>JACCIC010000118.1:0-600000 GCA_018907035.1 Sycobia sp. Sy_11 | reverse complement strand
GGCTAGACTGGGTTCGGGCCCCCTACTTATGGCAGCCCAGGAGTGCCATCTGGGTTTACAACTGTACCCTCCAGAAGGGGAACGCACATAAGCATGAAGTGATTCCCTCACAGCTAATCCCACCAATCAACAAGTAATCACTGCATCCGCAAGACCTTACCGTCTCTCAAACTGGTCACATTCATACGTGAGAGATGCCCGTTTATAGGGCCTCTCATTCATTCATAACCCGCCTGGAAGTTACCCGATTATAGGGTCTCCATCTCCACCATTCGTGGAAAACTCGTTTATAGAGTTCCCGATATACTCCCCAGTCTGAGTACGGCTATCTTACAGATATGTAGGTGTGTGAATGATGAGTGGGTGTGTAGACGGGCGAATACCACTATTTTCGCTCGAAGTTCTTGTCCACGGTCACTTATTGGTCACTCTTAGAAGTGCTTATTTCGTGACTGACCGCGAGTGGTCGTTCCCCTATCCGCAACCCCGGGGACGCGTGTGGTAGCTGAACTCAAGACCCCACATTATTATTATTATTATTATTATTATTATTATTATTATTATTATTATTATTATTATTATTATTATTATTATTCTCATCCGTTGTCTGTACCTTGAAGAAGATTGGCTATTTCACCATCCCTCAGCCGATCGGGTGATGGGCTTAAAAGAGTACCTCGGATAAACCTTAAAAGATACCAAGGATATCGCAGAGTAAATGAGTTAACGCACAGAGCAGTGATGTGCTGGAAGACCCGAAAGGGTAACTGAATAGGGACTTCCATGTCGACCATGATCGAAGTTGCAGGTCCTATAAACAGACCGTCGTCAGTAATACAGAAATGAAGGAAGGCACACGCGCTCAGAGACTCTATAAACGAGTATCTCCTGGGGAGTGAAAACACACGCGGAGCGTAAGCGAACGATCCTGTAAAAGGAATTTTAGCAGGGTGAACTGAAACATCTTTGGCTCTCGTTGACGGCAAGACGGGAGGCTAGGTCCTAGCCAGATCTAATCAATCGGCTTTGGCGTGTGCGTTCGGTGCGTGATTTCCTCCGATGTTTCCCCAGAGAGTGAAACACCTTGTTGCTGGGGTGCAAAGATCGAGAGGACGGAGGTGGAATAGTGCATCAGAGCTTGCTCTACTCCTGCACCATGGTCCAAGATGGGTCAGCCCTTACAGCCATGTGTTGGGGTGGGGGGCGTTTCATCGAGCTCAACGTTGAAGGGTCCAGGAGCCGGCTGAGGCCGGGATTAAGTCTGTTGAGCACACAAGTGAACTGGAGATTATTCTTCAACTTGCTCGGTTGCTCAAAGACATGATAAAAGCCATGAAGAGCCAACTCAATATAAACAAAGATATTAAGGATGGCCTCCCAAAAGCTGAGGAGCTCGTAGATGCTCTTCAGCACAAAATACAAGGGAAGAGGGTACTGGGGAGCCTCGTCCCAGCAACTAGGTAGAAGATAAAAGAGATAACCCCGATGAGACCGGCTTCAAGTCCCCCGGATATCTCCCTTACTAAGGAGAACAAAAAGAAGGGAGAGCAGGAGGATAAAAAAGAGGGTTGGAATGTAGTAAAAAAACAAGAAGAAGAAGCACGGTGAGCAGAATGCTGAGGAACAACCTCAGCATCTGAAGAAAAAAATGACAGAAATAAAAAAAAAGGCCAAAGCTGAACGCGATCGCGATCAAACCAGCGCAGGGGAAATCCTACGCTGAGGTAATGAGATCGATCAGAGCGGTTAAACCGAAGGACTTGGACGCGGATGTGATGACCGTCCGAAAAACCAAATCGAGTGAGGTGCTGATTAAACTTAGACATACTAAACCCGAAGGTCGGAAGGTACTTGCTGAAGTGCTCAAGGAAGCGACAGGCCAGAGCGGCTGTGTCAGGGAGCTGACCCCTAGAGGAAGTCTAGAGGTTAGAGACCTGGACTGTTGCGTGACGGAGGATGAGGTGGGTGAGGCTCTCAAAAGCAAACTGCCAGATTATCGTCGTGAGCTGCAGGTCAGAGTGACCAAAACCAACACCGCGGAACAGCGTGCTGCCATCGTACTGTTGGAGAAGGTTGCTGCCGCGAAGCTACTGAAAATCAAGTTTTTGCGAGTCGGCCTAGTGAATTGTCGTGTACGCCGCCGAAATAATGACGAGGTTCTACAGGTGCCTAGGTTATGGCCACCGGAGCCATAGCTGTAAAGGTCTCGACCGTAGCACCTGTTGTTATCGTTGCGGACAGAGAGCACAAGGTCGCGTCTTGCACCGCAGAACCCGAATGTTTTCTCTGTAAAGGTAAAGCGAAATCGGAGGGACGCCGGCACGTTGCCGGTTCCGGCGCCTGTCCGACTTTTCGCGAGGCTCTCTCAAAAAAGGCTAAACAGTCGTAATTCTGCAAGGGAATATTAATCGCAGCAGGACAGCTGATCACCTCCTTCTTCGGCTTTGCCACGATACTGACACTGATGCATTAATTATCAGCGTACAGTATCGGAACAGAAAAGGAAGGGTTGGTTCACCGATAACTTTGGAATGGCAACCATTTGGATTCCTGACCCACGGAAAACAAAAGTAGAGGCTCATGGATATGGAAATGGCTATGTTTGGGTACAATACAATCGCATCACGTATGTGAGTTGCTAACTTACACCAAATCAAGCTGTAGGTGACCACCAGGTCATACTTGATGACCTGGAAGAGACCGTCAGAGAAATGAAAGGTGAGCTGGTGATGGCAGCTGACTTTAATGCAAGGGCCCTAGAATGGGGCATGGCGGGGCCCAACTCCAGCGGTCGAAGAGTCATGGAACTAGCGTCCAGACAAGGTCTAATAGTTCTAAACACTGGCAATACCTCGAACTTCAGGAGACCGGGCTATGCCGAAACTATATCTGATGTTACCTTTGCGACTAACCATCTGGCCTCTCGAATCCAGGACTAGAAGGTAATCGAGGACTACACAGCCAGCGATCATCAGTACATCACATTCCGCGTATGTGATAGAATGCCAGGTTTCACTGGATACAATTCGCGAGGGCCCCCTAGGTGGAACGTTGCAGGTATAAATAGAGAGAAAATCTCACAGGCCATTGAAGGCGGTGAGCAAAGCCTTGTTAGGATTCCAAATGGCCTACGCCGGGCCTACGTCGAGTCGATGCCGTGCAAAGTGGTTGGTGGAATAAGACGTCCTGTTTACTGGTGAACGGCTGAGATAGCTGACATGAGGCGTAGGTGTTTACATCTACGACGAATGTCACAGAGAACTCATAAACACGGAGATGACATGACTTTGAGGAGGACTGAATACAAGCTATCTAAGAAAGCCCTTCGACGAGCGATCGAGACCAGCAAACACCGATGCTGGAAGGCGCTGTGTGAGGACATAGATGGGGACTGGGATACAGGATAGTTGCTGGAAAACTGCGAGCTCATGGAAACATGGGCACCTTGGACTTCGGCACAATGCAGAACATCGTAGATACTCTGTTCCCTACCCACCCGAATAGGTCTGATCCAGCTCCACCGAAACGAGAACTGGATGTACCTCTTTTCAGCAGTGAGGAACTCGGCAGAGCCGTCAGAACCATGCGGAATAAGAGGGCTCCAGGACTTGACAGAATTCCAGGAGAGGTGCTGAAAATAGTAGTTGAGGAGCATCCAGAACTCCTTCTGTCCATGTACAATTCGTGCTTGACGGCTGGTTTATTCTATTCTAGCTGGAAGGTGGCGAAACTTATGCTTATCGACAAAGGGCAAGGGTCCGCCGGAGGTGCCCTCGTTGTATCGACCTTTATGCATGTTAGATACAGCTGGAAAGCTCATGGAGCGTCTATTGAGGCCACGATTCCTCGGGGCTGTTGCTGCTGCCGGCGGCTTGGCTGACAGATAGTACGGATTCCGAGGGTGCAGGGCGACGGTGGACGCATTCCTCGAGATTGTTCATGCGGTGAGGCGCACAGAGAGGGGTAATCACTACTCAGACCTGTTTGCCTTCTGGCTACCCTTGACGTTCGGAATGACTTCAACTCTGTTGGATTGGCAAATGTTTTGATGGCCATGGAACGAGACTTTCGGGTGTCACCTTATATACTTTGTATATTGGGTGACTACCTTAAGGATCGATACTTGGTTTACGAGACATCGGACGGTCAGAGAAGGAAAAAAATTTGTTCCGGGGTGGCTCACGTGTCTGTACTCGGAGCCGACATGTGGAACGTCTCATATGACGGAATACTCCGGAGGCGGATGCCTGAGGACACCTTTCTGGTTGGATACACAGATGATGTAGCAGCTGGCATCATTGGTAGGGGTTATGACGCTGCACAGATGCGACTCAATCAGGTGATGCGTCGCGTGGAGAGATGGATGGAGAGCAATAGGTTAGAATTGGCGGCGGCGAAAACGGAGATCGTGCTCCCCGACATCAGAAACGTATCCCAAAGATACGCCGTATGCAGGTTGGAGACATGACGGTGCATACCAAAGCAGCTGTAAAGTACCTGGGGGTGACGCTTGATTCCAAGCTGACCTTCTGGGACCAAATAAAAAAAGCGGCGGATAGAGCTGCCCGAGTGACAGCACAACTTGGCAGGTTGATGGCCAATGTCGGCGGCCCAGCACCATGTAAGCGGCGTCTGCTCATAAAGACAGCTGAATCTATCATGCTATATGGCGCGAAGTTATGGGCGATGCACTGATGGCCCAAAAAGATAGAAAAAGAATGGCGGCAGTGCAGCGTAGTGGGGCATTACGCATCATGAGCTCCTACCGTAGGGTCTCCGAGTCCGCGGTGTTCAATTCGATAAAATATAATAAGAACTTGAGATAGTAGGGTTGAGTTCAAATAAAATGAGTTTAACGATATATACACTTAAATTATGAATTTATTAAGGATTATATTAAGAAAAACGTTTTTTAACACAAAATATACAGATCATCCAGCATTAAGTAAATACGCGACATTTTCGCTTCGATGCCGGGACGACACTGTTCCATCACTCAGACGCAGTCGTACGTCTGCCGGTCAGATCGGCGAAAAAAGGGGGGGTCGGCATATGCCCATCCCTAAATTACCATGTTCCTAACGACCGTCTCAGGTATAAAACTAACTATATATTATTTCTTTTTAATCCTAGCCGTTTCCCCGACATTCCATGAAGTATACATTTTCTGGTCTTTCTCGCAAACAAATAAAATTCCTAGTTACACATTGAACTACTTGCTTTTTATTGTACAGAAATCCAACAGGCGGTGTTCGTAATCGAATGTGTTATTCCCATTGATCTCCAAGCACAAGAAAAGAAATTTTTCCACCAGAATAAAAATATTCTCGGCAATATAGAGGCAGCTGCATGGGTCAGCGCTGCCACGGTCGCACGGAGAGGTTAATTACCGCCTCACGCAGCTCTTATCGAGGCACGGTCGGTTTCGATCCTATCTCCAAAGATGGGGAAAGTACCGGATCCAAAATGTGCCCAATGTTGCGCTCCCCGAGACGATGCGCTTCACACATTTTTTCAGTGCGAGGAGTTTCGTCTCGAAAGGGAGTGCCTCTGGAGAGACGTAGGACCATGTGGGCCTGAAAATATCGTCCAGCTGATGCTGGAGAGTCCTGAGAAGTGGTCCAGGATTTACAATTTTTGCAAATCCATCCTGGACTGCAAACGAAGAATTGAAGAAGGCGTGTAAGCCAGCAAGGGCTAATAGGATGGCGCAGTCCAGAAGTAATGTCCTCATAGACGGTTCCTGGGCTGCACTTACGCCATCGTGATGAGGTCTCCTCGGTGCACGCCTGCCGACCCCGACTCGCAGCTCTTTTCAGTGCTGTGGGAAGCAGTCAAGGGGAATGCACTGAGGAGGTAGTTTTTAGTAGTGGGTATTTCCTCACAGGTGAGTCCTACATACCCGTGGACCGGTATCCGGGATCCATAAAGGATTTTTCTCCTCCTCAAATGAAAAAAAAATTATTTTTCTTATTATTAACTGAGGAAAAGTAGGTCTACTAACTAACTAACTAACTAAACTAACTACTAACTAACTAAAAGAGGTCTGATAAATCAGGAGAAGTCCTTAAATATACAAAATCAAAAAGGGCAAGGCCTGAAGCTCTGCTCCTCAAGCTCGCGAAGGGGAAGGCGTACGCGAAGATCCTTGGAGGGATCCGCTGCCAAGTTGACCCCTTACAGCATGGGTAGCCGATCAAGGACATCGGCAGAGGGCAGGGAGGGTTTCACTAACGCCTTAAAAGAGGCTGTTGGGCAAACCGCGACACTCCGTGCTCTGATACCCAAGACCACCTTGAATCAGGGACGTAGATGGCCCTGAGGCAACGCCCTTCACAAGGACGAAGCTAGAGAGAGCTGTGCACTCTCTGAAAAACAACAAGGTACCAGTACCTGAAGTATTTCCGGCGGAAGTATTGAAAATTGCGGTTTGCTCGTGTCTACGCGTGGGAATATTTAATCCCCGCTGAAAGGAGGTGAGACTTGTACTGATAGGCAAGTGCAAGGGACATTCTAGTCCTCCGTCGGCGTACAGACCTTTATGCATGCTAGACACAGCCGGGAATATCCTGGTATAGCTGGCGAGACCGCACCTGCAGGCGGCGCTTTTTACATCTGGCGACCTTCCCAAGAGGCAGTATGGCTTTTGGACAGGGCGGTCCACCATAGATGCTATTCAGGAGGTTGTGGAGACAGCCAGAACTATGAAGCGGGGGAATCACTTCTTCCGACCTGTGTGTATTCAGGTGCCAGAAACGCCTTCAACTCGGTTAGGTGGACAGACGTACTGGAACACTGGAAAAGGACTTCAATGTACCTAGGTATCTACTCCAGATCATCGGAGGTTATTTGAAGAATAGATCCATTCTATTCGAAACGACAGATGGCTCTAAGTGAAAAGAGCTAACGTGTGTCGCGGCCCAAGGCTCCATCCTGGGTCCCGATCTATGGAATATTTTCTATGATGGAATCCTTCAGTTGAAAATGACGGTAGGCTGCTCATTGATCAGATATACGGATGGCGTGGCACCTGTTATTATTGCACGTAATATAATGCTGATACAGACGCGCCTTGATCAGACCATGCACAGAATTTGCCATTGGATGGGTGATCACGGGCTAGAATTAGCGGAAGTCAAAACTGACATTGTACTCTTTACGAAGAAGCTCGTCCCCAGAGTGCAGCCGCTAATTATTGGACCGCTATTTTCAGTCCTGACCATGGCATCTGTCAAGTACGTGGGGCTGATGCTAGATACGAAGCTTACCATTTGGAAACATATTCGGAGGTCGGCGGATACAGCGGTAGTAGTGATGGCCTCCCTTTGCAGGGTCATGGTCAACGTAGGAGGACCACGTCCATGCATTGGGCGGCTGCTACTACGAGCTGCTCAGTGCGGCATGCTTTACAGTGCTGAAGTCTGAGCCGATGCGCTGCAGTACGATAAGCACCGCAGGCGCATGGCGGCTGTACAGAGCAGATGCGCTTTTCGTGTAGCGTGTTCGTATGGCACGATCTCGGAGGCGGCCTTCCTAGAGGTTGCCGGGGTGATCCTGGTAGACCTGCTGGCCCAGGAGCGTAAGTTCGTCCACCAGATGAAGTATATTTCGCCAAGCGAATTTTATTGAATTAATTGTTTCAAAACAAAACAATTCGAAATATTTTAAAATGAAATATATTAAAAGAATTTCGCTTTGAATTTTTTTTGCTGCACGAGAGTGAAAAGTGCAGCAATTTTTTTGGAACATTTTATTGAAGATATATCACTAATACCTGGATTCAAAAATCTTATTTATTTATATGTTCTTAAATTAATAAATAACTGAAGGGATTGTTTACAATTTGTTTCTCGAATAATTTTCTTTAATTAGTCGTTATAATTATAATTTGTGATTGACAAAATAGTTTATAACAATTAAATGCCTATGGATTTGTTATGAACTTACTAATTAGCCAGTCATTATTACAATAATTCGGGAAAAATTTAGACGAAAGAAATATACTATTATATTTTTTTTCTTCAAAAATGTCAAAAAAGCCATTTTTTCTGTTTTTACACAAAATGTTTTTTATGTTTTTTGTTGCGCTGAGTACATTAATTAGTGATTGATTGAATATATAAAATTGTATTGAATATGTTTGATTGAAATTTTGATTGAATATGGAAAATCATTTATATATATTGAACAGTTCAAACACAAGTTGTATATCTTCCCAAAACACAACTTTTGCGGTACAAGTGATATTTCTGGAGAAAATCACGAGAATCGACGTATGGTGGTGGTACTTTCGAAAAGCGCCGATTTTGATAAAAATTTAAATAGTTTTATATTTGTTTGAGTATCAATTATGAATATCATAGTGCGTTTTACAGTAAATTGAATTTTCATATCTAAAATCATAAAAGTTATACTTTCTTGACATTATGATTTTATAACGGCAAATAAGAAAATTTTTTAAAATATATCCAATACTTCTTATAACATCATTGAAATACATATTTTTTATTCTATGAACTTTGTCTTTACAAATACTTTTCCTTGAGAATAATGCGTTCAAAGATTTCTATATTCAGTATTTACAGAACCGAACGTAGAGACAGCCATACCATGGCTGATCTTTCAGAAGACCCCGAGGTGGAATTCTCTCATTTCCTCCAGAAATATCGCTTGTACTAAAAAATGTTATAGAACATAAAATATGCATATTGCAGACATGTACAGCTTTCGTTTAAAATATTTTTTATGACTTTTCTAATATTCCGAGATAAATTTTAAAAACTATTGTTTTATGGTTTTTTTTATGGATTTCACTATAAAAATTCCATTTGTATTTAAAACCACAAATTATTAGTAATCAGCCTAACAAAATATATAAAATCTACTAGATTGAGAAGAGATTTGGAAGTGATAAAATGAAAAAAAAGTTATCTAAAAACAATACTACTCACATATTTCACGGTATGTTCATTACAATATTTTATACGCAACTTCTTTCAAAAAATTATAAACAATATTTATTTGAATAGTGTCCAATAACAATTATAAATTTAGTAATTTTAGAAAAAATAGCTAAGTTTACTATATTTATGAAACTAAGTTTCCACATTGTCTTGAAAGCCGTTTTATCGATTATATTCGTACCAGATCCAGGTTCCAGCACATATATAGAAATATTTTATACTTATGAAATTTTTAAAAAATATAAAAATTTTCTAACATAGAATAAGTACTTTTATTATTTTTTAGTTTTATTTTACTTGTTACTGTATTTTTATTTTTATTGTTATTTTATTATTAATTTTAAAATACTTCAATTGTACTTTTGTCGACTGCTTATATACAAATTAATAAAGTCCCTGATGAGGAGCCGTAGCGAGCCCGAAACGTTGGACTGGATCTACAATTAGGTAAGGGTGTTGGGGACAGTCAAATTGAACTTTATTAACAAAATTTTTTTAACTATTAGGAGTGTGAATAAGTCTTTCCCGTTTTTTGTAAGAGATGGCGCCACCAATACTGTGCGAGTATTCAATGGTTACATATGTCATAATCAAAGCTTATTCATATGTCAACAATTCCATACTAACACATTAGTTAAAATTTTTTCGCATCATAAATTTTTGATATCGTGAAAATGTCGAAATTTGAGCCGAGTCGACGTCATTTGCGGGAAGTTTCACTTTATTGGTTCAATTTGAAGAAATCTGCTGCCGAGACGCATCGATTGCTTCAGGAGGCTTATGGAGAAGGTTGTGTCGATGATTCAAGTGTTCGCGGATGGTTTCGACGCTTCAAAAGCGGTGATTTCGACGTGGAAGACAAGGAGCGTTCCGGGCGGCCGCAAATCTTTGAAGATCGAGAATTGGCGACTTTGCTTGATGAAGATTCTTGTCAAACGCAAGAAGAACTTGCTGAAGCATTGGGAGTTGACCGAACAACCATTTCCAAGCGTTTGAAAGCCATGGGAATGATCCAAAAGCAAGGAAATTGGGTGACGTACGAACTGAAGCTGAGAGACGTCGAATGGCGTTTTTTCACTTGCGAACAGCTGCTTCAGCGACATAAAAGAAAGGGTTTTCTGCATCGTATCGTGACTGGCGATGAAAAGTGGATACGTTACGATAATCCGAAGCGAAGAAAATCATGGGGACTACCCGGCCATGCATCATCATCGACGGCCAAGCCAAATATTCATGGCGCCAAGCTCATGCTCTGTATATGGTGGGACCAGCTAGGTATGGTTTACTGTGAGCTTCTGAAACCGAATGAAAGGATCACAGGCGAGGTCTATCGACGACAATTGATGCGTTTGAGCCGCGCACTGCGAGAAAAACGGCCACAATACTCCGACAGGCACGACAAAGTTATTTTGCAACATGACAATGCTCGCCCACATGTTGCACCGCCGGTGAAAACATACTTAGAAACGCTCAAATGGGAAGTCCTACCCCACCCGCCGTATAGTCCAGACGTTGCTCCGTCTGATTACCATCTCTTCAGATCGATGACGCATGGCCTGGCTGACCAGCACTTCCATTCCTACGAGGAAGCCAAAAAATGGGTGGATGACTGGATAGAGGCCAAACCGGTCGAATTTTTTCGCAACGGGATGCCAGAAAGATGGGAAAAAGTTGTAGCTAGCGATGGCCAATACTTTCAATAATTCATTTGTAACCATTTTTTCACAATAAAGGCTCAAATTTGAAAAAAAACGGGAAAGACTTATTCAGATACCTGATAATATTTTATTTTCAGATTAGTCTACGGGGGGGGTGACTGTATACAAGGACAATCTGACTATCATTATAATTTTTAATTTAATTTTTATTTTTATTATTTTTGTGTATTGAGGTATTAATGTTAATGAAGATATGTATTGATATTGTTACGTATTGTTTTCGATTGATTTGATTGGACTGTAAGACCAATGAAAAAATATTTATTAATTTATTGTTAATTTAATTTTATTTTTATTTTTAATTTTCTGATATAATTTATTGTAGTAATAAGTTTTAATTCAGATTATACAGGGGTGATCATAAATAAGGACAGTCTGACTGTCATTATTTTAACTAATATATGATATTATAAAGACTGTAAGACCCATCAAAATATTTTGTCGACATAAGTACAATTTTTAATTTTAATAAATTTCTTAATAGTGTTCTATGTATTAACTACTGCTTTCGTTAACAATTAGTTTTATAACTATGGTAAAACATGGTAAAATATGGTAAAACAATCAAATAAATATAGTATATTTGTTTCATATAATTTAAACGTGTTTAAACTATTATTTATTGATGGAATTCAATATATATATATATATATATTATAACCCGTATTTTACGGGATACTTACCTCGGGATCTCTGGTGACATCGGCGGCGCTGGAGCTGGAAAACGGGAAAACGGGGAATGAAATGATTAAAGTCAAACTCCTCTTTCTTTCAGAGCTAACAACCACTTATTAATATACTATTTATTACTAATATACCACTAATATACCACTTATACCACTTATTAATATATTATTAATATACCACATATGAACTCGCAAACTACAAATATCTATTTACATTAGGAACAACCGTATAATATCAGTCTCTCGCGAAGTCACATACATCAGTTTTTTTTTGCGCAGCGATGACAAACACCACGGAGCCGGTTGCGCGGACATGGATGGACACGGCAGGGAGGCGAAAATAGTGGTAGTGACGCATAGTGGATCTGGCACGGGACATTCGTACGCGCAGCCGTATAGCAATGGTGCGCGCTCATATCGGGACGCGCACTGCATATATAAGAATTTCTAGAGGCTACTTCCCGCTGAGTCCTCGGCACCGCTGTTTCCTCGCGTGCTGGACGTCCTCTCGTTCTTCTCTGGATCCGTCTTCTGCGTTCTCTCTCTCTCGAGATAAAGAGAGTTTCCTTCCTTCCTTCCTTCTATCTCTTTTCCTCTGTACGTATTTGGAGCTCAAACGATGCTCAGTCTTGTTTGGCTGCGGAAAATTCTCCGATGAAGACGCAGGTGGATCGACGGGATGATCGGGATCCGGGTGGCGTCGGTAGATGATAGGATCGAAAGAGAGTCGGAATATTTTTGATAGTTCTCGCCTCAGTACAACTATCTTCCTGGGCAAGAAGAAGGATTCTCCTCGCAACTTTCTTCTTCATGCGAACTCATTGCGCACTCTCGCAGCTTGCGCTTCGCGCATTTTCGTATCCACGCGCGAGAATTCGGTTTCACAACCGCGGACTGGCAGTTTGGCCGATCACAAACTCCCCTTTCACCACCGACGTGTGAATCGCGTTTATTTTTACTTTAGTCAATCAAGCGTCTGTGTTCGACGTTGTCGGATAAGGATACTATTGGGGATGAGGATTGGAAAAGGTGTATATCGAAACCGCTCAAATGAAATAGTTATGTTTTTTAGAATAACGAAAATAGAAACTGTATCTCTTGCTGTGATCGTCCGTGGTCTCTAGGTGTTGTCATTATTAGGTAGTGGCTCTATAAATACTAAATAAATCTTAGGCTATTTATAAAAATAAATTATTAGTGACATTTGTATCTATGGTGCATTTGGACGCATATGGCTCGTCTCTATATTACTCGGATATATAAAAAGGAAATAAAATATGAAAACTACGCGCTGATCCTAACGGATACAGTATCAGGAGTTTTTGACTACTGAAAAGTAAAAGATGCTTATATCTATAAATACCTAACCTAGCCAGTTATTATATACGAAAAGGAATAGGGTATATATTGTAAATAAGCAACTAAAACTAAACTAAACTATGACATGTGTAATAAAGATATGGAATGTATACTTTAACTAATATAATCAATTGTGTAACTAATGCCTATATATTTTCCCCGTGACGCGAGACTCTTGTTTGTCACTCTTCTTTACTTGGGACCGGCTTCGGCAATCCTCTGATGCTTCTCTACGCTGCGTTGGCTCTTTCTGCGACGGAGTTTACTGGAAATGAGTTTTTTCTGTAATTACTCTTTTCCTCTGAGTTATCGTTGGGGGCACTGTTTCGGGACCGGGCAAGTAGCCTTCTTTTTACTGGCAGCCATTGTATGTTCTTTTCTAGTGCAACTCCTCGTTTGTCAACACTGCACCATCGCTACATTGCCGCTCTTGCATGTGCTCTACTCTTTACTAATATTTCCCGTATCATGTCCTATTTGGTAGCGTTAGTAACTGTTGAATGATATACTCTGGGTGAATGTCTACAAAACAAAAGGGAAATAGCTGGATGGTGTATTAGTATCTGCTTAGGGATGCAGACGTTAGCACGCGGCATGACGATCAGAACCGGTTGTGTGCTTTAGCGGATGAGCTCCTGCAACCTCCTGCAGGGTTTGCCCCCTTGGTGGCGCGACTGTCGGGGGCTCGACTTTTTCCAGCGCCTATATCGAGATTCACCGTCTATCTTGACCGAGGCTGATGAGGTGTTACCGAAGGATATCTGCGAGAGGGACTTCGGTATTGTTTTCCATCGATTCTCTTCTACACATTTCCTGTGAATCTTTTGGGTATCGTGCTATAACTCTCTTCCTGGTTTCGTCTTTCTGGCGATGATCCCGTGCTATGTTCTTTCTTGGGTGTTATTATTGATGCTGGTGGTTCAGATAAAGTTACGAGTTTTGGCTGTTCCTCGTCTAGTGCTGTCAACCTAGATCATCTGGTCGTTCTTCCAGACGGTCAACAGGCCGCATTGCACATTAGGCAGGTCTCTGCTGCTGGCTGCACTTTGTAAGGACTAGTTAGCTCTTTTTTGAGTTCTATTTGTTGGCCTAGTACCTGCAGCTTATCTAGCGTCTTAAAACCGCTCTATTGATTTTGTCGATGAAGGTAGTGATAAAATTTCTGTAAATCCTATCCAGCTATGTTTCTGGAAGGAATGGTGGCGACACTTTTCCTAGTATTACTCTCATACCTATTAAGTATGACTCTATCGACCCGTCAGGACCTTGTGTCCTATCTCTAGTTTCCTTTTTTCAATGTGTAGTCGATAGGCCTAAATTGCTGTCGCAGTACTGTCTGCAGATGTTCTACAGTTTGCCACTTTTTATAGATCGGCTTTGCCTATGTACGAGCAGATCCGCATAAAATATCCGGTATCAATTTTAGTATACTGCCACCAGGATGTCTAGACTTTCGCAAGTCTCTTCTAATCTTTCTATAAATCCTTCAACGTCCTCTTGCGGCGTTCCCGAAGACTTCACGTTCCATTGTGTTAGCAACTGACCTGCTCGTGTCTTATTAAGGTATATGCTATCATACGACCTATTCTGGTGCCAGATTTATGGATACGGAACTTCGTTTGACGTATGCGGCAGTGGTGGTGCCGGACATTCTGCTTGTCTGTTGTTATCATGGGCTGGGATGGTAGCTGGTTCTGGTTGTAGATGTCATATGCTCGCAGTATATTGCTGCATCCATACATTATGGGGGTCGTTCCATAATCATGGTAGATTATAGCAACGGTTTGCCTTGGTGCCGATATGTTCTCGACACCGGGCAGATTGGTACTGTGAGCCGGTGGTGATGGCCATTGACCCATATTATACCCTCCATATGGGGGAAACACCATGGTGGTGTTGTCGTGCTTGTTTTTGGTTGGGAGCTCTGCTGAGTGGCGGCATTCTGTGTATCCAGATTAACAGTTGTTACTTTGTCTGTTTTTATCTCGTCTACTGTGTTCAGTTCTGTGGAGTGAAAAACTTCTGATATTTCTGAAATATCAGGATGAATCTCGTCATTCATCTAATTCCACTGAGCAGCCTTCTCTTTACTAGTCTGTCTCGAAGAGCTGCGGGATCATTTTTGGTTTTGATGTTATGTTGTATCGCTTCTTGAATTAATTGTTCTGGCGACATTTCTGCGAAAAGGCTATTTAGCTTTCTTTCCTCGTTGGCCAGGGCGTGGCTTGTCGATGATTTCGCTCCCATTTTATTCAGGTATATATAAAAATGATTTTTATATGGTTTAAATACCGTTTATTTATACTATATAACTATGAATTAAGATTTTATTTATTTTAAATTAACGTACTTAGTTATTACTTTCGTTATATCGTTTATATACGCATCTACCATAAAATGTATTATTTCCTATAGAAATTAAATTACCTACAGTTAGACTTATTTACAACTTATATTTATCAGTCTTTATCAGTTTAGAGATAATTTATTTTTTTTAAATACTGTGTTTTCAAATCTATTCTCTTTCATTCAAACTATGCTTGATTTTCATTCACTTCTAAAATTCTGATTCTAAAATTGAAGTTCCAAAATTGTCGTCTTCTCTGTAAGTATCTTCTTTCTTCTTTTTTCCCTTTTTATTTAATTTATTATTATTTATTACGTGAAGGTTCTAAAAAAATTCTAATTATTTTAAGTGGCCTGAAATTACAAAAAAAAAAATTAAGAAAAATTTCCAAAAAAAATTGTTAAAGTAGATTTATGCAAAATGCTTCTTGAGTCCCAATACAAGTAGACCAAAAAACATCATTATAGTTATGGGAGAACTTTCCGAAATGCTTTTTGAGTCCAGATACAAACAGAGAAAATTTCAAAAAAAAAATTTTGAGTGTTAATACAAAAAAATTGTTTATTATTTATTAGTTGTTAAATAAATGGAAATTATGTCATGATTAGCCTTCTCTATTGTTTCTTTTAAATGTGAAATTTATTCTTTTTTTATTTAACTTTAACCTTATTTAAATTTAAATTTATCCTTTTCCAAATTGTATGTTATTTATTTATTTAATTATTTATTATTATTAATTCTTTAAGTTGTTTGTGTTTCAAATAGTCATCTATTGATTATGTGTCATCTAGTTTTACATATGCTCGAATAATTTTCTTTCAATGATATCCTGATTTTGTTATTTATTGTTAATTATTATTTAAATGGTTTTTTATTTAATCAACTGTCAATTATTTAATTAATACATGTAGACTTCCTACCAAACTTGTCAATCTCTAATGTCCTTCGTTGAAAGAAAGAAAGAATTTGGTGGTTTAATTTTAAATTATTTCAGGACTTTGTTTATAAAAAAAATTTATTTATACTATTGTTAATTTTAAATAGTTGTTATTCTTGTATTATATTTTCAGGATATCCCTTTTATGATTTCATAACTGTTCAAAGTTGTCCTTCTCGTATAAGCGTGTTTAAAAAGAAGTTAGATATTTAAAATTAACTTAGGAAGTATACGTTCGGGTGTAATAAATAAACTCACACTATAGAAATTAGTTATGGTAAAATTTATTGCTTATTAAAATGTCCCGAGAGGTATAAAAAACCTCCACTCAATGAGTGGAGGAAAAAGCCGTTACATATAAATAATCATACGATTAAATGTGTCAGTATGTAAAGGTAAAATAATGATGCTTCTATATGGATAATTCTATAACGGCCGCTACAAATATACTCTACAAAATACTCTATACATTTACACACATACGTTACTCACACTATATTTTAGGTACTCGAGCACACTTTGCGCAAGTAAGGCTGCCGTAACTCGCTCTATTACGGCAGGTGAGGCTGGGTGGGGAAGGAGCGTTCCGTAATTTCTTCCTGCTCTGCGTTGCGGCCCCACTCCTCGGGGACTGGTACAACCTTTATCGCCACGGCAGCCACTAGGCACAAGTGCCGCAGGGAAGCTCCTCGAAGATGAGCAAGGGCAAATCTCCACAAGGCCGACAAATGCCCTGTCCCGCTGATGCACCACTTCACATGTACACTGTTACGCGCGCACACTTAAATATTTAGATATACACGCAATTTACATAAATACGTACGCAATATTTATATTAATTACTTATAAATAGATTATTAACAGTAAGATTAAGATCTTCAAGAAGTTGAGAATAGAGAAGAAAGCGAACTGCTCATATTTCATCATTCAAAATCCTATTATTGTATAGGGAATTGTAAAGGGAAAAAGAAAACCAGCGCTACGTCTCAATCCGAGACGTACATTTGGGTCCCAGATGCGATCGCTCTTGACGTAGACACAATAAATTTGCGCCTTCTAAACAGAATACGCACAGAACGCGCAAGTGGCCGCCATACGCAAATCTTTCGGTCGCCCATAGTCCTTGTTCATACCAACCATCCTTCGGTTCAGAGGCCATCGCATCCCGCTGTCTACAATTGCCTCAATAAAGCAATTTAAAGCTTCATCTCTTCTTTTGTTCTTCAAGCTGCCTTGCTTAAGACAGAAAGGCCATAAATGTCTACATATATACATAGATATATACACACATACCTACATACGCTCGCATACACACATACATACACATATACGACACACACACACACACACACACACACACACACACACACACACACACACACACACACACACACACACACATACAATACATACATACACATGCATACATATATATATACCTATATATATACATATATATACCTATATATATATACATATATATATATACCTATACGCGCATACATATACATACGTAATTCCTGTTATCCCGAACAAAGTGTTTGTTGTTTTCTCTGCTATATATATGCAGATTTACCATGTGGACATATTATTTATGTGTTTATCCTTATTTATTTAGATGAGAAAATTTTTCATAAATAGTTATCCATTTATTCCTGCTTATGTAGTTCCAATCGTTTGAAAAAAAAGAATAAGAATCCAATATCAAGATTGTAGTTATAAGAAATTTTATTTATTTAATTTTTTATTTATTTATAGTTTTATTTATTGTAAATTTGTTAATGTTATTACTGCCTTGTATTTTTAATAAATTTTAATCACTGCATTTATTTTAGAATATTACACTATAGTAATAGCGCAATTTTATATACATACGTCCTATGATAGCTATAATGGTCTCTTAATGTGGAGACCTCTCTTAATGGAGTCCCAGAGACCGTCGTGTGATATAAAATACCCTCAACATATTTTTACAAAAATTGGTAATTATTTATATTCCCAATTTAATTTCCACCATTGCTGTGGTTCCCACGAATCTAGCAAGTTTTCTTTGGTCAAGAAATTCCTATTCCTTCCCACACTTTTAATGATTTTAAATTTCTACCTGTATGTACTACAGTTGACATGTAGGTTATACGTGTACTCTATGCTCCATATAGCAGACAGCTATTCACATTCTACTTTTGTTAAAATCACTGGCACTTTTACTGGTTTTTATTGAGTCCTGGACTAGAAAAAACGTGCATTTCCTTATACTAGCTATCTACTTATACTAACTATCTTTGGCTTGCACAACGGTTACTTACACTGGGTACATACAAACACTTATATCACCTTATATTAGATATAAAACGAATAAAATAAATACAATGTCTGTCAATTCCAATTGCTGTCTCTATGATCCTCCTGCTTCTTAACCTGTCAATTTTCAAAAGAACATAAGTTATTTGTAAAGAACTTTACTTCTAAGCATTATACGTATGGCTCGTCGAGGACTTCTTTTTACTAACAGGTTTTATTTAGTCAAAATTTGAATTTTTTTTCTAATCCTCCTCAATTTGGTTTTCACCATTGGTGCAGCTATTCTGAATAATGTGTTTTGCAGACTTCAGAAATTCAACGTTTTACTGTTATTTTTCAGTCTGCCAAAATCTACATGTAACCTTCATGCATACAGCGTAGCAGCTATCAGCTGTTGCTGCTCAATCTCATAGGCTTATTTTTTTTTACGGACACTTGCTACTAGCTTCTTAAAGCTAGTAAGCTGGACGACAGGGAGAAGTGCAGTCGTACACCATTCAGGATTTGAGTCAATAGTAACAAATATGTACATATAAAACATTTCATGAATATGTGTAATATATATGAAATATGCAGTGTATAATATATAAGAGATAATACGTATACGTCAGATATGTAACAGGATGAATATTTATCGTATCAATGCATTTATAGATAAAGTTAAGTAAATAAAATACACATAAATTGAATTTATAAATATTGATATGTAAGTGAAATAATTCAGAATTATACTGTTCATGTATATACTAATATCGCATAATACTTAGTTTATGGGGATACGACTGACTCGATATTTATTTTGTTATCATTTACATTTAATCATATTAAGCATTCTTCGAGGAGAAAGCGGATTTTATCAAGAGGAGGGGCGAAGAGAGAATATTCGTTCCTTCCGTACGTGGCTCATATCATACATGCTGGTCGCATCTACTACAGGCGATGATGCTACTGCGCATCTTCGTGCACCGATCTCCAATATGGCCGTACGTGTCTGCCACGTGCGCATTCAAATGGCACGTCTCAAACGTCTCGTTTTTGCGTCGTATTTTCCGACCGAAACTCTTATCCTCTAGTTACCTTGAGATCTCTGGTGGTGCCGGCGGCGCTGGACCTGGAAAACGAGGGAACAGCTAACAACCATTTAATATAAACTCGTGAACTAATATCACGATCTCACGAAGTCACATTCGTCAGCTTTTCGCGCGGCCTCGACAAACACGACGGAGCGGCTTCCGCGGACATGGATGGATACGGCAGGCTGGGGATACGGGGAAAACGACGCGTAGTATATCTAGCACGGACCGCTCGTATGCACGGCTGTATAGCAATGGCCGCGGCCTTATACCGGGACGCGCACTTCACATATAAGCATTTATAAAGAGGCTACTTGCCGCTGAGTCCTCGGCGCCGCTACTTCCTCGCGTGCTCGACGTTTTCTCATTCTTCTCTGGATCCGTCTTCTTGTTCCTCTTTCTCTCCTCTCTATCATTCTCGAGAGAGAGAGAGAGAGAGAGAGAGAGAGAGAGCTTCCTTCCTTCCTTCCTTCTATCTCTTTCTCTCCGTACATTTTCGTAGCCCAAACCTCTATAACCATGAGGACAGTCGCTCAGTCTTGCGTGGCTACGGCAATTTCTCCGATGAAGACGCAGGTGGATCGTCGGGATGATATGGATGCGGATGGCGTCGGTAGATGGTAGGATCCAGAGAGAGTCGGAATATTTTTTATGGTTCTCTCCTCAACTATCTTCCTCAGCAGCTCGGGAGAGAAGAAGGATTCTACTCGCAACTTTCTCCTTCATGCGTGCTCGTTGCACACTCTCGCGGCTCGCACTTCGCGCATTTTTGTATCCACGCGCGAGAATTCAGTTTCATAACCTCGGACTGGTAGTTTGGCCGGTCACAAACTCCCCTTTCACCACCGTCGTGTGAATCGTCAAGATCGGCCAGTCACAATAAATATTACATCATTTTTTGCCGTTGTTTAATTCTTAATAAATTTAAAAACCTTAACTATCTACAATTTTTATACTATATTTATTCCAAGAGAACAAGAGTTTAAATACTAATTATCGGTTCAACAAGAAATAAAAAACTTCTTCTAATATCGCCATCATCTATATGAACTTCAGGACTTTGTAGAATACATTTTGAAAATGAAGATTAATGAAAGAAAAACCCGATTGTGTTTTAATTGAATTCTAATTCATTGTAAAAAACTTCGCGATCAAGAAAATTCTAGTAAAATTAAGAGTTTAAGTGAAACTGTGCATGAAATTTTCAATGAAATAGTATCAGGTATGTGAATAAGTCTTTCCCGTTTTTTTTCAAATTTTGAGCCTTTATTGTGAAAAAATGGTTACAAATGAATTATTGAAAGTATTGGCCATCGCTAGCTACAACTTTTTCCCATCTTTCTGGCAACATACGGATCCCGTTGCGAAAAAATTCGACCGGTTTGGCCTCTATCCAGTCATCCACCCATTTTTTGGCTTCCTCGTAGGAATGGAAGTGCTGGTCAGCCAGGCCATGCGTCATCGATCTGAAGAGATGGTAATCAGACGGAGCAACGTCTGGACTATACGGCGGGTGGGGTAGGACTTCCTATTTGAGCGTTTCTAAGTATGTTTTCACCGGCGGTGCAACATGTGGGCGAGCATTGTCATGTTGCAAAATAACTTTGTCGTGCCTGTCGGAGTATTGTGGCCGTTTTTCTCGCAGTGCGCGGCTCAAACGCATCAATTGTCGTCGATAGACCTCGCCTGTGATCCTTTCATTCGGTTTCAGAAGCTCATAGTAAACCACACCTAGCTGGTCCCACCATATACAGAGCATGAGCTTGGCGCCATGAATATTTGGCTTGGCCGTCGATGATGATGCATGGCCGGGTAGTCCCCATGATTTTCTTCGCTTCGGATTATCGTAACGTATCCACTTTTCATCGCCAGTCACGATACGATGCAGAAAACCCTTTCTTTTATGTCGCTGAAGCAGCTGTTCGCAAGTGAAAAAACGCCGTTCGACGTCTCTCAGCTTCAGTTCGTACGGCACCCAATTTCCTTGCTTTTGGATCATTCCCATGGCTTTCAAACGCTTGGAAATGGTTGTTCGGTCAACTCCCAATGCTTCAGCAAGTTCTTCTTGCGTTTGACAAGAATCTTCATCAAGCAAAGTCGCCAATTCTCGATCTTCAAAGATTTGCGGCCGCCCGGAACGCTCCTTGTCTTCCACGTCGAAATCACCGCTTTTGAAGCGTCGAAACCATCCGCGAACACTTGAATCATCGACACAACCTTCTCCATAAGCCTCCTGAAGCAATCGATGCGTCTCGGCAGCAGATTTCTTCAAATTGAACCAATAAAGTGAAACTTCCCGCAAATGATGTCGACTCGGCTCAAATTTCGACATTTACACGATATCAAAAATTTATGATGCGAAAAAATTTTAACTAATGTGTTAGTATGGAATTGTTGACATATGAATAAGCTTTGATTATGACATATGTAACCATTGAATACTCGCACAGTATTGGTGGCGCCATCTCTTACAAAAAACGGGAAAGACTTATTCACACTCCTAATAGATAAAATAGTAATAGAAAGCAACGTTATGTCCAACCTCTTGTTCAATATATAGTGTCTTCTACAGACAGACTGAACGATGTAGATAACTTTACAGATATAAGTAGAATCAAAATATCCTCGATAACATACCCTTCCTATAAAAAGATCTTCAATAATATCCGAATCGGAAGATTCGGATATAAGCTTTTAAATGACGAAATATATATTCCTACAATTTCCAACAGTAGTCAATACGTAAACGTGTGCTGAAAAGAAATGGAAACCTTATCTACTATTATTGAAAGATTCGACATTGATGTTGATGAGAATAGGGAAATTGAGACTCCCATTCAAAATTCTAATAGCTTAAATGAGGAATGTCAACTTCTGGAGAACAATAAAAATCCTTTAAATATAAAAAAAAGAACTTTTAATACTTCAAAATTGGTGATACAAAGAAAAGCATTTTTGCTTTGGAAAAAAATTGTTAGTTTTCCAAACAAAAATAGAAATTCCAAGGAAAATTAAAATCAGAAAAACGTAAAAATAATCGTTTAACTAAAAGGATGGTAGCTGAACAAAATAAAAACCTTAAGAATGTAGATTCTTTTTTAGAAAATAAAGACATTCCTCCTCTAGTAAAAATAATGATTAAATTACAATTGTATAAAAAAATACTACTTATACGAAGGAGGAAAAAGATTTTACAAGCAGATATACTATGATTCAGCAGCTTGCTAATCGGGATTAGAAAGCATGGTTTAATGTTACCTTCGGAATCCAGTATTAGACCATGGGTTTCAGAATTTGATAAAATCAAGATATCAATAACAAATTTTTTACAAAAATCCAACAATATATAATGTCTTTACCACTTACGACTCTGCGCACTAAAGTTTGACGAAATGTACATTAAATCTGCTGAGGAATATTCCAAAAAGATGGATCTTGCGGAAGGTTTAGTTGATATGGGGAAAGAGCAAAGAGGTCGCAATATTGCTAAGCATGTTATATTATTTTCTTTAGATATCATAAATGCGAAAAACCCGTGGCGCCAATTATTATTTGTCGGTCTTAATAAAAATGGAGCTAGTGCTGAGAAACTTTTTGAAATATTTCTGAAATTTTATTAAAAGTTCGGAAAATTGGAGCTGACATCCATGTGATTGTATGCGATCAAGGTACGAACAATCAGAAGCTTTTGAAATTATTAAATATTACACCATCAACGCCATATTTTTCTTAAATAATAATGTTAAGAATTTTGGAGTTTTTGATTCGCCGCACTTGATTAAAATATTCATCACTCAATTAAGATCCCACGATTCTATTTATATTAATAATAAGATTATTATTTCTTTTACTGATTTAAAAAAAAACGTGGAACCTTGACCATTTCAATAGAACTTCAAATTTATTAAAAAATATTTCGGATTCATTTTTACCCTAATGCTCTCCAACGATGAAAGTAAAATTATCATTTTAATTATTAAGCCGGAGAATGGCTAGTATAAATGAGCCGTAAAATTGGCTGGTATAAATGAACTTGATTCAATTAATTAGCAAAATTCGGTGGATTATTTTGAAAAAAAATGTAAAGTATTATTTACAGTCTTAAGAAGCTTTTTTGGTTTCAGTTTATTTTAAAAATAGATATAGTAATTAAAGTAATTCCATCAGGATAAAATATTATTCCGAAAATTGCGTGATTAAAGATATATTTTAAATTATTCTTTACGTAAGACTCTTCTATTTCGACTCATGGTTTGGTAACTAATTTCTAATCATGCAGTCTCAAGAGTACGCCGGCTTCAGCGACTGGCCGCGGCAGATTATCACTGGTTATATCTTGTCTTTTTACTAGGTGATTAGGTATAAATGCTCTTAAATCCAATTCTTTCCCGTTTATAAGGTTTAGGATATGATTAGCTACTTGCTTATATTTTAGGATTAGACAAATTTTATTGTTGCTCAGCTGTTTAATTTCTATGAAAGCGTCTTTATCGATGAATTTGAGGATAAGCATTTTCGCGATTTTTATTGCGTCTACTCTTTTATTTTGATTGTTGCGAATTGATTCTATGTATATTTTGTAAGGACTTAGTATTGTTATATCCAATTCTAGTTGAGACTTATACATACTTTAGATTATTTTACTAGGTTGTAAAAATTTCATTTTAAGGTAGTGTATTGAATGAATACTAAATTTATATTTTTGAAATTTATACACACATTAAGTAGCTGGTATAGATTCTCTCAAACTTAGATATATGTATATTGCAAAAGTAGAATTGAACAGATTTTTGCAATCTAATGATATATTGGAACACACGGGGTCAGACAATTAAGTAATGCGACCGATTTGATTTCTCGGTCTGTGGTTACACTCGAATCTGTAACTCCTCCATAGTAACAATAGATACCTAATCTCTCGATTGAGATCTTGACGATCCTTCTATGATCATTTCTTCGGCAGCTCGATAGTGTTTTATAACAACGCGCAAGGACTGCATGTCACGAAAATGGAGCAAAGAAATTTAGAGCAACGGTGCGCGATAAAATTTTGTAGGAAACTCGGCGAAACTGTCATAAACTTATGGAAAAGTATTTAAAGTGTAAGGTAGTAATACCCTGAGCCATAGTCAAGTGCTTCAGTGGCATGCTAATTTTAAAAAAGGCCGTGGGAGCGTCAAAGACGAGTCGTGGAGCGGAAGGCCAATTCACGTGCAAACCGACACAAGTTCGCACCGCGTCCGCCCTTTGTTCGTCAAGACCGGTAACTAACTATTCAAATATTGGCTAACGACGTGAATATTAACCAGGAAACTGACGAGGTAACTGACGATTACGCCATGAAAACGCTGTACGCGAAGATGGTACCGAAGAACCTTTCAGATGAGCAAAAAGCCCATCGAATGAACATCGTTCAAGATTGCCTCGAACAGGTTGAAAGTGATCCTATTCTTCTCGATCGAGTTATTACTGGTGATGTAAGTTGGTTCTTTCAATATGACCCTGAAACTAAATGACAAAGCCAACAGTGGCTGTTTCCTGGAGCGCTAAGACCAAGGAATGCGAGAATGAGCAAGTCCAAAGTGAGAACCATGTTCATTTGTTTCTTCGACAGCAGAGGGGTGGTTCACAATGAAATTGTACTACCTGGATAAACCGTGTAACAAGTATTCTGGCTCAATGTGCTCGAAAAATTACGAAAAAGGGTGCTCAGAGTGCGTCCAGAGATCGTGAAGACTGGGATTATGTATCACGACAATGCTACCTATCGTAGTGCGTTCAGTGTCAGATTACGCACTAACACTTGCCTATTTCAAAATGCATAAATGTGCAGCCACCGATTTGAGCCGTTACAAATTCCCCTACCCAAAACCGACGTGGAGGAGTGGGTTAGATCGCGAGAAATTATCAGAAAGTATGTTACACGGTTACGGTACGCGGAGTTGCGATGGCTGTGAAAGTTAATCGGAGGAAATAGAAGAGAAAACGATACGTAAAAAAAAGATATTATTTGTTAGGAATGAGTATGAATTTTTAACTAAAGTAAATATTTTTGGCTAGACCCGCTGGTGTTTGCAGGAGTCGTAGGTATTTCGCGTTGACTCGATATAAATATATTTTGCTGACGTGGGCACTATCACTAGCTATTTATCATTTTTTTCAAAAATTTTTTATCATTTACTAATCCTAAATTCTATTTCCTTTTTTCGCTTTTCCGCCTTTTCTCCATTCCTGACGCTTGCGAGGAAGTGCATTATGTGCTATTCGTAATGTTCCTCTCGTAGGCAACTATTTGTAACATGAAGATTCCCAGAAGTTTAATCACTAAAGTTTATCAAAAATACTACAACTAAAATTTATTAAGATCGTAATTATAATACTAATACTAATGCTAAAGTGAATAATCATACTAATACTTCAATTTTCATTAATACTACTTCCGTTGGTTGCTTCTTACACCGTAATCTGATTGTTTTAAGGTCCTCATACTTTCGTATGTGTACGGGATCAGCACGTTATGCTTCTTTCGACTTACTTATTTCTGCTCTGAGAGTCACTTTGCTGATAAATCGTCAGTGATTAGGATGATTCCAGCTGGTTGTGTCAGCTACAGTGTTGGCAGGACAGGAAAATAGCCTACTATATACTGGAGCCATTGTTCGCTCATTTACAGGTCTTTGCGTTATTCGTACTCGCCCGCCGACTCTCTGCCATCACGGTGTTTCTGCTCAGAGGGGTCGATTCTAGCATTTCTCGGTTCTCGATCATTGCGTACGTGATTTTAAATTACGTGGCGATCTAGCAACATTTCCATCAAATAGTATTAACTTTGTAAGACGACCTTTGTAATACTGATCGCGCTTTACTTATTTACCTAAACTGTCGTTCTTTGTATGATGATTATTACTGGCTACGATTTTCCTACTGCACTTGTGATTTCCTGTATTGTCCACATAACTGTAGAGCTCTCATCTTTCGAATGCACCTCTTCTCTCTCCGCCACTCTTTGCATAGACATCTAGCATGTCATCTCGCCTTCTTCTCTGACCGTGCCCGCAGTCACTCTCCCCCTTTCAAAACGATACGGCAGCGGTCGACGCTCCGGTTAGGATGTGCAAGTATGGACACTGCGAGTCGCTATACCACATCTGTAGTACCAGTTCTTGTTCCAAAGGTGTGGGCAGGCAAAATAGTGGTGGGTGCTGTTTCAAATCTTCTTGACATACTACCCAAGCCTGGTAATGGCGTTTCGGATGGTGACGGGTACGGTCGTTTGAAAGGTGTAAAATTGATAGATGAGGATATTGCTAAGGCCATCAGAGCCGAGATTGTTACTTCTCAGCTGGCAATATTTTGATGTATGGCATGTGGCCCGTTGGGTGGCTCCTCGATATTTGCCACACAGGCAGTTTCCATTTGTGAGACCTTGTGTGCTCTTGGTGTTGATATCTGAATGGATTAAATATGCATTTATATTCAAGGCAATAGGTGTCTGGATCGCTGGGTTTCAATCCGGTTGGGCGCAATAGCTTATGGGGATTTCTTTCATCGGCGTGGATATTGTCATTACCGGAAGCTTTATAATTTGTCGGTATAATTACTTTTCTGTTCTTTTCTGTGTCATGAGTACTTTGTGTCTTTGCGCGAGTTTTCCATCATCCCGTTTTTTATGTCGCGACGGAGCACATGGAGGCACATCGATCGCCGCAATAAAGACGGACATCGCCGACTTCGAGTGTACTCACGTACACGATAGGTGCAGCTGTTTCTTTTGCAGGCTGCTTATTGGGAGGTACCCTCTGATGGATTTTTAGTCTTGGCTGATATGGTAGGAAACTTATAGAATGGATGTGTGCTCCGGACGTATATCGTATAGCGTTTTTCAGATTCGAGGGGACTACCAACTACCGAAAAATGCACAGTTATCACAGACTTCAGTAGTCTGTAATGGCTACACACACTTAAAGATCCTGCAGACATACAATATGGAAGTCATCGACCCACAAGGAGCCTTGAATCACGTACCATATGCCCTCTCAAGACCTCGCCAACCCTCACCATCATCGAACAGGATATCTGGTACGATGAAAAAGCTAAAACGGTTCAAAAACAAGTTGAAGATACCCGGATTGGATATTCAAAAACGGCCGGTTTTACAAACATCGTTGAGATGTAATCACTGAGACACTGGAAAACAATCAAGAGGACTAAAAACTGGCAGGCCTATTAAGTAATCAGGAACAATTACTTTACGAGTGTCAATATATACCAACATCGAAACATTTCGACTTAGAGGAAACGACACACAAGGTCAGCCAGAATTATTGCTGGCCGGGAATAAGGAGACACGTCTACAAGTATATAAAACATTGCCCGGAGTGCCAGTTACACTAAATATCCCAAAGAGAACCCGTCGGATTAATGGCACTGTAACGATCACTTGGGTGTGGCCAATCGCTGAAGCCGACGGACACTTCAGTATGCATGATCTTAAATTAGTTATCAAACCATGAGTCAAAATGGAAAGAAATATACATTATCTGTCGTGGTTGTCTGTTATGTTTGAAAATCAATCACTTACGAATAATTATTTATATTGTTAAATGTATTGCTTCAATAATACTTTACTATACATCTTTTTTTACGCAATTTTCCGGACAATAGTTCATCCTTATTAAAATAATAGAATTATTGTAATTATTTTTAAAATAAACTTTCAATTTTGCGAATAATACTTTACTATAAAAATTTTATATGGTATTTGAAATTCTTAAATCGATTTAACTATATAACTTTAGAAATAAAATAATATGAAAAATATACTTAAAATAATCTAATCTTTCATATATAATTTAATATATATAAGAATATAAAAGATTTTTAATAACGAAAAAAAACCCCGAAACCAACTATTAAAATATAGAATATAAAATTGAGAGATGATATAATTCTATAAAACATATGTTCAAACTTTTCACATAATTTTTTATATATACAATAATTACAATATCGTTTCAAAATATCAAATAATATTTTTAAAATATCAAATCATGCCATCAAAGGTAAAAAAGATGTAAATTTTAAAGTATAAAACCCTATATAAAGTTTCAAAGAATATTTGGCACTTGATTTTCAAATTATTTATTAAAGAGATTTAAGATTGGACTTATATTTTGTGTATAGCATACACATACCTCACAGTTATTATATATGTTCTTTTTAAGAATATTTTAATCCGTATATTGTGACGGATCGCAAACTCCACTTGCGTTTGCTATCCCACATCCCAATGCTCTCTCTCTCTCTCTCTCTCTCTCTCTCTCTCTCTCTCTCTCTCTCGATCGAAGTAGCCTGTATATATATATATATATATATATATATATTTATATATTTATTTATTTATTATTATTTATATGTATGTTTACTTGTACAGTTATGTTACAGACTGACGCACTAATATACCTGTAAAGAGGTAAGTAAGAGAGAGCGAGAGAGGGAGTGGAGCAGACGCCGCGCGTGAGCGTTGGTACGATTCTTCTGTGGTACGCGTAAGATCGAATACCCGAAAACAAATTTTGTGTCGGCAGCCGCCTAAACTGCGCAAGGTTTTGTTTTTCGCATAATTAAGCGTCTTCACGGATGAGAGACCGAGAGCTTTCTGCGCGGACGTGACCCGGGTGACCGAGTCCGAGCGAACCTGGCATCAGTTCCCATCCAGTATGGACGAACCGCCCTATCCCGAGGCTATAGACTGCGGGAAAACCGCCTTCTTCGGTAGCTTTGAGAGCCACCTGCTGCCTTCCAAGGATCTGCTACAAAAGCCTTCCCATCGCCAACGACACGGGCGCACTCACTATAAGTGACAGCTCGTTTTATTCTCTCTCTCTCTATTCTGGCTTCGCCATCCGCGCCTTGTACCTCCGTGTATTAGTGTACCAATTATTTCCACGTTTTATGAAATTAGATGTTTCGATCTAGTTTTAATTGCTGCATATTCATTTCGCCTTACTCATCCGGCTCCCGTCATATGCGATATTTGCCCCTCGCGTATTCAGCTTGGCTCAGCCAAGCCGAGCACAACCTTTTGCAAGGGCCGTGTCTGCCGTCCTCGTGTTCGAGCCGGACACGCAAACTATTATATCGCGCAACAGGATCTCGGGATCGCACAGTTTATTGTAAAAAAATATATACATGCATATATAATTTTTACATATATAATATTTTAAGTGCCTCGGCGAAATTCGCATTAAAGTTACGCAAATGCGTGTAAAATAATTATAATATAGGGATGCGGCATCAACTCAAACTTCAGATCGTTGATTTTAGCTATCGCAACGCATAGAGATTGACGTGTGCGCTGGTGCGTTATTGTGATGAAACAAGATTTTTTTCTTCGCCAGATGAGGTCGTTTAATTTTCACTTCGTGGCTCAAACGTTGCAATAAATCTGCGTAGTATTGACCAGTGATAGTTTTACTCTTTTCAAGGTAATCAATGTATATAATACCTCTTGCATCCCAAAAAACAGTAGCCATTATCTTGTTTGCTGAAAAATTGGTTTTGCCTTCGTTGGTGTTGGTTCCCCTGGTCCAATCCACTGTTTTGACTGATGTTTGGTTTCAGGAGTGTGGTGGTGGATATAAGTTTCGTTAACGGTTACGAATCGACGCAAAAATTCGCTTGGATTACGCTTATACAACGCCAAATTGGCGATAGAAATGTTCTTTCGGATCAATTTTTGGTAGACTGTTAGAAAACGCGGCACCCATCTTGCACAGAGCTTTCCCATATACAAATGTTAGTGCAAAATATTTTGTACACGTTCATATGACATCTTACAGGTCTCAGCTATCTGACGCAATTTAATCTGCGGGATAATTAAATAACAATTAATTAAATTTTGTTAAATAACAATGAATTAGAATTCTTAAATAACAAATAATTAAATAACAATTAATTAAATTTTGTTAAATAACAATGAATTAAAATTCTTAAATAACAAATAATTAAATAACAATTAAATAACAATTTCATTTTTTGTTTGTTTTTCTTTTCTTCTTTCATGACAAAACATACGAAATTTTTTTTGTGTGTTCTGTCTTATATAAGTAACTGTAACGGGGTACTTAATTATTAAACACCCGGTCGAAGCACTCGTTAACAGAGTTGAAAAGAACCCCGAACGGATTAAATTATTTAATACAATCTTTTTGGACCGCAGGTTCTTTGCGGATATTTCGTCCTCAGACTTACCTTTGCTTACCCTGGAAACTATATAAATGATACTATATTATGGTAAATTATCGGTAATCCAGGAAAAAAAAGAACGGATTAATGATCAGGTACAGGGAGGAAAATGTTTCTAAGATTTTCTACTATTAACAAAAAAATCAAAAGTAGATTTGTTTCATTAACCAATAAAATAACTTAAATTTTTATTTAATTTATTAAAATTATAATAATTATTAATCTACCCCTACCTAATACGCACCCGCGATTAATGCTCGAATCCGCTCTCACAGGGTGTGAGAGAGATAAATCTGTAAGTATAATAGAAAGATAGAGCAACTTTACGAAGAACAAGGTGTACTACTAATGAAAACTGAGTGCGCGCTTGTTACTATTACGACTCCTACTTTATGACTATATCTCTCTGTCTCTCTCACACTTCTAAAGCTAACTTATAATGTCTAATATTGTTAATCGAAAGAATTGAAGAAAAGAGTAGAGATATATAACAATCTACTCAAATTCGAAAATACAGTAAATAAAGGAAAATTCACCAATCTTTATAACTCGACGCTAAAAATAAAACGACCCAACGATGTCTTTGGCGTGAGCTTAGTAATTGAAGTACCGGCCGGCTAGTTGTACCCTTCACTCGGGGAGAATCTTCTTTTTAATATTTTGATTGTCTTTCGAACGAAATGAATTCAACAATATATCTTCTTTATATATTCCCAAACTCTTTAACTAATCGATTTAACAACTTGAGCAACGATGGCCGCAATAATTTTAAGAAAGAAAGTTTTATCAACTTCACTAACAGCAAGGTATTTTTATTATCTCACTTTTCTATACTATATAATTTTTATTCTCCTTCTCTCTCTCTCTCTCTCTCTCTCTCTCTCTCTCTCTCTCTCTCTCTCTCTTTCCCTTTTTCCCTCCCTTTTTTCCTATTTGTTGAAAATATTAACATGTATAGGTCGAACTAACCTATACATGTTACATAACTGTTAAACGAGCATTGCTCAACGAGTTACTTCTTTGCATTATTTAATTTATTAGTCAATTTAATATTGATCAATTAATTAAGTAATTAATAAGTAATCCTTTTATCTCTTCCCCTATTGTTTAAAGTAGTTAAATATTTATTTAATTGCTTTTTTTGTTCTTTTTGTTGTTTTTTTCATTGCTTTAAATTACCGAGAATTTTTTTTATCTATTTAATTAATTACTTTTAAATTCTATTTTAAACACTGAGAGTAAAATTTAGTCTTAAAAGAGAGTTGTAAATCGGTCAAAATTTTGCTTAAATGTAGCGTATTTAAATGAAAAATATCTCAGCTCTTTTTTTTAATTTAAAAGTAAAGAGAAAGTTTTGTTTTTTTTTCTTTTCTCGTCTTTTTGTCGATACGAGATAATAAATTGAATTGATAAATGATGGCGGTAACAAACCATCCAAGCAATTTTGATGACTGGCTCTAAAGTCTGTGCGAGGAGAAAACAGACATCATAACGACGGAGCTGGAATTGAAAAATGATGGTTCCCTATTTCAGAGGGTTACCGGGCTGTACCGCAGGCGAGAGCCAAGTTGAAAAAATACGTGCGCGTACAGATAAAAAGCTGTTAAAAATCATCGTTCCCTCGACAATGCGCGACAAAAGGTAAACATGTATTTTGAACAACATGGACGCAAGATATGCCGAGAAGATTGCTATATCAGCTAATAAACAGGAAGCTTGAGAAGTCAATCTGAGCAGAGTCGGAAGGCCTAGCACAAAAGCTGCCAATGAACCGCTCGCACGTAGCACGGCTAACGAATCACCGATTCAGATGACTGCAATAAGCGCAGCTACGTTTATCGACTTATGTATCATGAACGATATTAAGCAGGTTCAAGTTGCATCTCAGGTGGGAGGCACAACAGCCGAGTCTCAAGCTGCTAGCTTCAAAGAAAATCAGGGAATTAGCCCTGGACTAGGCATCCTTTAGGAACTGCTACATACTTGGATGGGACAACAGAATAGCATTTTCCAAGATCTGTAGTAGAGGCAGAATGCACTGTATACTACGTTGGCTAATATTAAATAACACTCAGCGACGCGATCGCGTCACTTTCCAAGATATATACGATCTTCGGTACTTGCAAAGTGACCAACACTCTGGTAAGAGTAAACCTCCACTACCGACTGACAAGCCTACGTTCTTGACCCCTTGCCATTCTCGGTACCAAGGACCTGTGATGTGGGCATCACATTATCTAACAAGATGCGATCAGCTCGCCCATTAGTACATTGCGATCGACGCTATAGAGTACCTTCACTCAGCGCATAGAGATTGTTAAAACCTTGCGCCAATGGAAAATCCGTTTCAATGACGTCAAGGGAAAAAGCGTCGAGGAATTCCTCCAGACGATCGCGAAATGCTGCAGGTAGACGCCGCTCACAGACGAGGATCACCGCTCACAGCATGCTTAATGCCTTGACAAAGCTACTAGACGCCGTCGTCTTGCATTGGTACCACCTGTCTCGGAAGTATTGGAACATGTGATAAGAGTTCTACCAAGCGGTCCGAAGCTGCTACGGCGTCGATAGACGCTTCCTAGCCAAACTAATTAGCGAGATACAGTGGTGCATACAGGCCAAACGCGAGCCAATAAGTGATTATATGTTCTGCTTCTTGACGATACCGAATCGGTTCGAAAAGCCATGGTTCGATAACAAGCAGCTCGCCCTCATATACCGTCATCTACTCCCGAAAATACAGAAGTTAGTTCCACGGGAGAAGATTACGAGTGTAAATCGGCTAATCGAGCTCATACTTCATAATGCCGTTATATACTTCATAAGACGTTAGGCCGGCGGGCTTCAAAGCTGTCTTGCATAAAGTTTTACAAGGAGAGGCTTTTGAGCCGCTTCACCTGATCTACAAGCGCAGTTTGTCAAAAGAGTAATCACGACTTCCGCCCGAGGTCGCCGCGTGCGGGGAATAGCAGCTGCGACGTTATAGGGTAATGATGATTGCCCCCTCCTGTTTATAAAGGAGAAGCATCACGACCGTGACTCCGCTGACTCGACTATAAATGTGGACCCCGATCAGTAATCACGATGATGGATACAGCTGGGCATAGGCGAATTTCGCATACATGCACTACTCGACGCAGGGGCTGCCCGCACAGCTCGCGGAGCAATCGGCTTGCAGATTGCATTTGCCTTCACTCTTGTAGTAAGACACTTTCCTGAATCTGGCGCTCGACTCGCTACATGAAAAATTGAGCCGATAGTAAGCAAAGTGGACCTTCCGTTTGCAGTTGCAGGAGTTGAAATGGAGTTAGACGTCATCATAATTCCAGACTTGTAAAATGACTGTGTGCTCGGAGCAGATTTCTATCGCACATTGAATGCGGTCATCTACCCGCTCGACAATGCTAGGTCCATTGAGGGTGCAGCGGATTTTGTTCCGCTATAACTCTGCAGCGTCTCCATTACTTCGGTGTATTGGCTCAGCTCAATAGGCCTAGCCGACATGCACGACAGTCAACACTCGTCGACCCGATATCTGCTGATCAGCCTCTAAGTTTCACACATTTGATCATGGTGATGCACGACCGATTCAGCAGCATTACTATCTGGTATCTCAGATGACAGTGCTGAGAATATATGCGTCAGTGCGCAAAATGCTATATCACGGCGTATTTTACAGATCAACCAGCGAGTGGTCAAGCCCCGTCATAATGGTTCGCAAGAGCGATGGGAGCTATCGATTCTGCTTAGTTCCTGAACTACGAGTCCAAGGTCAACGCGTATCCGCTCTCTTATTTGGAAGGCATTGCGAAAGTTGAGAAATGCACCATATATCTTCAACCTGCACCTCAGCAGCGCATACCACCAGGTCTCCCTTCATTATTATTAGCTCCCCCATTATTAGCATAATTTCAAATAGAATATATATAATAAATGTAAAATGTGTCTGTATGTCATATATCAAATATAATTCTATACACACGACTCTTTAATATCTAATTTTTAATTTAAGCGACCAAAATTCTTTGAAAGTTTGTATAGGGTTTTATACTCATTTTTATATATTTTTCACTATTTTTTTACTATTTTTACTTATATTATAATTTACATCTTTTTTTAGCTTTCGAACTTAGAATTTTTAGAAAATACGTATATATTTAAATATACGTATCATCAGCATCGCTGGAGCTGGAAAAAGCGGGAACGAGGAACAGAATTGATGAAAGTCAAACTCCGCATTATTTCAGAGTTAACAACCATTTATTAATATAAACTCGTGAATAACAAACATTTATTCACGCGTAGTGGACGCTCATACCGGGACGCGCACTTCACATATTAATGAATTATTAAAGAGACTACTTGTCGCTGAGTCCTCGGCGCCGCTGCTTTCTCTTGTGCTGGACGTCCTATCGGTGTTCTCTGGCTTTGACTTTTCGTAAACTTCCTTCCTTCCTTCTATCTCTGTCTCTCCGTAGGTTTCCGAAAATTCGGTTTCACAACCGCAAACCGGCAGTTTGACCGGTTACGATATATATATATATATATATATATATATATATATATATATATTGTAACGGTGCGCGTGTCCGCCTCGAACACGAGGACGGCGGGCACGGCCGTTGCAAAAGGTGTGCCCGGCTGGGCTTAGCCCCGAATGATTCCGGCGAGGGAGAGGGGCGGTTCGCGAAGGGCGAAATATCGCGTTCAGGATTGCGCGTGAGGTAGGGCGGCTAATGGAGCACACTTGAAATAATAGAATAACAACAATTAAAATTTAAACAGGCTTTAATAGCGCAGCGTTGAAAGTATAAGACAGCGCCTATATGCGAGGCGTGCGGGGCGCAGGCCGAGGGTCGCCGAGGCGACGGCGCGCGAGGAGTTCGGGAAGAGAGCGAGAGAGAGAAAAGGGGCTGCCACTTACAGCGAGTCGGAGCTCGTTGGTTCCGCAGCGCGTCCTCGTCCGGCAGTAGCGCCTTCCTTCACCGGGAGCGGCGGTGACGTCGGCGTCCAGAAGCCCGGGATGGGGCGATTATTCCGCGGAGACGGGGTCGGACGACAGGTCGTCCGCTCGAACTCGTGCTCGGCGCGTGTGCACTGCACACACCCACAACACCGTGGCACAACGCGCGCGTACGATCAGGTACCCTCCCCGAAGACGAGGTACGTGGCGAGGGGAAACACTAGGAGCACGAGGCGTGTTCCCGTACGCGATCAGACACGGCACCCTAGCAGCAAGGGGAAAACAACGTGCGTGGAAGGCCGGTTACGACGCGTGTTTTTTGCTTGCGGCTTTCTCTCTATCTAATTCTTTGCGCGCGTGGCCTTCTCTCCCCACTCCCCGCTCTCTCTCTCACTTACTGTAACAGATCAACATTTATACATGCAAATATACAAATACATATGTACAGGCTACGGCTAGAGAGAGAGAGCAACGGGACGGGGAAAGCAAGCTCACGCAGTGCTTGCGTTCCCCGTTACAATATATATATATATATATATATATATATATATATATATATATATATTAAATCTATACACATTTAATGAATTTCTTCAACACCAGTTAATTCAATTTATTACATCTGTTTTTTTATGTTATTTAACGTCGCTCTATTTATGCTTCCGTATATCGGTGCTAATCAGCGACGGAGGTCTACGCTGTGTTTGTAAACAAAGCATATGTAAATTATTACAACGGTGCATGTATCAATCGGCCGAGACCAGAATTGAAATTCGGATCACCAAGTTACTAGTCCTTCGCTTTAGCGATCAAGCCATCGTAGGTCTCATATTTTATTAAATCTATTCTTTTGCCGTCCGTTCTTTCATCACTCCCTCGATCGCACGAGCTCAAAAACCAACATATGTGAAATCGTACGAATGAAGTACCTAGGTTTACCGCTGTTGCGCTGAGAGTCTAAATTTTACTGAAGTCTCTAGTATGGACATCGGCGGTCGTCCCTATTATCTCTGATCATATTACTGCTGAATGCAACAGCAATATAAAACGTCAGTTATGCGGTAGGTTTGGACACACGACGGTGATAACTAGCGGTGAGCACTTAGGGGTTCTGGGACCAAAGAAAAAAGTGTAGGATAGGACTGTCCGAGTGAAAACGCAACTTAGTAATTTAACACCAACGTTAGAGGTTCTGTACCCAGCAGCCATAGTCTGCTGATAAGAGCAGCCGAATCCATCATACTACACTGAGCGGAGGTATAGGTCGATGCACTGGAAATCCAAAAAAACATAGAAAAATAATAGCGCGAGTTCAGCGAAGAAGGGCACCTTGCATTGTCAGGTCTTACCTCACGGTCCCTGAGTCGGTAGTTACAAATACTACTACTACAACTACTATTACTACTACTACTAATACTACTATTATTATTCAATTGATTATTATTATTATTATTCAATTGATTATTATTATTATTATTATTTAAGTTATTATTATTATTCTTATTCCAATCCGTTGTCTGTACCTTGACGAAGATCGGCTATTTCACCATCTCTCAGCCGATCGGGTGATGGGCTTAAAAGAGTACCTCCTCCTACCACTGAATGGAAGGGCGAAAAGATAATATGATAGCTGCCATTTTATGAGTGAGCGGATATCCCTGGAGGATATCCCAGAGTAAATGAGTTAACGTACGGAGCAATGATGTGCTGGAAGACCCGAAAGGGCAACTGAATAGGGACTTCCATGCCGACCATGATCGAAGCTGCAGGTCCTATAAACAGACCTTCGTCAGTAATACAGAGATTAAGGAAGGCACACTCGCTCAGAGACTCTATAAACGAGTATCTCTTGAGGAGTGAAAACACATGCGGAGCGTAAGCGAAAGTTCCTGTAAAAGGGATCCTAGCAGAGTAATTATAGATGCATGAATGAACATTGAATGAATTGAAAGAAACATGAGTGAACTTCAAACATTGGAGTTTCACTAGAACATTTGAGGGCAAATGTATGAATCTACATGAATGAAGGTTAGAATGAGGTACTCTTGAACAAATGACAGACCGTCGTGTTTGCCGTGTGGTGCGACCCGTGAGCTGCCAAAAGGAGATCTTGGGTGTCGAGGTTTACGCCCGGTTACGTGTTGGGTGACCCGAAAAATCTTTGGCTCCCGCTGACGGCAAGACGGGAGGTTAGATCCTAGCCAGATCTAGTCAAACTGCCTTGGCGAGCGCATTCGGTGTGTGATTTCCTCCAATGTTTCTCCAGAGAGTGAAACACCTTGTTGTTGGGGTGCGAAGCTCGAGAGGACGGAGGTGGAATAGTGCACCAGAGCGCGCTATACTCCTGCACAATGGTCCGAGATGAGTCAGCCTTACAGGCATGTGTTGGGGGGCTGCCTTATCGAGCTCAACGTTGAAGGGTCCAGGAGGCCGACCATCTGCAGGAATGAAATTAAAAAAAATTGACTCATGGATTGCCAAAAGCAACAAAAGAGTTACCTTGGAGTGGGGGAGGGACAGCCGGCTGAGGCCGAGATTAAGTCTGTTGAGCGGACGAGTGAACTGGAGATTATTCTCCAACTTGCTCGGCTGCTCAAGGACATGATCAAAGCAATGAAGAGCCAACCAAATATTAAAAAAGATATTAAGGATGGACTCCCAAAAGCTGAGGAGCTCGTAGATGCTCTTCAGCACAAAATACAAGGGAAGAGGGTACTGGAGAGCCTCGTCCCAGCAACTAGGTACAAGAGAAAAGAGATAACCCCGATGAGACCGGCTTCAAGTCCCCCGGATATCTCCCTTACTAAGGAGAACAAAAAGAAGGGAGAGCAGGAGAATAAAAAAGAGGGTTGGAATGTAGTAAAAAAACAAGAAGAAGAAGCACGGTGAGCAGAATGCTGAGGAACAACCTCAGCATCTGAAGAAAAAAATTACAGAAATAAAAAAAAAAGGCCAAAGCTGAATGCGATCGCAGCGCATTCAGCTTTGGCAGAGTGCCTTTGGAGAGACATAGGACCATGTGGGACTAATAATATCGTTCGGCTGATACTAGATAGTCATGAGAAGTGGTCCAGGATTTGCAATTTCTGCAAAGCCATCCTGGACCATAAAAGAAGAATTGAAGAAGGCGTGTAAGCCCGCAAGGGCGAATAGGATGGCGCAGCCCAGAAGTAATGTCCTCATAGACGGTTCCTGGGCTGCACTTACGCCATCGTGATGAGGTCTCTTCGGTGCACGCCTATCGACCCCGACTCGTAGCTCTTTTCAGAGCTGTTGGAAGCAGTCGAAGGGAATGCACTGAGGAGGTAGTTTTTTAGTGGGTATGCCCTTCACAGGTGAGTCCTCCATACCCAGGGATCAGTCTCCGGGATCCATAAAGGATTTTTCTCCTCCTCCCAAAAAAAAAAATTATTATTCTTATTACGACTACTACTACTAAGTTACTATTATTTTTTTTATTAAGACTCAATCTATAATAATTGTTATTTCAGCTTTGGGGTAAAATTTACATACTAAAAAGTAAGAGTACATAGATTTAAGTTTATTAAAATTTACGATGACGCCTAGTTAAATTGAAATTTAAAAGCATTAAATAATTGATTAAGAACGAATAAGAGATAAATAAAAATTAAAAAATTAATAAATATACAAGTACTATATAATATGACTGAATATATTTATTTGTAAGTATAAAGAAATAGAATAAATTTTAAGAGATGAACGGAGGCTAAACCTTGTCCATTGAAAAAGTCTCCTTCCATCTCCCGTATCACCACGAAATATTCTCTGGAGAAAATTTCGGCCGCCTCAGACCCAGACTATATATACGGGCCCTCGAACATACGGAGAGCAGACTGCCGGTTGCGTTTGTTCAGAGCGTGGCTAGCTGCTTTCAATTTGCTAACGCTTTTCCAACTCCTTGATATACTTTAATAAAATATATATACCAATACTATAATATATTTATTTATATATAATATAATATATTTATACCAATACTTTAATAAAAGTGAGTAAAAGTTTCAAAATTCAATTCTTACGTTGTCGAATTTTTCAAACCATGATACACGCGCTCGTTTTCAGGGCATGAAACGCTAGCTGAGCAGATAAGAAATTGTCGCTCAGCATTACAATTTCGTGTCAATGATACCCTTAGAGGATCTTGGAGCCATCGTCTCTAAATCTGATCGTTTAGAATAGAGATATTTGTAAACAAATATACCACATCCAATGAAATCATCTTCTAGTTTTTCAGAATAATAATATCTTTCACTTCATTGTAAAACACCAACTATCTTTCACATAAGAACTAGTTTTTCCATCTATCTTCACTTAGATAAAAATCTGGCAATATTATAAGTTGGGACATTAAAAGTAGATATTATTCTAAATTTCACCTTTTGTTTATGGATCTTGGGAAGCCCATAACATTTTGCTACAGTACCATTTTCACATTTTGAATATTTATATAGTCATCAATATCATTTATATAGTCATTTCTTTTCCAATAATTTAATAATTTTTTCAAATTATTTTATAGCAGATTAGTTTGTGGGAAACTGAAAGGTTTCATTGACAGGGCAATATAATTGTCACAAGGATTTTAGACAGAATAATTTGCAGATAGTAAGGGAAACATTCATTAATAATGGATATCCAATTTAATTTATTAATAAATTAATTGCAGAGAGATTGTTTGACATTTATTATACCCATAATAGACATAATAGAAGAGTTAATGTTAATAAGTGCAAAATTATTGTTTTACCATATGTTAAAGGATTATCGGAAAGAATTAAAAGAAATTTTCGGAAATATAACATTTCAACTTTCTTTAAAAATAGAAATAATTTAAGTAGGCTATTTAATAATTGCAAGGATAAGCATGATTTGTGTTTAAAATCTGGAGTTGTTTACAAAATTAATTATATGGATTGTAATGAATGCTACATTCGACAAACAAGTAAATATTTATAAAAGAAAATTTGTGAACATAAATATAGTTTCCGTATTTCACATATTACTTCTGATTTAAAAGAACATTGTTTGAAGTTTTTACATTCTTTTGATTTTATGAATATTAATATTTTGGGACATGGTATTAATAATAATTACAAAAGGAAGAGTCTTAAAAGTCTTTACATTTCAAAGAATCGAAATAATGTGAATTTAATAGTAGAGTCAAGTAAATTATATAACATTTCTCATTCTTTATTAAATGGTTTGGTTTTGAACATTTTGTGTAATTACTAAATTTTTAGTTTAGTGGCGATAGGGGTATATAAATTAGAATCTTAATATAAGGTTACTTTAGCCCCGGATGAGGAGACATAGAGAGTTCGAAACGTTGAAGGACCTCAGTCAATTTTCAATTAGGTAAAGGTGGTGGCGCTGTAATAATCTACACGTGCTTTGTTTACAAACACATTGTAGACCTCCGTGGCTGATTAGCACCAATATATGGAAGCATAACCAGAGCGACGTTTAATAATATTAAAAAAGTAGGGGATTATGCTTTCTGAATAAATGGTCCCGCGAAATTTTCGAATCAATATTCCGGTCCGTTTCGTATGCTAAAAATTATCGGGAAAAATAACGTAAAAATTCAGTATAAAAAGGGCGGAAAAATCTTTCACACGATTATATAAACATACGTATATTAACAATAACCCGAGAAACGGCGGAACAAAAAACTAATAATAAATTTCAATTCTACGAGGGTGGATTGATAAGTTTCCGGCCTGATCAGTCAGTTGAGCCTGACCTGGCGCCACTAGGCCTACCTTGAGTTGGCGTTCTACAGTACCATCCTTAGATAGCTTGCAGCTATATTTTCAGTCCGACCGCCATGTTAGTTTAGGTTTGACAGCAAGCTGAACAAGACGCCTCTGTGTTTTTCGTAAAAATGGAAAAGCTGGAAAAGTGTACTGTCATTAAATACTTTTATTTGAAGGGGTTAACGCCGAATGAAATTAAAGAGGAGATTGACTCAACACTGGGGATGTCCTTCCCATTATATTCAACCTTTAAGCAGTGAGTTTCGGAGTTTAAAAAGGGTCGTGTGAGCACTTTTGATGAGCCTCGCTCAGGACGCCCCATTACGGTCACAACTCCAGATATAATCGAAAAAAATCCATCAAATAGTGCTGAAAGACCGCAGATTAAAAGTGCGTGAGATAGCTCAGACCTGTAAGATGTCATATGAACGTGTACAAAATATTTTGCACCAACATTTGTACATGAAAAAGCTCTGTACCAGATGGGTGCTTTACTATCAATCGACCAAAAATTGATTCGAAAGAACATTTCTACCGCCAATTTTGCGTTGTATAAGCATAATCCAAGCGAATTTTTGCGTCGATTCATAACCGTTGACGAAACTTGGGTTCACCACTAAACTCCTGAAACCAAACAACAGTGTAAACTATTTGATTGGACCAGGTGAACCAACTTCAAAGAAGGCAAAAACAATTTTTTCGGCAAACAAGATTATAGCTACTGTTTTTTGGAATGCAAGAGTTATTATATCAATTCATTACCTTAAAAAGGGTAAAACTATCACTGGTCAATACTACGCAGATTTATTGCAACGTTTGAGCCACTAAGTGAAAATTAAACGACCTCATCTGGCGAAGAAAAAAATCTTGTTTGATCACGGTAATGCACCAGCGCACACGTCAATCGTTGCAATGGCTAAGATCAACGATCTGAAATTTGAATTGATGCCGCACCTTCCCTACTCTTCAGACCTAGCCCAGAGTGAATATTATCTGTTTCCCAACCTCAAAAAATTGCTGGGCGGTAGACTAGGTATTACTAGACTAGAACGCCGCTATGAGAAATGTATCAGCCTTTGAAGAGATTATGTTGAGAAAAAAAAATTCTTAAAAACGTTGTTTTTCTTGGTTAGGCCGGAAACTTATCAACCCACCCTCGTATGCATAACTGACAGGTTTAAATAAGAGAATATATGGTATATGAACAAATACGTAAAAATGTGGGTATGTATGTATTTACTCGTTCAAAAAAGGATAATATATAAAATACAATAAAATCGGATAACTAACTTAGTTTAATTAATATTAATAAAGACTTCAATAAGAATAATGAATTAAAAGACATATTATATAACAATTATTTTATGTCTAGAAACACATGCGATTAATTCTATACATGCTCAGAAAATTAAGTAATTGTTTATTAAATATTTGTATATTTATAATTATCAGTTACTGAATATTTCAATTAATTCATGTATCTCGGGCTCCCTACTCAATTTGTAGCTTTGTTTGCACTTAATAATTGTAAGTTCTTAAAGTATATTCTGTCATTTAGAATCAGAAGCAACTAGAAACTAGTTCAACTTAAACACATCACTCATCTACACTACATCAGGCAATAAGGTCGACCACTTATTAAAGAATATTAGAAACAAAACCAACAGCAACCGCCAAACAATTAGTCAAAGTATCGAGGGTTAATAAAAAAAAACAGAACAGGCGCCCCACGGTGGCCAGTCGCTATAGCGGACGCATACTTGAGAGTGCATGATCGGAGATTAGTTACCAAATCATGAGTGGAAATGGAAAGAAATATACATTATCTGGCGCGGTTATCTGTCAAGTTGGAAACCCAACCGCTCAGTTTTTTTATATTTTCAAACGTATTGAGTAATTAATAGTTTACAATAAATCTTTTTTTACGCAAATTTCAGAATAATATTTCACCTTTATTAAATCAATTTAATTATCGTAATTATTTTTATAATAAATTTTAAATTTTGCAAATAATACTTTACTGTAGGTACGCGTTCATACATTCCAAAATTGTAGGAATTTTATCTATATTTTACTGAGCTACAAACTATACATTTTGTAAAGATTTGATGTGGTAATTTAACTCTTTAATTCACTTTAACTGTATAACTATAGAAGCAAAATAATATAAAAAATATACTTAGTAAACAAATCTGTTATAAATAATATATATATATATATATATATATATACATATATATATATATATATATACATATATATATATATATATATATATATATATATATATAATGTATACAATACTATAAATAAATTTCACATTTAAAAAAACCAATCGCGAAGGCTAACCAGGACATAATTTCCATTTATTTAACAACTAATAAATAATAAACAATTTTTTTTGCATAGACAATCAAAAAAAAATTTTTTTCTGACATTTTGTGTGCTTGTATTGGGACTCAAGAAGCATTCTGCATAAACCTACTTCAGTTCTAACGATTTTTAAAAATTTTTTTTGCATTTTTCTGTCACTTCATACCACTTTTTTTTCAAGAACCTTAGCAAAAATAACTAAATATTAAAACCGTGTCTCCTATACATTACAATAGTATCTATATAATAAAGATAATAATAACATTATTTATTAAAGACAATTACGTATTAAATAATAATATATTAAATACAATAGGGAAGAAGAAGAAAGAAGATATTTGAACATAGATTGAATGAAAGAGAATAGAGATTGAAAACATAGTATTTTAAGAAATAAAATTAACTCTAAATTAATAAAGACGGATAAATACAAGTTGTAAATAACTGTAAGTATAGGTAATCTAATTTCCATCCGAATTAATAGATTTTATAGTAGATTAGTATCTAAACGATATAACGAACGCAATAACTAATTACGTTAATTTAAAATAAACGAAATTTTAATCTACAGTTATATAGTAAATATGAATATAAATAATATTTAAATATAAACCTTATTTAAATGATATAACAATCATTTCTATATATACTTAATTAAAATGGAAATGAAACGCTCGACAAGTCACGCCCTGGCCGTCGAGGAAAGAAGGTTAAATAGCCTTTTCGCAGGGATGTCACCAGAACAATTAACTCAAGAAGGAAGACAACATAACGTCAAAACCAAAGCTGACATCGAAGCTCTTTGAGACATAAACATAAACATTCCCGGCCGTACCTAGCTTGCCCTTTATCCGCCGTTGTGCTCCAAAACTTTTTATTTTTGCTGAACTTTTACTTGCGCTTTATATGTTCTACAACTTTTTTAGTTACAGATCTGTACAGCATTGCAACTTTTGTGGACTTCCAGTTTATATTGGGTTCCGAACCATTGTATGAATGCAGCAGTATACTGTGAGCATGCGATATCTACAAACAGAACCACATACCGTCCTAACCCAAGATAACAACATACAAGCAGAATATCCAGCACCACTACCTCCGCATAGGTCAAACGGAGTTCCGAATCCAGAAACCTGTCATCAAAACAGCTCGCATGATAGCACATACCTTAATTAGAAACGAGCAGGTCAGCTGCTAAGACAATGGGACGAGATGTATTCGCGGACGCAGCTGGGGGACGTTGAAGAATCTATAGAAAGATTATAAGAGACTTGCGAAAGTCTAGACATTCCGGCGGCAGATGCACTAAAATTAATACCTGGTATTTTGTGCTGATCTGCTCGTACATGGGCAAGGCCGATCTATAAAAAGTAGCAAACATTATAACGTCTGAAGACAGCACTGCGACGTCAATTTAGGCCTATCGACTGCACCTTGAGATTTGAAAAGTAAGTTCGAGATCGCACTCAAGGTGCTAACGAGTCGACAGAATCATACTTAATAGGTATAAGAGTAATAATAGGAAAAGTCTCGTTATCATGGCTACCAGAAACACAGCTGGATAGAGTTTACATAAATTGAAACCCGATCTTTATCGACAAAATCAATAGAGCGGAATTTAAGACGCTAGATGAGCTTCAGGTACTAGGTCAACAGATAGAACTCAAGAAAGAGCTAACTCGTCGTTACAAAGAACCGCCAGCAGCAGAGTACTGCCTAATGAGCAGCGTGGCTTGCCCACCATTTGGAAGAACGACTAGACAATCAAAACTGACAGCACTGGACGAAGAACAGCCAAAATGCGTAACGTTGGCTGAACCACCAGCATCAATAATTATACACAAGAAACAACAAAGCATGGGCTAATCGTCAGAAAGACGAAACCGGGAAGAGAGCTATAGCTCAAAACTCAGAACATCACAGGAATAACCTAGAAGAGAATCAAGAGAAAAACAATACCAACGTCTCTCGCAGATATCGTTCGGAAACGCATCTTCTGCATACAGTTACGACGAAGCTGGCATGACAACAGTAAATTGCACGCGTTGCGGCCCGACAAGAAGGGCGTCGGAAAAGGCCTTAGAAAGAGGCTGTCGGAGTCGGCCCTACTAATCTTTAGGATGAGACTCCGCAAACAACCAGAAATATGAATAACGCAGGAGGCGCGTCAATAATCGCCACGGACGTTACCAATTCTTGACGCATGACCCGAGAGGGGGGTACGAGAATCAACTTGTCCTGAATATTGAATTATCTGGGAAGATATTTCTAGAATTATTGATCCGTGGGCGCGCGGTTCCAATATTGGACCACATCCAGCAAAGGACGTTAAGATAGTCACATATACCAATCTCCTCATTTATGTAGCTGCGAGATGGCCAGATCTGCTCCAACAACGGAGAAGTAGCTCTCCTCCTCAAAAGAGATAGGCAACAAATTATGACTCGCTTCAGAATATCTACTTCATTAACAAACGATATCATCCTTGGCATAGACATCCTGACTCAATTACAAATGACGATTAATTTCGCCAAGGTGACTTGGCGTACGACTAGAAATATCATAAGGCACTTTGTGACGTGTTCGAACAACAAGGTGCAGGCGATCAGTGCCCTAGCAGCAGTAAATAGGGTTACCACGTTCGAGTAGAGGCATAAACAGCAACTAAATCAGTTACTAAATCAGCTGATACCGGAACAGACAGGGGCTCTCAGGCTTGCGCAGATGCCCACACACCATATAGACGTACAACGCGATCGACATATTAAGCAGCACCTCGACCGCATAGTGGACAAACTACTAAAGCTGGCCCACGCAGAAGTCGACAGACTTCTCGCCGAAGGCATTATTGAACCATTGGAAAGTTCGTGGAGCAGTCCAGTGACCGTGCCGAAAAAGAACGGAAGGATCAGATTCTGCATAGACTACAGGGCAGTCAACCAGGTGAGAAAGAAGGATATATATCCTCTTCCTCACATAGACGCCCTGCTGTATAATGTGCACCACGCTCGTGATCTTTCTAAGATAGACTTGAACTAGACCTATCACGAGATTCCTTTAAATAACGCTAGTAATGAAATAACTGTCTTTGCAGTCCCGCAGAAGGGGATGTTTCAATATACACAAATTCCATATAGGCTGACCAATGCCCCAGCTAGTTTTCAGTGCGTCATGGATGTCCTATTCGGTCCGCAGTAGCAACCGTGCTTATTTTTCTACATGGAATATATTATTATGGCCATGGAAAGATTAGTGAACTCCACGGACTATGGCCAGTAATGCACAAATTAATCGAAGTAGACCTGTCCTGCGCTTCGCACCGCTAAATACCAGGAAAGTACGCAGGGTGACTCCAGAGATAAGTTCAAAATGTATGGAAAGAGGAGTAGATATCCTGCTTCTCCAGGAGCCATACAAGCGCAGTAGCCAGAATAGAGGGATTCTGGCTGTGCACAAGGATGGTATTTGTGGAAGGGCAAATCCCGTGGGCCGAAATAGCAGTCTTCAACACCGAGGTGTTCGTAGTAACACTAACGCACCTAAAAAATACACATTAACGATGTATGTGGTCAGTGAATACTTCCAGCTGAGTCACGAAATAGGGGTACACCTTACCCATTTGAGTAACGTGCTGCACACACTTCGAGGGAGGATGGTACTAATAGGTGTCGATTCCAATACCAGATCTCCCCTGTGGGGGTCTGATCGCACCGACCGCAAAGGGGAAGAACTGGAAAATTTTATAGCGCAGTGGAATCTGCGGATCACCAAACTGCCAGGTAGTATCGCTACCGTCTCCAATGAAGTTGGAGAAAAAAACGTGGACGTAGCTTTAGTCACCACGAATCTCGAGACACTCATCACAGGATGGACCGTCAGAGAGGACTGGACCTCGAGTGATCATAGAACGATCACGTACCACTTAATCGGAGCAAGCGCACCTGCAAGTTCAGCTGCTGCGAATCAAGGGCAGAAACTAAAGCGATGCTCCACACAGAAAGCGAACTGGGATACCTTCTGCGCTGTACTCGAGGATGAATGGGACCAGATCTCTAAAGAAATGCCCGGCTCCAAAATGGAGACTATTGAGAGAGTTCGCTCATCAACAGCCACTTCGAGGAAATCGTGCAATGCTGCCATACCGAGGAGTAGGGTAGCTATTACGAGGGTTCCCTGGTGGGATCCTAACTTAAATAGGCAGAAAAGGGCTACAAATCGAGCCCGTCGAGTATTCCAGAAAGAGCGTGATCCCGTCAGACGGAAGCACATCAAGAAAGAATACAAAGCGGCCAGAAAGAAGTATGTCCGTAGACTCAGGCATACTAAAGAAACTAAATAATAAGACTTTGTCACTGTAAAGGGTAATCAGAACCCTGGGGCGTAGCTTACCGACCGCAAGTAGGTAAGTTGTCGATTAAGTAGGTTGCTTGCAGCGTCCGTCTGGATAATGACACCTAAACGACGGACTGGGTGATCACCGCTACGGCAGTGCTAAATATTCTGATCGAAAGGACAGGCTAGAGTTACATTGAAGAAGTGGAATCCTGTTGTCGCCTCCATGAGGCTGGCTTCTCGTAAGTGTGGAATGTTGATTTTGAGAGGTCCCCTTCCCCGAAAGTTCCCCCCCTCGAATTACGGTCGGCAACTCGAAAGTGAGAGATTTGAAAACGTACGATACTTTGGAATCCACTTCGGCAAACAACTTAAAATTGGTTGCCATTTGAAAGCGATTCAATCCAAATGTGTGGAATTGTCTAACAGGATTGGAGGCCTGGCAAGATGGGAATGGGACCTGAAATTTATGGCGTTTAGTACTATCTATACCGCACTGTTCATACCTATCGCTACTTATGCAGCAGCAGGTTGGCACGATTTGATGTATGTTGAACAGCAACGCAAGTTTGCAAGTACTCAAAGACACTCCCTCATTAGAGTCACCAGTGTATACAGAACCACCTCAACAGACGCCCTAGCTGTGATAGCGGGAAAACTTCCCATCGTGCTGTCGTGGCGCGAGAGAGACATCTGAATGATATCTCGATGACTCGCAGAGGATCTGGAATAACTCGACAAAAGGTAGGCTGACACATTTTTACCTACCTAGTGTCAGAGATAGGATTAAGGCAGACTGGATCATGCCGTCGCGATGGTTAATCCAGTTCCTTACTGGGCATGGTGACTTCGGGTCATATCTCTCTTGCTTTTATCTGAGAGAGAGAGAGAGAGAGAGAGAGAGAGAGAAACCGATACATGCGCATGTGGGGAGGTGTACACACCAGAGTACGTCCTGACCGTCTGTCCCAAATGGGAAGAAATTAGGATCAGGTTCCAGAGAGAAAACACTACCTTTATTGAGGTTAGAGCACTATTGAGCCAAGTACACTATAAAGCACTTCAAAATCTAGTCAAAGAACTCCTTCAAACAAAGGAGTCTCTTGAAGTAATAGAGAATCTGCTTGAAGCAGATATAATAGAGTAACCTGAATAAGTAGTTAGGGAACTGGCAGTTGGAACTGATGGGCATAATATATACAAATAATCATATACTGGAAAATATTTTTACATAAGCAAAAGAATCATACCCTAATAGAAGTAGACCGATACCATACACCGGTCCGCAAAAATGTAAATTAAGAAACCGCGATAAACTCAGAAGGCAATATTTATATATATTGTAACCGCCCGAACGACGGCGTGTTAGAGCGCTCGTATGAAACCGTGAGTGTTCGTGTGAGTTCGCGAATTAGCACGCGCGAGCCGCGAGGGCGCTGCAAGCGAAACGATAGGTATGAAGTTCGGAATGAACTTCACTTCCGTCCCCGACCTTCAGGTAGTTCGACGCAGTTTTATTCGTCCCGCTTCCATTATCGTTTTTCTCGTTTCGTTTGATATCGTCTCGTATCTCACAGTTTTAAGGTCGACATAGTAGCGTCCTTCGCGATTGACGTGTTGTACGTTTATATCTGTGTAAACTACGTGCGAGCCATCGGAGGAGTGGAGAAGACGCGGCGATATCCTCGCAACAGCCACGGACCTTGCGCGTCCGCGTAAGTGAGTGAGAGAGCGAGAGCGCCCCAGCTGCTCTGATGCCAGGCGGCGGCCGCGAGCACCAGCGAGCACTAGCGAGCTTCAGGCCAGCGACAGCATCGTCATCAGCGGCAAGTAGCCTTATATTCTTTTTATTATATTAATTCAGAATTGTGTAGAGCTAGCCTCCTGGCCCACCACCGCGCCCGTGCGCCGCGATTCTCACGTGTATAGCTTCGCGGTTAAGTTTGATAGTTGTAACTATATCGCGCGTAGTTAATAGAATATCGTAGTTTATATCGACTCCTAATTTTATAATTTCGTAAGTGATTTTGTGCGTAGGTAGTGTATAGTTCCGTACCGTACCGTCGTTCCCACGTGTTCTATAAAGCAAGCGTCCCGTTCCGTGTTGCCCGTCCCCGCGTATTTTATGTGATTGCGTATTAATGTAAATAATTGTTAGATCATCGCGAAACCCGCAATCAGCCTATTACGTGGGCTCTAGTATACACTTGTAGAATAGTAAAACAATTGAATTGTACTTTAGTCGACTGCCCATATACAAATTAATTAATTTTTTTTTTATTGGTCTTACAGTCCAATCAATTCAATCTAAAAATAAAATAAAAATAAAAATAAAAAAAAAAATAAAAAAAAATAAAAAAAGAAAAAATAAAATAAAAATTAAAAATAAAAATTAAATTAAAAATTAAATTAAAATTATAATGACAGTCAGACTGTCCTTGTTTACATTCACCTCCGTAGACTAATCTGAAAATAAAATATTAGCTGAAAAAATTCTTTCACATAGTGTAGGATTGATGTTAACGGAGGTAAAATTATTGTCTTGCCATATGTTCGAGGATTGTCTGAAAGAATAAAAAGAAATTTTCGGAAATATAACATTCAAATTTTCTTTAAAAATAGCAATAATTTGAGTAGATTGTTTAATAATTGCAAAGATAAGGTTGATTTATGCTTAAAATCAGGAGTTGTTTACAAGATTAATTGCATGGATTGTGATAAATATTATATTGGACAAACAGGTAAATATTTAAAAAAGAGAATTTATGAGCATAAATATAGTTTACGTAGCTGACATATTACTTCTGGTTTAAAAATTTAATTTAAGCATTGTTTAAAGTTTTTACATTCTTTTGATTTTGTGAATGTGGATATTTTGGAACATGGTATTAATAATAAGTATAAACGGGAGAGTCTTGAAAGTATTCACATTTCCAAGAATCGAAATAATGTGAATTTAATATTAGAGTCTGGTAGATTGGACAGTGTTTATCATTCCTTATTAAATTGATTGGTTTTGGACAATTTGTGTAGAGGGGGAATTTATATTTAATTTACTAAATTTGGTGGTGGGGATGGGTATATATAGATTAGAATATAAGGTTTAGATTAGTCCCTGATGAGGAGCCGTAGCGAGCGAGGAGCGTAGCGAAACGTTGGACAAGTCAACAATTAGGAAAGGGTGTTGGGGACAGTCAGACTGCACTTTACTAACAAAGAATTTTTTCAGCTAATATATTTTTTTTTCAGATTAGTCTCCGGGGGTGAATGTAAACAAGGAGAGTCTGACTGTCATTATAATTTTAATTTAATTTTTAATTTAATTTTTATTTTTAATTTTAATTTTTTTTTTATTTATTTTTATTTTTTTTTTTATTTTTTATTTTTTTATTTTTATTTTTATTTTATTTTTAGATCGAATTGATTGGACTGTAAGACCAATAAAAAATATTTATTAACTTGTAGAATAGTTTCATGCGAGAATAAATGTTTATATTGTAATAAACTCATAAAGTATACCGCGTAAGTCATTTCCCGTTCCCTGTCCCCTTTCCAGCGGAGTGCACAAGCAGCAGCGTGGATGAGTCCACGCACACACACATGCAGATAACCGTAAGTAATAACCCGAGTTGGGGGTTATAAATGGCGCCGCGAGCATGGAGCCCGTGACGAGAATAATCAAGAATTCCCGCAGAAGAGCTAAATCGTGCACTCACTAATTTTCCCGATCCCCTTTAGCCTAGCCGTGCGAAACGAAAAGTACGCAACACACATACACGTGCACACACAGACATGCGACGACTGCATCTATGAATGTACACAGAAGAATGCGCAATAGCATAGACTGTCAAAATCTTACAGGCAAAAATTTCAAGAATTAAAAGTTTCTTTTTCTGCCATTTTTTTTCTTTTTTTCGTCAGATTTATGTATTAATGTATTAATTAATAATTTATAATTAATTCATTTATCGGACTGAATAAAGTTAAATATCGAAGTTAATCCACGTAAAACCCTTTTCGTTACTCCTTTTATATACATTGTGTAGAAGCAAGTAAGGTGATATATAGTAAGTTTTTTCTCTAAATTTTATATTCACAGAAATTTTGCACGCATGTATTTATATTATATGTTACATGAATATATATATGTATTTATAATAATGGAATTATAAGTAACAGTATATTTAAAATTTTACTTATAATTTCACATATTAATAATATGCGCTATATGTTGCCTGAAGTGTAAACACACAAGATAGAACAACTTTCTCTTTTTCTAGTGAAATATGCTGCTATTTCAAACTGAAATAACAGAAAAATAAATGATAAATTTGGTAATTACGTAAATAAAGGTAGAAGGTCGAGGTCAAATGCCTCTTAGACTTAGTGTGCTTACACTTAAGGTAAATAGCGTTTTCTAAAAACTTTCGTATGTATTAACAGCTATTCAAATATTTTTCCATGCACAAACTATTTATATTGTATTCATATATTATTCTAAATTATTGATATCATATTTAAATTTATACGTATATTTTTCTTATGCTACATATATATATCTTATATACATTTCACTGATTTTGATACTTTGTCAGTCCTTTCTCGTCACTCACGTCCCTAAATATTTATTAAAATATTATATAAAATATCTTATCGTTTTCTCTCTTATTATGTGTAAAAGCACACAAATACCCGTTATCTTCCCTGCCCCTTTCTTTCTCTCCCATTCTTACCATATTACAAATGATACTGAGCAGCATATAAAAGATAGCTTTACTTGACACATACATTGTTACAAGAAAACCATCTGATTTTGATAATGACCATCAATTTTCCGGACGCTACGTGGCACACGCCTAAGAAAATCATCAGGCACTTCGTCACACAACATCGTAACTCACCGGAAGCTATTACGTATCGCAGCTGTCAACGGGGTAGTCCACCTAAAAGAATCGGACAAAAGAGAGTTGGACCGGATGCTACGGCACTTAATACCAAAAAATACAGAAACGCAGAAATTGGCACGCATGCAGCCACACTTCATTGACACCCAAGGGCACCGTCCCATAAAACAGCGTCTCCGTCGAATACCGGACAAACTCCTTCATCAGGCACATGCGGAAATTGACCGACTGTTCGAGGAGGGTATTATAGAGCCATCAGAGAGCTCGTGCAGCAGCTGCCCGGTAATCGTCCCTCAAAAGGTTTTGCATTAACTACCGGGCAGTGATCGCCATCATTAAAAAGGACGCATACCCTCTTCCGCATATGCATGTCCTGCTGGATAATTTACGTGACGTGCGGTACTTGACCAAAATAGATCTCAGTCAGGCTTACCATCAAATACCGCTTGAGGAGAGCAGCAAAGAGGTCACCGCCTTTGCGGTCCCGGCCTCTTTCAATATACGAGATTACCTTATGGGCCAACGAACGCCCCGGCCACCTTCCAGAGAGGTATGGACCTTGTTTTCAGACAAGCGTGGCAACCGAACGTCTTCGTGTACATGGATAATATTATCGTCGCTACGAGGACCTTCGAGCAGCACCTTCGCGAGGTGAAAGCGGTACTCACCCGCTTGAACGAGATTGGCTTACAAATAAACAAGGAGAAATCCGAGTTTTACTGCCCGGAGGTCAAGTACTTAGGACACATTGTAGATACGGACGGTCTGCACACTGACCCCGACAAAATTTGCGCAGTAAGCGAATACCCAAGGCCTACCAATCTGAAATACTTGAGGGCCTTTCTAGGCATGGTCGCGTGGTACGCTAGGTTCATAAAGGACTTAGCGGAAATAAAGCTGCCCCTCACAAAACTATTAAAGAAAAACATGCATTGGCACTGGGGATTGGCGCAATAGGAAGCTTTTGATAAGCTCAGAATCCTGTTGACTTAAGCGCCTGTGCTAGCGCGATCCGTGCAGTACAAACCATACGTCTTGCAAACCGATGCGAGTAATTACGCCCTAGGCACGGTGCTAAGCCAAGAGCACGACGGTGAAGAGCATCCGATTGCGTACGCAAGCAGGACGTTGATACCAGCTGAGGGGAATTACACCGTCACCGAAAAGGAGTGCTTAGCCGTCCTGTGGGCAGTAGAAAAATTCCGTGGGTACCTACTTGGCGAGAAGTTCACTGTGATAACGGACCACAGCAGCCTCAAGTGGTTGCACACATTAAAGGACCCAACAGGACGCCTAGCTAGGTGGGCAACAGCACTCCAGATTTACAACATGGAAATCATCCACAGAAAGAGAGCACTTCACCACGTGCTAGACTCACTATCAAAACCCCCTCAACACCCCGAGTCCTCTACCGCCACCCTCACAACCTTTGAAATGGACGACTGGTACCGGCAAAGAAGTGCCGAAATCCAAAAACATCCGGAATTATATCCCGATTGGTCGATCAAAGATGGACGTTTGTATAAACATCGGCCAAATGAAATTGCGAAAGCGTTAGGCCACGACCAGGATGACTGGAAGCTCGTGGTACCCTCTAACGACAGAGAGCGCGTCCTCCATGAGTGTCATAACACTCTGACCTCAAGGCACTTTGGAGCGGATAAAACCACTCACCAAGTTGGCCAGCAGTACTACTGGCCAGGTATGAAAAGAGACATACAAAAACATGTGAAGCACTGCCCTGAGTGTCAAATACACAAAGTGTCGCAGAGAGGATCCACGGGCTTGATGTTACAACGAAACATCGAAGGTCCCTGGAGTAGTGTAGCCGCAGACATTATGGCCCGTTCCCGACCAGCAAGGGACAACCTTAATATCTCTTGGTGTTCCAAGATCTCTTCACCAAGTACACCGAGATACGCCCATTACGCAAAGCAAAGGGCCAAGCAATCACACGGGCACTTGAAGAGCAGATCATCTTCAAGTGGGGTTACCCGAAATACCTAATTTCGGATAATGGTACTGAGTTTGTCAACAACTGGCCTAAGACCAAACTCGCGGAATTAGATATTGTACACCAATTTATTGCATCGTACCACACACAGGCAAACCCTGTAGAAAGAGTAAACAGGGTCATCAAAACCAAGATCGCGATTTTTGTCCAAAACGACCATAAAAACTGGGACATCCACCTCACAGAGTTTGCATTTTCAGTAAACACAGCGGTGCACGCTAGCACCCAGACGTCGGCGGCATTTTTAAATTTTGGCCGGAATCCCCGAGAAATACCGACGTATCGTCAGTCTCAAGGTTCAACGCTGCAGGTGCAAACATTAACATCACTAGAATGGCAAAATTGCATGAAAAGATTACCGGTCATCCACAATCTCATAAAAAAACATCTGAGTGCCGCAAGTCAGAAACAGGCCCAATACTACAAGGGTCGCCGACCGGAGATATTTGAGGCAGACGACATGGTATGTCGACGCAACCATGTTCTGTCGTCAGGTCCAGACCAATTTGTTGCCCCCTGCAAAATCGCAAAAAAGATATCCCCCGTCATATTTGAGATCAAAGACATGAGTGACGGGAAATTGACGAAGGCACATATATCAGACCTTAAAAGATACCAACAACCTAACAACAGTAATTTATCCACGGATACAAACAGCGAGCAGCAGCATGTACCGAGTCAACGGACGAGGCAGAGGACTGCGTCGATCGGTCATGTCCGATCAGGTCAAGAGACCTGGGGACACACAAATCCTCCCATCCCTCGCATACAACCCGCAAGAAATGTGGGGACCAACCCCCATAAACGTAACCGCAACTACGGTGCATACACGCAGGGTATTTCCACACTGATTCGACACTACCCTGGATATGGGGAAATTAACCGAGGCACTCGAAGAGGTGCAGAAATGGCGGCTGAACTTGATTCAATTCAGCCCCGATACGACGCAGGAGCTCGCCGAAGAAGAACCGGCGATGAAAATTATACCAATGGCCGAGGCTTCATTCAGCCTCTCGCTATTGCACACGAGGATACCAACCCTCGAGGACCCCGGAAATCCCACCCAACCTCAACCCCATACCGCTACCCCAAACAAGCCACACCCCAATACCGAGCATGTAGTGGAGATAGCTCAAGATGAGCACGGACGTCCGCAAAGACGTAAAACTACGATTAACGCAGATAGTGACGACATCTGCGGACGACCGCAAAGACGAAAAATTACGATTAACGCAGATAGTGACAACATCTGCGAACGTCTGCAAAGACGTAAAACTATGATTAACGCAGATAGTGACAACATCTGCGAACGTCCGCAAAGACGTAAAACTAGGATTATCGCAGATAGTGACAAGATCTGCGGACGTCCGCAAAGACGTAAAACTACGATTAACGCAGATAGTGACAACATCTGCGAACGTCTGCAAAGACGTAAAACTACGATTCACGCAGATAGAGACAACATCTGCGGACGTCCGCAAAGACGTAAACCTACGATTAACGCAGATAGTGACTACATCTGCGAACGTCCGGAACGACGTAAAATTGCCAACACCATCGACAACACCGATGACGCCCGTCCGCAAAGACGTAAAACTACGGCAAACGCAGGAAATGACACCTCCTGCGACCGTCCGCCAAGACGTAAAACTACGACAGACGCAGAAGAGAACAACGCCTTCTGCGAACTTTCGGAACGTAAATCTACCACAACAAGACCTGAGGAATCCAGAGGAAAATTAGGTATAACAGAGAAAGAAAAAGGAACTGAAGAACATCAGCAAAGGATAGAGGATACGAAACCAGCTAATGAGTAGGAAGACGGATACGTATCGGAGGGGCCTCATATAAAACGGGACCACTAGAACCGTCGCGTACGAAGGTCAGGGTACAAAAAGATTTTACCCTGCACGACTAGATACGATCGGTCAGTCAGTCACCGTATAGACCAGGGCCACCTCCCAAAATTTTTTAAAGCAATTTTAAAGCGACCACCTCCCAAAAAGACACGCCTACCCAGAAGTGTGCAAAAAGTGGTGTATGTGACCACCCCGTAACCTCAAACAAAACGACAGAGTCAATAAAAGATGCCACCACAGAGTGGTGAGGATGCAAGTTATAAATTAAATAAAATGGCGCAACTAAACATAAATGGCCCGCTTACGATACCACCACAGAAAAATAAAGAAACGGAAACAAGCCCAGTGGCTAGTCTGAACAACTCAGCGGGAGAAGAAACCATAGAAGCGATTACGCCGCAAACAAGAGAAAAATCCCATGCTTGATGGATTCTCTTATCGACCTACTACCCAATTTCATCCTGCTCATACGGCCTTCAATCCCCACGACGCGACTTCCAGGTCTAGGAAGTAACTGAAGGTTCGGGCAATGGCGAGGCAGCAGTAACACACTGCTGAAATTGTGACGAAGAAGGTCACCGCTACAACGCCTGCCCACACCCCAGATCCAAGAGATTTTGCTACAGGTGTGGCAGAGTTAATATCGACGTCCGCACGTGCACGACCTGCTTGCGGCAGTCGACCCCTGCCGTTCCGTCTTGGGAGGGGGGGACGATAGAGGTGTAGAGAAGACGACACGTCAGGTGTCGGAAGAGATGGTGCTGCCAGAAGGTATGGCAAACGTTAATGAGGAGGTGACGGGTATGCAGCCAATGATGGAGCAAACCATCAGGCAAGCAGCAGCCGCTGCAGGAGCTCAGCAAACACTACTCATAATAATGCCGGGAGGGACAGTCTATTTAAACAAATAGGTCGCCGGTTGCTGAGTGTCCACGCTGCCGCAGAACACACATATATAAATGGCATACATATAAATGACGCCCAGCCCATATGTATAAAATGGCGCGCGAATCGGGCTACATGCACATAAATGGCGCGAACAGATGTAGCTAAATATATTGGCATTGATAGGTAAATGGCGCGAACAAAGGCAAAGAGATAAAGGACGCATGAACAGGGACACATATATAAAGAGCGCGCGAACAGAAATATATATAAATGACGCACCCCGTGAAGTATAACAGGGCAACAATCAAAGAAGAAGCAGTACCCCTAACGTTTTCCCCTACGGCCATCCCCATGATTCCCCCACCACGTCCTGAGAGAGGAAACGGCACCAATGTATTCCCATGGAAAATATACATGGAGAAAGCGCGAATCGTGTTAAAGGACGACCTGTAAAATTGAAAAAAGATACTAGAGGCAGTTGAGATACGATGATGGCTTACATCTGTGTAAACTACGTGCGAGACATCGGAGGACTGGAGAAGACGTGGCGATATCCTCGCAACAGCCCCGGACCGTGGGCGTTGTAGATCTTGAGGAAACACATACGCGCTGCCGTCGTGTAACGTCGCGAATAGCGACGCCATCAGCAGTTAAGAGCTGCAGTCACGCACAACCGCGCGAGCGAGAAGCGAGAGCCAGCAGCACGACCGCCACGTCCTTGCGCGAACGCGTAATTGAGTGAGAGAGAGAGAGAGAGAGCCCCAGCTGCTCTGATACCAGGCGGCGGCCGCGAGCATCAGCAAGCTCCAGGCCAGCAACAGCATCGTCGTCGACGGCAAGTAGCCTTTAATTCTTCTTATTATATTCATTCATAAGTGTGTAGAGCTAGCCTCCTGGTCCACCGCCGCGCCCGTGCACCGCGATTCTCACGTGTATAGCTTCGCGGTTAAGTTTGATAGTTGTAACTATATCGCGCGTAGTTAATAGTGTATCGTAGTTTATATCGACTCCTAATTTTATAATTTCGTAAGTGATTTTGTTGTTTCGTACCGTACCGTAACGTCGTACCCACGTGTTCTATAAAGCAAGCGTCCCGTTCCGTGTTCCCCGTCTCCGCGTATTTTATGTGATTGCGTATTAATGTAAATAATTGTTAGATCATCGCGAAACCCGCAATCAGCCTGTTACGTAGGCTCTAGTATACACTTGTAGAATAGTTTCATGCGAGAATAAATGTTAATATTGTAATAAACTCATAAAGTATACCGCGTAAGTGATACCCCGTTCCCTGTCCCCTTTCCAGCGGAGTGCACAAGCAACAGCGTAGAAGAGTTCACGCACACACACATGCAGATAACTGTAAGTAATAACCCGAATTTGGGATTACAATATATATATATATATATATATATATATATATATATATATATATATATATACGTAAACAAAATTTATTTATTTTTCCTAAACAAGTAGACCAGCACTATACACAGGCCTACAGACCGCAAATATACATTAGCAATAAGAAAAACCAGCCTATACACTGGTTAACAACTCTAGTCTGAACATACACGGTGCAATATCAAGTGGTTCAGAACCCACTATAAACTGTAGGTCCATAAAAGTCGCAATGACGTACAGATCGGCACCAATAAGAAAAGATCAGCAATACCGAAAAGTTTTGGAGCACAACCGGTCGATAAAGCGAAAGCTAGGTGCGGCCGGGAATATTTATGTGCAACAAACTATAACTGAGCGACCTTTCTTTTTTTGTTGTTTTTTTTGAGTACAGTAGCCTAAAATGGCTCTATATACAAAAAAATCCTACGGGAAAGTTAGCAAGATTGGCCACAGCGTTGCAGGCCTATATTATGAAGATCATTCATAGAAAAGGTGCCCTGCACAAGGTGCTAGACACACTCCCACGCCTCCTACCACAGACACATCACCAAAAGCTACAATCACCGCTATGGAACGAGACAGTTGGTACGAGAAAAAACTAAGACGTTCGAAATTGTCCAGAAAAATATCCAGACTGGCGCATTAAATATAACATCTTAAAACATCGCCCGATCGTCTACGCGGACGTACTAGGCCCCGAAGAAGACAATTGGAAGATGGCCATTTCTTCCAAAGGCCGCGAGCAGCTAATGTTCGAATGTCACAACATGCCGTTATTCGGACATTCTGGTGTTGAAAAAACACTATATAAGTTCTCTCAAAATTACTACTACCCAGGAATGAGACGACATATCTACAGCTATATCAAACACTGCCCAGAGTGCCAGCTATATAAAGTTTCGCAGAGGGCACCAACCAAGAGCCATAGATGAGGGTGGCCATGGGCATAATGGGTCCCTTTCCTATCAGTAAAGGTCAACACAGATACGTGGAATTTTGACCACTGCGTAAGGCAAAGGGACAGGCGATAATTGAAGCGCTTGAAGAGCAGGTCATCTTCAAATGGGGTTGCCCCAAATTTCTCGCCAACAATAACACCGAGTTCGCCAAGAGCGTCAACTCGACCGCGAGCAAACCCTCGACATAGGTCAATTAGCCCAAACCCTGCACCAGCAAGAAAGAGAAGTAGATATAGGAAACCTGATTGAGTTCAGCTCGGATACAACTTAGGAAATAGGCGTCGAAGAACCTGGACCGAAAACATTAATACCGGTCAATGAAGATTCCTTTGCGCTATCTTCATTAGACACCAGCAATTCCCTCCTCCACGACCTAGATAACAAGACTCACCACACACCCCACCTACCGCCACTAGCGACGTAGAAAAAGCAATCGATGAGGAGCATAAAACTACCATAACACTATCAGAAGGAGAAGAACATGATCCGTCCGAGTCCGCAACGACGTAAAACTAAGGAATGCGCAGAAAACGAAATTATTTACGATGGTCCGGAAAGTCGAATAGCTTCCACAACAACAGCAATAACAGCATCGGAAGAAGTAATTGAGGAGGATAGTTGTGGCCGCGGAGATCGCTGCGTATTCGTGTGCTCCGTGGGGTTACAGTGATTCAGTGAACGAGAGAAACGCCAAGAGTCCCTGGGCAATGGAGACGAGAAGTCGCAAGGTAAAGTAATAAACCCGACAAAATTCAAAAGAGATAAAGGTCCCTAAGAGGGTGTCAGTAAGACGTCCCAAATCTTTTTATCGTACCGAGTTGATTCGACCAAAAGCCACAACGACATTTACAGGTTGGAATACAAAAAGGGTTTTAATCCCGTCAAAATTCAGCAAACAACCAACCCCGTCGCCAACCTATATCACCCCGTCATGCAGCCAGTGACGCAAAATTCCGCTACGGCAATCCCAAAGATCCCAGCGCTCGTGACGATGGAACTCACCCCCTCCCCAGACATTAGGGGGTAGGCGACAGCACGAAGCAGTCACCAGGTGATGACGATAAGACGCCGCTGCGGATGTCCGAAGAATTGGCAGAGGCAGAAAAGCCACTAGAAACGGCCGAGCTCCCGACAGTTGCGCCACCAAGGAGGTTACAGGAGCACTCGGCTATAGCACACAAGTAGTTCTGATCGTCATGCTGGGTGCTAATGTCTACATCACTATGTAGATAATAAGTAGATACCGTCCAGCTGTTTCCCTTTTGTTTCCTACTTTTTCCTTATACTGTCACCGTATACATTCCCTTCTATCCCTATACCGCGATACCAGCAAAGATAACAGAGTACACAGTTTAGGATATACTAACCCGATAAAATAGGGCATGATACCGGAAATATTAGTAAAGAGTAGAGCACATGCGAGTGTGGCAATGTAGCGATGTCGCAGTGTTGACGGATAAGCAGTGACACTAGAAAAGAGGATACAATGGCTCCCGGTAAAAAGAAGGCTACTTGCTCGGTCCGCCAACACTGCCCCAACGATAGCTGAGAGGAAAACAATAATTACAGAAAAACCTCATTTCCAGCAAACCCCGTCACAGAAAGAACTGACGCAGCGTATAGAAGCTCCAGAAGATGGCCAAAGCCAGCTCCAAGCGAAGTAGAGTGACAAGAGTCACGCGCCATGAGGAAAGAAAATATAGACATTCGTTGGACAATAGATTATATTAGTTAAATTATAAGTTCCATACCTTTATTATACATGTCTTAATTTTAGTTATAGTCACTCATTACAATATATACCTTTTTCTTTTTCGTATACAATAACTGGCTAGGTTAGGTATTCATAGATATAAGCATCTCTTAGTTTTCAGTGAAATAAGTCTTTTATTCAATTTGTAGTTAGAAACTCCTGATACTGTATTTGTTAAGATCAGCGCGTAGTACCAGCCATACGGGCAAATGCACCATAGATACAAATGGCATTCACAATTTATTTTAATAATTAGTCTAAGATTTATTTAGTATTATATAGAGCCACTACCTAACAACTTCGACACCTAGAGACCACCGATCGTCACAGCAAAAGGTACAGTTTATCTTTTCGTTATTCTAAAAAATATAACTATTTCATTTGAACAGTTCGGATATTCACATAGTCCAATCCTCATCGCCAATAATATCCTTATCCGCCGACTTCGAACATAGACGCGTGAATGACTAGAGTACGAATAAACACGCTTTGCATGTCGGTTTGCAAGGGGAAGTTTATGACTGGCCCAACTGCCGGTCCGCAGTTGTGAAACTGAATATTCGCGCGTGGAAATGAAAATGCATGATGCGCGAGCCACAAAAGTGCGCGACGTGCGCACACAAAAGAGAATGTTGCGGCCGTCCCGACGATCCTCCTGCGTCTTCATCGCAGTAATCTCCGCAGCCACGCAAGGTGAGCAAGCGAGCTCTGAAAACCTACGGAGAGCAAGAGATAGACGGAAGCATAGTGGAGTTAGACGATCGTGCAGCCGCGCGCACAATCGTCCCGTGCTAACTCCACTACGCGTCGCATCCCCTCTTTCCCCTCTCTGCCATGACCATCCATATCCGCGGAACCCGATCCGTGGCATTTGTCGTCGCCGCGCGAAAAGCTGACGAATGTAACTTTCCGAGATCCTGTTAGTATATGGTTGTTCCTATTGTAAATGAATGTTTATTTTTCGCGAGTTTATATTAATAAATAGTTTTTATCTCTGCAAGAAAGCGGAGTTTGACTTTTTTTATTTCTGTTCCTCGTTCCACCGTTTTCCAGTACCAACGACGCCGACGCCACCTGAGATCCCAAGGGGTAAGTAAGGAAGAAATCAAAGGGATCGTATCATATGCGTTTAATGAAAATATAAAACTTACATTTACAATTATTCTGTACAAGTCTTAGAGTTTATACAGTTTTTAAAGTGGCGTGACTGGATAAAACCCTGGACGAATTGAACGTCGGAATCTTTCCTGTGATTGAACTTCTATTGGAATATATTATCTTCGGGCTTGAGTTCTTGATATCTTTCATAAGCTAGTCCGGAATCCTTGTCAACTTCAAATAACGTTTATCAATTGCTGTCTTCATTTGATGCATATGATCTTCGTTAAAATATATTTCATTCAAAAAATATCAGGTATGTGAATAAGTCTTTCCCGTTTTTTTTCAAATTTTGAGCCTTTATTGTGAAAAAATGGTTACAAATGAATTATTGAAAGTATTGGCCATCGTTAGCTACAACTTTTTCCCATCTTTCTGGCAACATACGAATCCCGTTGCGAAAAAATTCGACCGGTTTGGCCTCTATCCAGTCATCCACCCATTTTTTGGCTTCCTCGTAGGAATGGAAGTGCTGGTCAGCCAGGCCATGCGTCATCGATCTGAAGAGATGGTAATTAGACGGAGTAACGTCTGGACTATACGGCGGGTGGGGTAGGACTTCCCATTTGAGCGTTTCTAAGTATGTTTTCACCGGCGGTGCAACATGTGGGCGAGCATTGTCATGTTACAAAATAACTTTGTCGTGCCTGTCGGAGTATTGTGGCCGTTTTTCTCGCAGTGCGCGGCTCAAACGCATCAATTGTCGTCGATAGACCTCGCCTGTGATCCTTTCATTCGGTTTCAGAAACTCATAGTAAACCACACCTAGCTGGTCCCACCATATACAGAGCATGAGCTTGGCGCCATGAATATTTGGCTTGGCCGTCGATGATGATGCATGGCCGGGTAGTCCCCATGATTTTCTTCGCTTCGAATTATCGTAACGTATCCACTTTTCATCGAAGTTTCAGTCACGATACGATGCAGAAAACCCTTTCTTTTATGTCGCTGAAGCAGCTGTTCGCAAGTGAAAAAACGCCGTTCGACGTCTCTCAGCTTCAGTTCGTACGGCACCCAATTTCCTTGCTTTTGGATCATTCCCATGGCTTTCAAACGCTTGGAAATAGTTGTTTGGTCAACTCCCAATGCTTCAGCAAGTTCTTCTTGCGTTTGACAAGAATCTTCATCAAGCAAAGTCGCCAATTCTCGATCTTCAAAGATTTGCGGCCGCCCGGAACGCTCCTTGTCTTCCACGTCGAAATCACCGCTTTTGAAGCGTCGAAACCATCCACGAACACTTGAATCATCGACACAACCTTCTCCATAAGCCTCCTGAAGCAATCGATGCGTCTCGGTAGCAGATTTCTTCAAATTGAACCAATAAAGTGAAACTTCCCGCAAATGACGTCGACTCGGCTCAAATTTCGACATTTTCACGATATCAAAAATTTATGATGCGAAAAAATTTTAACTAATGTGTTAGTATGGAATTGTTGACATATGAATAAGCTTTGATTATGACATATGTAACCATTGAATACTCGCACAGTATTTGTGGCGCCATCTCTTACAAAAAACGGGAAAGACTTATTCACACTCCTAATATATGAATGACTGCAATGTAAATTTTAGATTTATAGATTCTTGGCGATTTTTACCATCATTCTTAGACAAACTTGCGTCGTATCTAGATAATGCACCAATTGCAATACAGGATTTTCAATTAGATGGACTCTCAAATGAAAATATTGATCTTCTTAGACATATTTTCCTACGATTTTGTAGGTGGACTAGAAAAATTAATAACTAAAAAACTGCGGTCGAAAAATGTATTTTAGAATAAATTAATAGATTTAGATATTACTGAAGAGCATTAGGAGATTGTTCGGACTTATATTTAAAAACAGATATTCTCCTCTTAGTAGATGTCTTCGAAAATTTTCAAATTTATGTTGGTTTATGTCCTGCACACTTTGCAGAGTTTTTGCACTCTTTGTTCGAGTAGTGCAGAGAGTCTACACTACTCGAGGATTAATATTTTCAGTAGCTCTTAAAATGACAAACGTAGGATTAGCGCTTTTGACAGATATGAACATGTTATTATTTATTGAATCGATCATTCGAGATGGACTAAGTCAGTGCTGTAATCGATATGCAAAGACAAATAATCCATACATGGGATCAAGATATGAAAAAAATAAAATAAAGATAAAATAAATTATATTCTGATATTAATAATAATAAAATAAATTATATTCTGATATTAATAATAATAAAATAAATTATATTCTGATATTAATAATCTATAGGGTTGGGCGATGATACAGCATTTAACAATTAGAAAATTTAAGTGGGTCGATTATGAGTCAACTTGTAAATTTTTGAATACATCATCAGATTCTGATATAGGTTATATTACTGAAGTAGATTTTGAATATCCCGACGGAATACATGACAAACATCGTGATTTACCTTTCTGTACCGAGCATCGAGCACCACCTGGTTTAAAAAAAAAGAAACTTCTAACTACATTGAACGATAAAAAAGGTATATAACTCATTATCGCGCTCTTAAGCTAGCGCTAGATAATGGTCTTTGACTGAAAAAAGTACATAGAATTTTGAGTTTTGAACAGAAACCCTGGCTGAAACCGTATGACGAAATAAATACTGAAATGTGAAAGCATGCAAAGAATGAATTTGAAAATCTTTTTTATGATTAATTCTCTATATGGAAAATGCATTGAGCGAGAACTATATCGCGTTGATGTACGTTTAGTTAATAAATTCACTAGCCGATATGAAGCAGAGACTCGGATAGCTCTACCTAATTATCATAGCTGTGCAATTTTCGATGAAAATTTAGTTGCCATTCAACATTAAAAAAAAGTGCAACAATCAAAACGCCTATATACGTTAGGCTTTGTATTATTATTGTATTATATACGTTGGGCTCGATCTATCAAAGACATTAGTGTATGATTTTTACAACTCTTACATGAAACAGCGAGTGGATGAAAAGTGTAAGCTCTTATATACTGACACTGATAGCTTCATATATAAAGTAGAGGCTATTGATATGTATCAAATAAAGAAAGACGATATTCATAGATTTGATACTTCTGATTATGATGAAAATAATCAGTATAACATTCCGCGTCAAAATAAAAAATTAATTGGCCTAATGAAAGGTGAATGTAATCCAAAGATCATGTTGGAATTTATTGGTTTACGCTGTAACTGTATAGTTTTTAGTTGATGGAGGAGGGATAGTAAAAAAAGCTAAAGGAATAAAATCAAGCGTTGTAAAAACATCAACCACGCTTGAAGATTCTGGAAGATGTTTGGAAGACCTGGTGATTATACAGCAAGAGCAGTGGAATATTCGCTCAAAATTATATATAGTGCATACAGAAAAACATAAAAAAATTGCCCTGGTGATAAAAGATACTTATTGCCGAATACTACAGATACTCGGGATTACTATAAAACCCTAGAAGCGTCAGCAAATAGAAGACGGAAATGATGAAAGGGAGTACGATAAAACTAATGGAGGAGTAGCTCAAGTAGGTGTAGTTACTAAAGGCGAAGACAGGGAGAATAAAATCACCAATGAAATTCGAGATTTGAGTACTCGGTTTTTTAATTTTGACACATTACTTAATTGTCTGACCTCGTATGTAATTATATTGTAAATATCTTCATAGGAAAGAAAACAAATTTCACATACCTAAATAATATTTATACAAAATATTTTTTTTTAATCTTCCGAAATAGATTAATAATAAATATTGGATTAGAAGATATAATAAATAGATATAATAATAGCTTCATAATAAATATAGAGATTGGAAAAGAATCGTCCACTATGAGTTGCTGTCATATAGATAAACGCTTAATTCTATCATCTATTGTGAATATTGGACCGCATGAAGCAGGCTATCGACCAGAAGCGTCCACAATTGGTCAACAGGAAGTGTGTAGAGATATACCAGGACAACGCCAGACGAAGGTAGTTCGGATGGGAGGTTTTATCGTATCCGCCATATAGCCCGGACATAGCGCGAAGTGATTACCACCTGTACTTGTCGATGTCGAACGAACGTGATGGTGTAAAGGTAGACTCAAAAGAGGCTTGTGAAAAGTAGCTGTCCCAGTTCTTCGCAAATAAGGAGAGGGGTTTCTGCGAGAGGGGTATTATGAAGCTGCCGTCTAGATCGAAACAAATTATCGAACAAAACAGCGCATATTTGAAGTAAATTCGACCGCTGTAACACTTTTTATAAAACATTGAATGAAAAGCAAAAAAGCGGAAGGGAGATATTTGACAACCTACTATATACTTTAAAGTGTGGAAAAATATACTTTAAAATAATTAAACAAACTTGAAAACAAATATAAAAAATTAAATCAATTTTTTTCATCCAATTTCATGAAAAATCAATGAAAAAATCGTAAATTTCTTTAGTTACTATCGACTTTAGCAAGAATTATTCATTTCATGCCCAAGGTGCCATTCAGCCGCAGCATTGGTCCAAATATCAGACGATATTGCACGTATATGTAATATAATATAAAATAAACATTGTTTGCAACATCAATTATGTCTTCTTCTCTGAATTCAAGCTGTAGCGTACGGCGTCTTGCGGGGTTCTGTAGACTACTATGCGTAGTTCTGTAGACTACGAGACGCTTCGAGCGGTCGGGTCTTGTGCGACGCTTCGCTATCGGACTTATTCCACTTCGATGGTATCACACACGTCCTCGTAACTCCTGGAAAATGGATTATATATCTAGTCTGTTTCCTTTTTCTTTCTAGTTTCTTGACCTTGCGGACGATGGTTCTCCGTTGGTATATTTACCTCACCTTCTTTTATTCGTTGTTATTCAAGTAGTTTTCAGTCGTTTTGACGAAGTCATCGGGGGAAGGGATACTTGTATTTAGTAATGAGAATAAAAGCGATTTCTTGTTAACCGGTTTTAACGGTTTTGCTTCTCCGAGATTTAGTTCTTGGGTCGAGTTCGGATTGAACTCGATCAGGTTCTTCAGTTCATTTATACCCTCTATGTCGTTCACGACATGGGCTACCTGGTCCATTTCGAGGGCTTGACCTTGATTGTCGAGGTCACGTTGACGCTCTCGCGTCATTTTCTCGGTTGCTTGCGAAACTTACGGGGTTACTTTCGTTTTTCGCTGCCTTTAGATTGAAATCAGATCACTTCTCCATCAGCTCTTTCTAATGCTGTAGAGCAGCCACTTCTTGCGTTACTTGTGCGCGCTGCTCGTCCTGGCGACAATACATGCCAGGAGCTGAGAGGTGACAGCCCATGTTAAGGAAAACCGGATTTATGCGAATGGAGTCTTGTACGGATGTATTGCACGTGAACAGCAGTTCGGCGATATGTAATTCCCAAGTGCTATGAGAATCCTCAATGAAGGCAATTATCGCGGTCTTCAGTCCTATTGACCCTCTCTACCGGATTGGCTTGAGCGTGATAAGGGGGTATCGTTGAATGCACCGTTGACTGCAATGAATCTACTATACACTCCAAAAGGAATTTCTCGATGATCTTATGACGAAATTTGGTGCCGTTGTCCGATAGGAACATGTCAGGCATACCAAAGCGTAAAACATGTTATCTTTCAACTTGTTTGCGCATTCGCCTTTCGGATGAGGATAAACTCTATCCAGCGTGTGAATAGATCCATGAAGACGAGTAAATACTCGTATCCTCGGGTAGATCATGGGGACGGACCCATCATATCTCCAGCCACTACTACCCAAGGGCGGGTGACCGTTCAATGGCCCATCAGGCCACCTGGTGCAGCCTGCTATACCTTACATTGTTGGCCAACGGTGTATTCACGGATAAATTGTGTCACATACTTATGCAACGAGGGCCAATAGTATGATCGTGCGATACGGTCATACATCTTATTACGTCCGAAATGGCCTGCTGTTGTCTCCTAATGACATTCATGAAGAACGCTAAGGCGATCTGCTTTAGACATGGCTAACTTCCACGCATCCTGGTCACACAAATACCAGGGATCTGTTTCCATCTAGACGGTAACTTCATAATACCCCTCTCGTAAAAACCCCTCTCTTTATTTACGAAGAACTCGGACATACACTTTTCACAAGCCACTTTTGACATAAACAGGAACAAGTGGTAATCACTTGATGCTATGTCCTGGCTATATGGTGGATGCGATAAAACCTCCCATCCGAAAACCTGGTGGCAAGCTTGCTTTAATTACGGGCCTCGAGTTCAGTGCCTTAGGAGCGCAAGTTTTTGCAGTCGAGGGGAGGTCATTTACGGCTGCATACACAGCTAATAAATTCGGAGCGGTTCTCACCGCTTCGCGGGGGCGTAGAACGGAGGTGGGTTTGGGTCTTTTCTGTTCTATACCATGGAGTATTTCACGGGTCGGCTGCATAAAATTGCCTTTTTTATAAATGATCCGAGCGGGCCAAGCGTCTCCATCATAATTCTAAAGAGGAGACGGTCCAAGATTTGAAAATCTCGTTTTCTTTTTCTTACATTTCCTCTCGATCTCTTCTTTATGAAATTTTCTACATCGTTGCCGGTATACACCATGATTGCCCATAGTTCCATCGGCCGGCGAGAGAATCAGATGTGGGAGAGAAGCGGTAGGCGTAAGCAAATTTCCCGTACCTCTTCGAATCATTTCTGAACTTTCTTCCCTTAAATCGCTGAACACAACACGTGCCCCTTTAAATCGTTGGTGGGAGATTAAAAATGAACTCGAAAAACCATAAGGCTTAATTTTAATTGAAGTGGCTATAATTTAATTATAAGATTAATTTAATAATGACATAGTCGTGATACCTAGGTTTCTCTAAGAGTAGCATAAAAAGACTAATACATTGAATAATACCTGATCACAAAAGGTAGAACATAGTAGTATATTAATTGGTCATACAAACTTTAGAAATTAATAGATGCTAAATGGAGAATGAAAAAAAAAAGAATATATATACGAGATGTGTTCAAAACGTAACGAGAGTTTTTTAACTGTAAGCCCGCCTGTATAAAAATTTTTTTATTATGTTGGTACGCATGCCCCTGAAGTACGATAAAATTTTCAGCTATATTCATTGCTTACTTTTTAAGTGGCAGTCACTAACGTTAGACTTATTTTTTGAACTCGGCGATTTTCGTTTAACGAGCCTTTTTCGGTCTTGGCGATCCAGAAAGTCTCCACTGGGACGATTGAGCCTTTGTTTCGACATTATATCGGCAGACGAACGTTTTCTCATCTGTTATAATAAGTTTTAGTAGTTCTGCATCGTTATTAATTTCATTTAGAGACTTCTGAGTAACTTCTATTCACTGTTTTTGTTCGAAATTCGACAATTTTGGAACAAATTTTGCTGCCACACATTTCATATACAAAACATCTGAAAAAATTCCATGGCATGAGCCAACTGATATGCCAACATCATCAACGACTTCTCTGATTGTGATTCGACGATCGTTATAACCATTTCTTTCACTTTTTTTCACGCTTTTATCGGTTCTTCGTATACTTGGGCGTCCGGCTATATGTCCGGGTCGTTCATTTTCTTCAACGTTTTCGCGGCCAACTTGGAAATGCTTATACCACTCATAAATCCTAGCTGGACTCATAGCAGATTCATCATATGCCTTTTTTAAGATTTTATAAACTTCACTACAATTTATTTCATTTCTTACGTAAAATCGAATACAAATTCTTTGCTCCATTTTTTCAGAAACGAAAATCGCCGAATTAAAAAAACACGTCTAACGTGAGTGCCTGCCACTTAAAAAGTAAGCAATGAATATTGCTGAAAATTTTATCGTACTTCAGGGGCATGCGTACCAACAAAAAAATTTTTATACGGACGAACTCTCCAAATCCACGAAATTTAAAAATTCTGGTGCCTTTTTGAACACACCTCCTATATATATATATATATATATATATACTAGCATCCCCTGTCTCGGCTTCGCCCGAGATAATAATTTAACCGATTTCATAAATAATTCAATAATATCTAAGTACATAAACTCTTATATATACAAATCTATATTTCTATAAATAATTTACCATAATTTACCTATCGTCGCGTCTGTATAAAAAGCTGCTTCAATGTAGAGTCCACTTCAAAAAGTTAATATTTTGCTGACCATTTTATACTATATATATATATATATATATATATATATATATATATATATGCATATTAAATACGGCTTCAATGGAAAAAATTGTAATTTTGAGTTCGAGTGGTAGAAAAAGATGTGCAAGTGTTTCGAGACGACGTTTACAGAGAGCATCATGTTCGGACTATAGGAAATGTCTCGGGACAACTGCTATAGAGAGTTTTGCGTTGGGGAGGTTAAATACAATGTCTAGTTATCCCGGGACGACTCTTACTGGGAGCGTTCGTGTTCGAATGATAGCATACGAATCTCTTCACAGTAATGAGATACCTGGACATCGTTTCCCACTAACTATACATGACACTCCCCATAGAAGCCGTTCCAAATCATCTGAAAATCGCATTCTATTATCCGAACACGAAACTCCCCGTAGAAGTTGACCCGATATACCTGAACTTCGTTTTATCATACAGGAATACCTTCCTATTAACTAAACACGATACTCCCCGTAGAACTCATCCGGTCATACCTGGACATCATCTTCTACCGTCCGAATACGAAACTCCCCGTGAAGTCGTTCGGAAAGAGTAACGTCTCAACATGAATCTTCGCATAGAAATTGATTTCCTCATATCTGGACGTCGTTTTCTATCAACTAAATATAATATTCCCCGTAGAAATCGCCCAGAGACACCTTGACATCGCATTCTATCATCCAATTGCATATATAAATCGTCTTGAGGCAATGGGGTATCGTAATCAACCGCCCGTACATGCCAATACAATATTTCTCAGTAGAAACCGTATTTCAAATGTGTATGTAGAGACGGGGAGAGAGAGAGAGAGAGAGACAGATTTTCTCATGTAAGAGAAAATGAAATTTACAAAAATCAAAAGATATCCATAAGGTTTGAGTTAGTGTCAGATTAACCTGAAGAACAAAAAAAGTAATACCGACTAACGCCAGACCTTCTTTAGGATACGAATCCCAAAGTTGAATATGAACATTCGTTTGAGCTGACCTGCTTAATATTAACTAACCTAATTAATACTTTAAGCGGACTACTTTGAGTTGATGTTCGTGATTTAAGACGCCACCTATTGGCCGCTGATGAAAATGATTGTTAAAACCATTAACTTAATTTATTGTTGAAAGTAAAATAATTTTCAATAAAAAACATAACCTATGCCCTTCTCAAGATGATATAGAATCTATATGTCAAACTTCAGAACAATCGATTCAGTAGTTTTTTCGGTTATCGTGTACAAACAAAAACACGCTTTGTCTTTATAAATTAGTGTATGATATGATATGATATTAAGTATGATATGATATGAAATATGATTTGATATTATATGATATAATATGATATGAAATATGATTTGATATTATATGATATAATATGATATGAAATATGATTTGATATTATATGATATAATATGATATGAAATATGATTTGATATTATATGATATAATATGATATGAAATATGATTTGATATTATATGATATAATATGATATGAAATATGATTTGATATTATATGATATAATATGATATGATATGATATATTTAAGTATAACAATTTAATCAATATGATTTTAAGAAAATCTATGTTCCGTTTCAAAAATTAACTTCACCTAGTTGTACAGTTTGCCAAATCCATGAGAATTGAAAAATCTTGAAATTGCAATCTTGAAATCCATTTTTGAATAGTAGAAAAAGTTATTGGAGTCACCAGTTTAATACAATTGAAAACAACATTTAAAAAAGTAATGTCATTTTTTGACACGTAGCACTTTTTTTAAATAAAATTTTCTATTGCACCCTGTACTGCCAAATCCCATCGGATAATTTAAAAAAACCAAAGAAATAACTTTGTTTTAGATTCGAAAGAAAGGACTACAATATTGATCAAACTAATGTAGTAGAAAATTTAATTTATACAAAGGAAAGTATAAATTCATATAGAAGTAGTAGAATCGCTGATGAAATTAATGGCCAAAATAAATATATCAATTTTTATAATTATAAATTAACATTAAAATTTGAATTTGAAATTTCGAAATTTTGTCATGATTTAAATAGGTTAAATAAATAATAGTTTTAAGGAGGTTGTACTTGTTGACGTATCAAAGAGGAGCCTCAATAGAAATTAACATCAATTTGTTTGCTAATTAATAATTCACAAATGTATATTAGTAAAAAGACAAAACACAATTTATATTGGATACCACTTCTAACAATTTATATTGAAATTGAAATTTTTGGTTATATGAAATGGTATATATAGATATATGTTAATTTAAATAATTTTAATTATTTTTTAAAATTAATTTTTTTTAATAAAATTCGAAGGACTTTAAACGCTTTTAAAAAATTATTTGGTTATTTTGAGGCTTTTATTTGAACATTGCGTATAGTTCATGTTTAAAAATAATTATACAATTTTCATAGAAAAAAATAGAATATTTAAAAAAATATCAAATTATTCTTATAATTTGTTTTCACAAATTACTCTTAGTATGATTTGGCATACAACCATCTTATAAACAGACAGACAGACAGACAGACAGACAGAGAGAGAGAGAGAGAGAGAGAGAGAGAGAGAGAGAGAGAGAGATAAAGTATTTTTCACGTGAGAAAAATTCAAAAATATACAAAAATCAAAAGATATCCATAAGGTGTGAGAGTAGTGTCAGATTAACCTGAAGAACAAAAAAGGTAATACCGACTAACGCCACACATTCTTTAGGATACGAATTCCAAAGTTGGATATGAACATTCACTTGAGCTGGCCTGGTATTAATACTTTAAGCTGACTACATTGAGTTGATGTTCGCGATTCAAGACGCCACCTAGTGACCGCTGGTGAAACTGACCACTAAAATTGTTAACTTAATTTATTCTTAAAAATAAAATGATTTTCAAGAAAAAACATAGCCTATGTCCTTCCCAAGATAATATAGAATCTATATGTCAAACTTCAGAACAATCGGTTCAGTAGTTTTTTCGGTTATCGGGTACAAACAAAAACATGCTTTGTCTTTATAAATTAGTATTATATATATATATATATATATATATATATATATATATATATATATATATAAATAAATTTTATTCCAGAGTTGGTAAGTTTTTTTAACTCTAATCTGACTAAACTGTTATAAATTTCGATTATTTTTTTTGTTTCTGTTTTTCTGTTTTTTTTTTGTTTCCCTTTTTTTCTCTTTTTTGATTAAATAAAAATTATACATATATACATGAATACGTGAATATATATGCTTATCTTAAGTTATGTACACGCACCCACGCATTCTTAACGTTGTGGGAGACTGACTGTCGTTATGTTTACGAAGGTTACTTGTTATTTTTTAGTATTCGTCGCGTCGTTATTGATGTACGAAATTCGTAATCTGTTCGCGTAGCCGATTTTTCTACCTATTTTATGTTGTATCTTGCTTTTATTTTCCTCGATTATTTCTATTATGCGGAACGAGTACAAATATTGGTTATATAATTTCCGAGGTATCGGGCCACTGAGTAAAATATCGTAATCACCTTTGAGTTTTATCTCTTCAGCGTGACGATCATTTAATTGCTTCGACTTTTGTTTCGATTTGATAAGATTAGCATGTGCTAGCCGTTTTATATCGGTTAATCGAAATACTAATTTTTTGACTTAGAACTTGTTGGGATTAGGTCTGCTTTGCAAAGTGTATGGTTTACGCGAAGTCTCGCTAACCTACCGAACACAACTTCAAACGGTGTATGTTTAGTACTTTCCTGTACGCAAACATTGAATTTTAACATTGCTATTTTTACCAATCCGTCCCACCCACAGCCTTTCTCCATATACAGTTTTAGAAAATCATCTAATGCGAGATGAGATCGTTCTAACGATCCATTGGTTTGAGGTTGGAATACTATTGTTCTCACTTTCTTTATTCTAAATATTTTCGCTGCTGGCTGTAATAAACTGCTTAAAAAGTTTTTCTCTTGCTTGGTAAGAACCACCTTTGGAGTTCCAAAGATACGCAGGCATTTCTTTATAAATGCATCGGAAATAGGCGATGCTTACGCATTCGGTAACCGTATGGCTATGCAATATTGAGGTAGCAGAGTTTGCATCGTTATGTATTCGTTTTCGCCTATGGTCTTGGGCATTGGACCTACTATATTGAAAGCTATTTTGTCAGGCATATATATAATAAGCATAGGTTGTTTTTTCTTTATACGCAGAAGCTTTTTTAGTTGACAGTCTATTCATTGTTGAATGCATTTTTACACGTATGTTTTTATATTATCCCAATAATATTCTTGTCTAATACGGTTATCTGGGTTAGAGGCACCTGTATTTCCACCAATGGGAGAATTATGATATTCGTAGAATACTTCGTCTCGACGTTCATACGGGACAAACTTCTAGGTCCCTTTAAACACGATTATTTTTATACCGGTGTCTTTAAATTTGAACAGAAATACCCGTATAACTTTGCATCACTCTACACCTTCTATCTCTGGTGAATATGTTATACTAAAATCATCGATACCCTTTCTATACTAAATATTTGTATACCTTTTTTCTAATTCTCTTTTCTATACTAAATTCTCTTAACTGTTTACATGTCTTTTGCATATCTATTGATTTTAGCTATTTTTTCGCGGATAAATCACAAAGTTCGTGGTTGTTATTAATAGGATATACGATATGTTCGTTCCGCTATTAAATAAGTTCTTTAGTTTCTACGAATTTAACTTCGTTTTTCTTAGTACTTTTACTTTCGTTGCTAGCTTTACTGTTATTTTTTTCTTCATTCTTGTATTCAATATGCATTCCATGTTTCTCTATTTTAACCGAGCTACTGATACTAAGAGTATCTGTATCGCTATTACTTTGGTTGGTACCATCATTGCATGATAGTAGAATTCTACCTTTAGGCCCTTTATCTTTAATATTTGCCATTTGCTGTGGAGTATATGACAATTTGGTACTTGACTTGTTCATGATAGGTATATCTTCTACTTGCAGAAGGTCTTTGTCACTCTTATCTGAACTATAAGTTGCTTCACTATTCCTTAATCTACTTGCTCTGATAGGTTGAAGTCGTTTTCTTGAATTTGCATGTGTCTATGTTGACTGGTTGAGTATATCCGATCATCGTCAGTCTTATTACGGGCTCCTTGCAAGTTAATCACATTTCTAGTTTTCTAAGTGTGAATAGTCTAAATCTTCCCGAGCTTATATCTTAGTTTTACATCGTTGCGGACGGGCACTAATTATCTCTTTGATCTTTTCACTGACTTTTTCTTGGATATTCCCCTTGTTCCCCTAGACTTCGCATATTTGCGCTTTTTTGGGATTTTTCGTCGTTTTGTCTGTTCCTTTGGAGTTCTACGAATGGACTCAGTAGTTCCAAAATAAATTAATAAATATTTCTATTGGTCTTACAGTCCAATTAAATAAATTAAAACTAATACATAATACATCAATATATAATTATATCAATAGTAATACATATCAATATATAATTAATTGAAAATTATAATGACAGTCAGACTGTCATTGTTTAAAATAATACTCTCATAGACTTCTATAAACTAAAAATATATTAGCTGAAAAAATTCTTTATTAGTAAAGCGTAATCTGACTGCCACCACCATCTTTACCCAATTAAAGATCAATTGAGGTTGTCCAAGATTTGGAGCTTGCTACAGCTCCTCATCAGGGACTAAACTAAACCTTACATTCATATTCTAATATATATATATATATATATATATATATATATATATATATATACCCCTATCCCCACTAAGCTAAAAAATTTCGTAATTTGAATATACAATCTCCCTTCTATACAAAATGTTCCAAACCAATCTATTTAATAATGCTAAATGATATCTAATTTACTTGAAACTAATTTTAAATTCACATTATTTCGATTCTTTGAAATATGAATACTTTCAACACTTTCCCTTTTATAATTATTATTAATACCATGTCCCAAAATATTAATATTCATAAAATCAAAAGTATGTAAAAACTTCAAACAATGTTCTTTTAAATCAGAAGTAATATGTGAAATCCCTAAACTATATTTATGTTCACAAATTTTGTTTTTTAAATATATATTTGTTTGTGAAATTTAGCATTCACTACAATCCATATAATTAATTTTGTAAACAACTCCAGATTTTAAACACAAATCATGCTTATCCTTGCAATTATTAAATAGCCTACTTAAATTATTCCTATTTTTAAAGAAAGTTGAAATGTTATATTTCCGAAGATTTCTTTTAATTCGTTCCGACTTTATGAATTTTTTAATAAATTCAATTATATTTCTTTTATTAATTTATAATCCTTTTATTTATTTATTAATAAATTTAATTGGATATCCATTACTAATGAAAGTTTCCCTTACCATCTGCAAATTATTCTGTCTAAAATCGTTATGTGACAATTTTATTGCTCTGTTAATGACACCTTTGAGTGTCCTAATTTTGTTCTCAAATTGGTGGTGTGTATTAAAATCTAAAATCCTAACTGACCAAATAGGTTTTCTATACCAATTAATCTTTACTTTAGTATTATAACATCTAATGTCGTTGATGTCCAAAAAACACAACTGATTATTGACTTCAATTTCCTTTCTAAATTTAATTCTGTCATGTACAGAATTAAAAACATTCACCATTTCATCCACTAAAACTTGTGGAACAATTGTAAAGCTCAATATATCTCTTATGTCTAATTCGTTCAAAATTTAATTTTGACAAAACAATCCTTTGTAATGTTTCTATGTCTAAATTGGCTATAACTGGCGACGGAGTTGATCCCATTGGACATCCGTATTTTTGTTCATAAAAACTATTATCAAACGAAAAAATTGTGTTATTAAAAACTAAATTAATTGCCTTAATAAACTCATTCATTCTTAATTTTGTATGTAAATTAATTACATGCCATTTTTCTTTATAATATCATTTAACAATGGTAAAGGTATATTTGTAAAAAAATATAAGATATACAATGAAGTCGTCTTGTAGTTTTTGGGCATAATATCTTCTACTTCATTATAAAAACACCAACTATCTTTCATATAAGAACTAGTTTTTCCAACTATCTTCACCAATATATTAGATAAAAATCTGGCAATATTATAAGATTGGAAATAAATATAATCTTCGGAAGCCCATAACATTTTGCTACAGTACCATTTTCACATTTTAAATATTTATATGTACTATCATTTACAGAGTCTTTTTTTTCAATTATTTAACAATTCTTTCTGATTATTTTCTAGTTTAATGATATATGGATTATCAATTTTCACATAAGTAGTATCATCATTTAATACATTATTTATATAAATTAAAAATATTTTTATCGATCTCAGACTGTCCTTGTTTATATTTACCCCCGTAGAATCTGAATTAAATCTTATTACTACAATAAATTATATGAAAAATAAAAAATATAAATAAAATAAATTTCATAATAACATAAAAATAAAAATAAAATAATAAATAAAATAAAAATAAAAATAAAAATAAATAAGAAATAAAATAAAAATAAAAATAATACATAAAATAAAAATAATAAAAGCAATATTCTATGTTAGTAAAGGACAACCTGACTGCTCCATCACCTTAAATTTAGAATCACCTTGGTGTCCAACTTTTGGAACCTCTCCGATTCATCCTCAGGAACAAAAATAAATTGAAAAACCCAGCATGCTACTTTATATACCCCTCCCCCACTCGAATTTATTAGTATAACATTTTTTGGACCCCCCTTTTCCTAACTTAAATGCGAAATACAAATTTTATATTAATAAGGAATGAGAAATGTTGTCCAATTTACTTGACTCTAATATTAAATTTACATTATTGGAATTCTTCAAAATATGAATATTTGATTTTCACTTTTATATTTATTTTTAATACCTTGTTCTAAACTATTTTCATTTTCAAAATCGAAAGAATGCAACAAGTTCGAACTATGTTGTTTTAGCTCGAATGTACCATTGATGCTTCGTAAACTATATTGATTTTCATATATTCTTTGTTTTAGATATCTTCCCGTTTGTCCAATAGAATATTTGTCAGAATCTTTACAATTTATTTTGTATACGACTCCTGTTTTCAAACATTTAGCAACCTTATCTTTACAATTATTAAATAGCTTTCTAATATTATTATTGTTTCTAAAGTAAACTTGAATACTTTGCTTTTTGAATGCACTCCTAATTCTTTCGGATAATCCCTTGACATATTGTAATTCCACGAATTTCTTATTATTATTATCCCACTTTCCCAGATTACGTTCTCTAGTGCTATTATAAATTTGATCCCCTCTCTCTGCAATCATTTTAGCTATAAAGTCTATTGTATAATCATTGTTAATGCATATATCTTTAACTAATTTTAAATTATCTTTTCTAAAATCTTTGTATGATAATTTGGTTGCTCTATCGATGACTTCCTTTACAGTAGCTATCTTGTTTCCGAATAGTTGGTGTGAGTTAAACTTTAACAACCTACCTGACCATGTAGGTTTTCTGTACCAATTTAATTTTAATCTGTTATTACTAACACTAATAGCATTGGCATCCAAAAAACTTAATCTATTATCAAATTTTAATCCCTTTGTATATTTAAGTCTATCATGGATGCAATGAAAACATCCACCATTTTGTCTACACACCTTTCTGCTGCAATTGTAAAGATGTCATCAACATATCTTTTATAGATAATTGGTTGAAAATTCAACTTATTTAATGCAATATTTTGTACTTTTTCCATTACCAAATCAGCAATCACCGATAATATAGGTCGTCCTATTGGACAGCCATATTTTTGTTCGTAAAAATTATTTTGAAAAAAAAGTATGTATCTATTGGGTTATTATTTTTATTTTATTTTATTTATTATTTTATTTTTATTTTTAATTTTTAATATAATTTATTTTAGTAATAAGTTTTATTTCAGATTCTACGACGATGAACATAAACAAGGACAGTCTAACTGTAATTATTTCAGGTAATATATTTTATTATAAAGACTGTAAGACTGATAAAAATATTTATTAATTTAATTCAGAATAGACGACCTAAGTACAACTTGCAAATTTAATATAATATTTATATATAATATTTATTTATTTATATTATATTATTTATATATATTATTTAAAATATTATTTATATTCAGTGGTTTTAATCCTTATTTTGAAAAATTAGTACAATCCTTCACTTATCTATTCACATCGGAATTTGAAAATGTTTGGTTTTCTGAGAAGCTAGAACTAAACAGTTTTCCGTCGAACTCCATTTTTACCATGTGATACAGCGGTTTCAGGAAATTCCTCTAAAATAATGTCTTTTGTCGTTATCAACTCAGAGTTGCTTGTGGTATCGCTCGAAAATTTCGAAGACTCTCTTTTATCATTATAGAGGTTTGAATTTTGGGTGATTTCACATTGTATTTTCTCAAGGTTTGCATGTTTTTTGATTGCCTTCTAGCGGTAGCATTTACGTTTCCCATGGAGGTGCGAGACAATGCATCAGCGTGCACGTTCGTTTTTCCTGGGTTATAGACGATTTTATATTTATATTCGGAGAGTTGAAACCTCCATTTTAGAACCCGATCGCTTAGGTGGTCGTCTTGAACAACATATGTGGTTCATGGTCGGTCACCAGAGTTGTTAATAGTGTAAAGGTTTGCACTCAGTATAGCTTTGCTAATGCTTCCTTCTCATGTACTTTGTAGCGTAACAGGGTTCTGTGCAACACGCGTGGCGCATCAGCAATGGGTTATCCTTACCGATTTCCCATTGTGATAGAAATCCGCCAATAGCGTAATTCGACGAGTTCGTCGTGATTATAAATGATCAGCTCATATCGGGGAATTGGAAAATCTTCCAACTGGTTGGTGGGGAACTATTTTTATCACCAAGCGCAAGTTGATATTCTTCGACCTTCAAGACATTTCTTTCAAAATCCCCTATTGCTCTTTGTTCTGATAGAAAACTTATCCCTAGTATGACATCATATGGGAGCTTCAAAACTTTCTGCTATGACATGGAATTTTATTAAGGTACCGCACTCTGTTATTTCAGCAGTTACTAGAAATTTGATTACATTGTCCGCAATTCGATATCTATACCATTGTCCAAAATTCCTCTTAAATTTCCTACGTTATTTGCATCTATTCTTATTTCACTAGGTAGTTTCCCATATTTTAATATACTACCGTGAGAACCTGAATTTACTAGGACTGACATTTTATTGCCACCAAATGTTAGATGAACCTGGGACAGTAATTTGCTTTTTACAGTGGTTGCAATTCGGAGGCTTCTTTCTTAATTCTCTCTACATTGGTCGAGCGCATGGGGTCGAGTGGTGCGATTGGTAACGTTCTGAACATGGAGGTAAGTTCGAGTTTTCCACTCGCATTCTTTCGTTGTACAGCCATTTCTTACACTTGTTAATGTTATATCCTAAATTAATGTAATAGGCGTCAGTTATAAAGGTCGGTTTATGTTGTATAAAATAGTCGGCATAATATCAAGTTTTCGAAGTGGACGCTACATTGAAGCAGCTTTCTATACAGACGCAAGGATAGGTAAATTACGGTCAATTATTTATAGAGATATACATTTATATATATAGAGTACTTTTTACTTAGATATTGAATTGTTTATGAAATCGGTTAAATTATTATCTCCGGCGAAGCCGAGACGTGGGAGGCTTGTATATATATATATATATATATATATATATATATATATATATATATATCTATATATATATATATATATATATATATCTATATATATATATATATATATATATATATATATATCTATATATATACCCTTTGGTGCGCTCTCATCCACACTCATATACCGTTTCGCGCTACACGTTTTAAAAAGAGAAAAAGAACGTGGAGTCAGGTCCTCACCTGTATACACGCGTGCTGACAGTCTTTCACGCCGCAATAACGTATACTCTCTAATGTTAAAATAAAACTTTCTTCATTAGACGCGTGTACATCCATCACATATACACGCAGTGTATATATATGTTAATAGCGGCTGCGAAATTTATTTTTTTGTGGAAAAGTGACCTATTGTCTATGTACCTGCCGCCACTTCTAAAGCTGCTGCGTAGTATCAGCTTATTAGCTTATATCCCATTCGAATTTGTTTGCAACAAATCCTTTGAAACTAGTAAGGTAATCTGGCGTGGGAGGCTGACCTACCCTATTTCACTGCGCTATCACCGGGGAAAAACTTTCGACTCTAAAAATAGACGCTATTATTTCATCGATTTCCATATTATTGAGGGGGTAGCGTACGAGAAGTCGGTAGTTCGAAAGATTCCTCATGTGATTCTATGGTGGTCGAGCGGTTGTGCGATACAATGGGACCCGGCGTAAAGGCTGCTCCCACACGGTTCTTCGTCCCGGCAAGCTTCGCGACACCGACACTTACCGGTGGGCAGTTCCGCGTGCAGGCGTAGGAGACTTGAGGCTGTATTTCGTTCTTAGCGCATGGGGTACGCGGCGCGACACCTAGACTCTCCGACGGACAAAAGAGGTGGCAGGCGCTGTACAGCATCTAGCGTTGGAAGTCGTTCAGGTCAGGGCAGCCAGTTTCCATAGCTACACGGCACTTCGACTTGGGATCCGCAACGGATATAAGGAAGTAGTAGGTCCGCACGGCATCAGGTGCATGTCATTATTAGCGACGATGGCGTAGATGCTCCACCGGATACTCGATGGGGACGCGCGTGAAAAAGGAGGGGAAATCGACCGTCTCGCATTCGGACATGATACCAATATCATGCAGGTAATGGTGATCTTTTCATAAATATTTGTCCCAGAGGGCCGGAGATAGTTCCTCGTCCGGTACGGATGTCAAACGTTCCGCACGTCTCTTCTCGTGCAGTTCTTCCACTAGCTGTGTCCTAATTAAGCAGCGCCTCTGATGGATGCTTAGCACATGGATAGAAGCGGAGTAGCAACACCGAAAAGCATTATAAATAATATACTCTGGCTCTGTACTTTTGAGAGCCAGTATTTATATTCGGGTTACAGTTCATCGCCGAAATTTTTGCCGCACAGATAACATCGACGGTGGGGAAAGTAGAACAGGCGCGCTTCTTTCATCTTTCCAGATTTCTTTGATCTTTAGTTATTTACAAGGCGTTTCTTAGGTCTACAATTATTACGTTATTATTATTAATTATTAGCTTACGATTACGATTATTAACATTAATTATTATTGTATATAATTTACTGCTTATTATTATTCACTAATACATTAATTTTACAATAATTATCGCTATTTATTTAGACTCTATTTACGTGCTTATTATTATCATTAGTTTCAGTTACAATATTTATCTATTACTATTACTAGATTAAGTATACAATAATTATGACTATTACTATAAACTTTATTAATCTTTTTATTATTAGTATTAGTTTCAATTGACAATAATCACCTTTAATCATTTATATTCTTAGTATTATTAATTACTAGTTTAAGTTCATAATAATCGTTGCTATTTCCTTTTAATTTCTTATAAATAAAATTGTAACTCTATTAAATTATTTCCTCATTGGATCTTGCCAAGTTCAGGTATGGCTGGAAGTTGTTATTCCTTGTCTTTCCAAAAACCTGGCGGCCAGCTTGCTGCAATTACTAGTGTTGGTCTAGTATTGAGCGCGTTAGAACTGCAAGTTCTTGCTATCGAGGGGGATATTTATGGCTGTGCATATAGCTGGTACATTTGGAGTAACTCGCACCGCTTAGTGGGGCCGTGGGACGAAGGTTGGCTTGAGCCGTTTCTGTTTTATAGCATCGAGTATTTCCCGAATCAGCTGTATAAATTTACCTTTTTTGATATACGTTCTGATCGGGCCAAGCGTCTCGACTGTGATAATGAAGAGGGGACAGGCCAAGAAATGAAAAGCTTTTTAAAAAAATATGAAATATACTGCGTGAAGGCCTTAAACGGACATGCTCTTCAGTAAAACAGATAATGCACATGAAACCTTCGTCCGTGCGAGACGTAGTAAATGCTGAACATTTTAATAACTTTAATCCTAACATTAATAACATCTTAATCATAACATCGGAATACACACGAAATTCAGTTGAAACCAGCCGTTATGTATTTTTCATACCAAGGGCCGATGTTATAATGCACCTAATTAATACTACTGATGATGAACCTATCAGTGCCAAACAATATAAATGTCCTCTCTCTCTTAGAGCTATTAGCTATTAGCTGCAGATATAATCAGAGACTCCGATTCTCTGTGAAACACTCCTTTATGGATTATAACCAAACAGACAGAGGCTCACGTACTCTAAATGGTGTATGCTACTGTACTTCTGAGCAGTTAATGAAACAACAGTAAGTGATGCTTACCCATCACCAAATATAACTGAAATATTTGATTAAAAGGGAGGCGCCATATATTGCACAGTACTCGATTTAGCATCTGAACTACATTGGTTAAAAACGCATCCTGGTAGATGCATGCAAAACTGCGTTTAGCACACCATTTGAGCACTACCAATTCGTCAGAATACTTTTCGGATTTCAGAATGCATCCACTACACTACAGGGACTAATGGATAGTCTTTCAAAAGGTCTACAAGGAATAAAAATGTTTGTGTATCTAGACGACATTATCATCTATTCAGATTCCTTCGATGGTTACAACGAAAAGATTAAGCTATTATGAGATAAGCTCAGTGGAGCAGGTCTTAAATTACAATTCGAAGAAACGTTTTAGATGCTAAAATAAATTCTTTGCAATGCTCCTTTACTGCATTTCCAGAATGTTATAAAAACATTGAATATAACAACAACTGCCTCAGGGTATACTGTTGGTGGAGTTTTATCTCAAAGAGAGGTCTGAAAAGATAGGCCGATCACATTATTTTTATATTATTCGCGCAATTAAAATATGAGTTATATGAAAAGGAAGCTTTCGCCCTCATACATAGTTTACACACATTCCATATACACACATTTGGTTTCAATCTGCGGATTTAAAGACACATGTACAAAAGTATCGTTGTGTATACGCCAGGAAGTTTGGACGCTGATACCGAGGCACTATCACGGAATCCTCCAGGCAATTTTGTAACTAATGTAGTCACAAGATCTGGTGGTAATGCAGACAAACTCAAATCAATAACAGTTATAAAATTCACTAACAAACATGCATGCATCAGGCTGCACGAAATAAACTACAGTACACTGAAGAGAAAAAGAAGAAGCAAGAGGTTATGAAGCTGAATCCATAGCTCCCCCACCACCACACGGCGATCTAAAAGAGCTTAAGAAAAATCAATCAACCTCCTCGCTAGATTCTGCTGAATCAATTCACTTGTTAGTCTTAAAAATGTGATTACGGTGCTAGAAATCTTATGGAGTATCGTAAGAAGATCTATTCCATATAAGTAGGCGGAGTGCTGAAAATTAAAAGTAGAAACTGTTGAAATTTCTTTACTTTATGCATTTGAGGATTCGCTGACCATCACCAAACAATCTATCTATAAAACACTGACCACCCTAAGACAAATTTTAGAAAAAATAAAAAAAAATATAGTAAGCTTTTTCAAAAGCAAGATAAGAGAAAATTTAGATTGAGCAAATATCATAGACAAATCAAAATAGTATTCGCAAATTCCTCTATAACAGTAATGATCTGTACGGATACCCTTAAATAGATTTCTAAGAAAAAAGGGGAATAAAGGATTTCATGAACTTCACAAATTACCAATAGAACGACATAGAGGAGTATTAAAAACTTACAATCGGATCAAACGTAATTATTATTGAGAAAATCTAAAGGCCGATATGCAACGAAGAATCCAACAATGATTGGATTGCCATTTGAAAAAGTTAGTGCATGTAAAGACTAAACAGCCAATAGTGATCACCGATACATCAGGATACCACTTTCAAACGTAGCACTAGATGTAGTTGGGCATTTGAAACTAACAAAACATGGTCATGACTATATTTTAACGATCCAGGATCAATTATCGAAATTCAGAGTTGGAGCTAAAACCGGAAAGATTGGAAATTAGTACTTTGGACCACATAAAATTTTGTAGATATTAAATAAACATAACATTAGAATAGAAATTAATATAAGTAGTAAAATAATTAATGCTAACAGACTTTGAATCTCACAAATAAAGAAGAAAATTCTGATGCCTAAACGTACGCAGAAAAACAGTGTGGAATATCTTACATAACAAATACGTTAATCTTTCCATTTCCTTGTCTTCATCTAAAGTTCCTTATAACACAAAATCAGATTAAGTATATACCAACATGATAGAAATAGTTTTATTTATGACGATAACGAAGCAAATTAATTCTATCTAATTATCTAGCACTAACAAATTATCATTAAATAATCATTTGCCTCTAACAAATTGGGTTAACAAAGTATCTAAAAATAAAAAAAATACTAATGCATATAATATTCCATACATAAGATGATATTCCAAAGACTATGCCTACTTTTTCAGTGCATAACAATTCCACTATGCGAATAATAGGTTACGATTGTGATTCATCCCACTCCAATGTGACGACTGTGTCACACACGAAGGTTGGAGAATGTACACCATCACACAACAACATTAACATCACTGATCAATACATCGAATTACTTTAAGTAGACAAATACAATGAAATGCCTGCATTGCAATGAACGGTCTAGTGGAATATAAAAGAACAAATAGGCGCTAAAACTTGCTAAAACCGCCATCACACTGGAATAATAAGAATCGGAAATCAAGTACGCGATAGATTAAAAGTAAATGAAACTTCATCACGTAGTACGCTCTCTTCTAAAGTGTAACTGTTGATTTGACTAGTCGCGGCCTCGATCATATATGCGGTTACGACATTGTAAAAACAGAACCCCCGACACTTGTAACTTTTGAGACCGTTAAAGGTCAATCCTAAGTTCGCTCTATTAAAGAAGCTGTATATGATTTAGATTTATTTACATATGTTAATTCATAATAACATATATATGTTAATGTTATTTAATGATAAAGTTTTATATATGTTAAAATAGAATTTATACCAGATTCAATATTAATAAGTCTACTTGAGTTATATATAAAATGCAATATATGCATACTGAAAATTGTATAAACTAAAATCTTTAATTTTAAAAATGAATGTAAGGTAATAAAAAGTATAAAAAAATAGAGCATAATAGATACAAGGGGCTATGTACAAAATATATATTAGATTGAACAACATAAGTATATACGTCCAAGTACAACATCGTTATATGCACAACATAGTATTTATAATTATAATCATAAATTATATTATAAAATTATAAATTAAATTTAAAAAAGAGGGGATAGAAAAAATTAGAGAATGAATAGAACGGTCGGGTATATAATAATAAGACATTTGAATAATTTGTAATTGAGAATGTTTTATTAATTAATTAATATTAAATAAAGTTGTGTGAATAATTATAATTCTATACAAACAATTTCTATACTATGTAAAAAGGAAACCTGTTACCATTTGTGCGAGAATGAGAGAACCTCAAGAAATCACCTCCGGCTGAGTAAGACCTCCCCTGGACAGAAACTGACCATGCATGTATCAGAATAATGTCTGCTGATTCGCCCAAAAAAGGGCATAAAATGCCATTATAATTTACACAACAAATACGAAAAAAGAAATGAAGGAACCTCTCTCGTCTATGGCCTTTAAAAAGGGCAAATTTTGCCCATGGAATTTATGATTATTCACTATTACTCAGCATTCAGAATTTAAGTTTTCCTTATTCTTTGAATATTGAACTAATACTTATTATTACACAATACTATTCAATTTTCATCGGGAGCCTGATTCAAGAGATTATACCAATAAAGATTTTACTAGAAGAAAATATTAGGTATACAAATAAGTTTCAACCGTTATGAAAAGATGGCGCCACGGGTAATATAAGATCGAAATTATCAGCTGTAAAAAGTCGCATAGTATATATGGACATCTGGAAACAGTATAACCATTTAATACCTCTGACTTTGTACTAGCATCACTTAGTTTTCATCGTGGTAAGATGTCAAGTTCTGAGCTAAGTAAGCGTCATTCACGAGAATTGTTAATTTACTTCGTTCATTTAAACTAATCTGCAGCTGTAGCACATCGGCTAGTTATAGAATCATATGGTAATATTAATTTGAGTGAAAGAAGTTGTCTGAAGTGGTTCCAAAAATTTAAAAGTGGTGATTTTTACGTGGAAGACAAAACACGCAGTGGAAGGCCAAAAGTGTATGGTGACACATAACTAGAAGCATTACCGGAGAAAGATCCGTGCCAAGCGCAAGAAGAACTTGCATTAGAGTTAGGAGTGACTCAGCAAACTATTTCACAACATCTTAAAATCCTGGATATGGTCGAAAAGCAATGGAAATGGTCCAAAAGAAGAACTGAAGCTAAGAGACCTCGAGAGTCGCTTATTCGCTTGCGAACAATTGCTCAAAAGGCAAAATGGCAAAGGATTTCTACATTGAATCGTGGCGGCAGAAAAAAAATGGATTCACTCCGACAACCTAAAGCGTAGGAAGTCATGGGGTAAGCCCGGGCAGGCCTCTACTTCGATGGCCAAGCCAAACATTCATGGCAAGAAGCTAATGCTGTGCATCTGCTGGGATCATTGGCTGATGTAATTGAGTCGAGCATCGAAGATTAAACGTCTACAATATGACAAAAGGTAAGATAAAGTTATTTTTCAGCATGACAGCGCTCGGCCACATGTTGCAAAAATCTTAAAGGAATGCCTCACACGCCTTATTCGCCTTATTGATCCTTAAGACTACCACCTATTCCGGTCGATGACTCATGATCTGGCTGAGCAGCACTTCACTTTTTACGAGGAATGGAAGAAATGGATCGATTCGTAGATCGCCTCAAAAGTTGAGCAATTTTTTAGACGAGGTATCCACTTGGTACCCGAAATATGGTCAAAAGTAGTAGACAGTGATGGGCAATATATACTAATCTGATGATTAGTCCCTGATGAGGAGCCGTAGCGAGCTCGAAACGTTGGACAAGTCTTCAATTAGGTAAGGGTGTTGGGGACAGTCAGACTGCACTTTACTAACAAAGAATTTTTTCAGCTAATATTTTATTTTCAGATTAGTCTACGGGGGTGAATATAAACAAGGACAGTCTGACTGTCATTATCATTTTAATTTAATTTTTAATTTAATTTTTATTTTTAATTTTTATTTTTTATTTTTATTATTTATTATTTGTATTTCTTATTTTTTATTTTTTATTGTTATTTTTATTTTTTATTTTTTAGTTTTTATTTTTATTTTATTTTTATTTTTATTTTTATTTTTATTTTATTTTATTTTTGGTTGAAATTGATTGGACTGTAAGACCAATAAAAAATATTTATTAATTTGAACGTTCTAAACAACTGAAAATTATTGAAGTTAGTGAATTGCGAGTATTATTGGATCAAATCTTAGGTTAAACGCAGAAAGAACTCGCTAATAAGTTAGGAGTCAGTGACGGAGCAGTTGTACCACGATGGAAAAGATTCATAAAGAAGGAAAATGAATGCCACACGATTTGACTGAAAATGCCAGTATGAATCGATACAGCGTCGATTGAATGATTTGGAACAGAATTGATCATGTGAACAAAAACGATTCATCATTAACTGAATGATTCGCAACAGAAATTGATCCAACATAGATCAGCAATCGCGAGCAAAAGGTGTAAAGTTATTCTCTTGCATGACAATGCTTGGTCGCATGGAGCGGAAGCCGTCAAAAACACCTTGTTGGAGCTCGAATGAGAAGTTTTGAAGTTTTCGATGCAGCACGTTTTCGTTGATATGCACTTCCGACATGTTCAAGAAGTACCAGAATTTTTGGATAATCGGATCTCCTCGATACCACCAATACGACCTTTCTTTCGCGATGGTATTGCCATATTGATAGAAAGATGGAAAAAAGTAGTAGAAAATGATAGAAAATATTTTCATTTAGCTAATGTGTATCAATTTTCCATCATAAATGTGATTTTTCTGTTAAAAAAGGTCGGAAACTAAGTTCACCTCCAAATATATGTACACGGTGTCTCAGATTTAACTGCTCATATTAGCGGCATGATGTCGACAAGGAAAAGTTATGTGTAATCATTATTATTCATTTAATTCAATTGTTAATAGTTTTTGCAATACGGTCTCATGTCTGTGAGCCAATCAGTGCTACGAAAAGTAGATCGTTGCGCGTGAGCGAGAAAGGAGGTGAAACGAAAGGAAAAGAGGCGAAGTTGAGCGAACTTGTCAAGGCCCAGAAGTTCTTATTGTTCCGGTCTATCGTTAATGCCCGCGTAAATGCTTGGATATATGAATGCATTAATGAAGCGACGATCACGCATCTTGTGAAGAAAGTTTATCTTTTTTCGTCTATGACGGTCGCTTCCCATATTTTTTTCATTCTTCTTTAAAACGTTACTCTTCTTCTGCCAACTCCACTGTATTGGAAATAAGGAAAAAAGGTGGCTATTTCGCTGGCGCGTATGAACTGAACGTGCGTGCACATGTGTGTTTGTAAAAACAAATGTGAATCTGAGTTTTCGAAATGTTACAAAGATTGAAGAAAAGATATTGATAATCATATTCAAAATTAGAAAAAAATACTGATTGTAAGGAAATTTGAATGGTAAAAATCGGATGGTTTGGACTTGAGTTATGTATAAAATTGTATAAAATAATTATGAAGGTATTGCATGAACCCTATAAAATGAATTGTGTTTGCGAAATTCCTTATAAGAATTTGAAATTGCTTGGTGTTTTACCTTGTGGAATACATGTGGCTGATAGTTTTGGAGTTAAAACTTTTGGAATCTTGTTATTTTTCGTCCAGTAACCAGGACAATTGTCTATCAATCGGCCTCCCAAACAGAACATACACAAGATATTTGGAAATAATTTCACCTTTAATTTCATTGATTTTATATATCACCACGATTTATTAGCGTAATATAAATATAAGTATAAAAATAATTTATATATTTCACTTCTGTGAGGTGGAAATAGTCGATATAAATTCACAGAATGGTGGCTTTGGAATGGTTTATAATTTGGAGGCCTATGTCGAGCACGTATACAATACATATTGAGCATTAGGCAGGAAAGATAAAAAAAAGAAGAAGCAGGTGAAATAGTAACAAACATACACGGAAAACACGAAGGAATACTAATATAATTAAATACGTATTTATAATTGATTAATTAATAACAATTTTACTACAGTTGTGACAGATTATTTTTATATGTGAATTTATGTTCCTCCTGTAAGGGGTGTCCGGTCCCTGTAGCATTGTCTATGGAGGGGGAGGGTGACACAGACACAGATGAAAGGAAAGGAAGCGGTGCAAAGGTAGCAAACACCAGTGAGGCTGATAGGAACATGCGATTCAACTGACAACCATACGATGCTCGCTCAAGCCTTGCAAGAGGTGACCACCGCATTAGGCCACGGCACGCAGCCCAGTCATCGTAATAATGCAGGGAGCGTCTATCTACGTGAAAAAATAGAAAGTAGAATGGCGCCACCATTATCGCAATAGAAAGTCCCTCCCCCATTAACCTCGCAAAGGGCCCTACCGTATTTTATCTCTTTTAGTTGTCCCCTCTTCTCCCTTTCGTGCCACCAAAACCAACTCAGGAATAGGTATAAAGCCACAGCGAATATTTTTTATCATATTGTGACTTGTGATGGTATGAGTCTGGATCGGGAGACGCATCGGAGACTTATCCTAATCGAAAGCGACTATAAAATGGCTCAATAGAACTCGAGAATGCTTGCCGTACAATCTACGATGCCGATCACATCGCCCCAGATTCATGCGATGGAAAACTAGTCACATTAATACCTTCCCTATTTCCAGCCGAATCCACGAAAAAACAGCTCGCCAATTTCTGTCCAAATCTAAAGAGCCGACGCTAGCCCGAGTATTAGATACCTTGGTTCTAGAGCCGCAGGACATCCTGGAGCTAAATACAGATGGTTATAAAAGGCGAAGAACCAAACATGAAGGAAGAAAAAGAGGGAAATGTATAAATAGCGAAGGCAGAAGAATAAAAGAAACTGAAAAGTAGAAGCACCATAGATTTAAGTTTCATAAACAGTATTTTCGTGTATATAGCTTTTAAATATAAGATAAGAAAAGAGTTGTATAGACATAAGATTCATAGATAAATAAGTCCTTCACATAAAAATTTATTTTTCTTTGGAACCCATAATTACAAATACTTGTTTCTTTATATTTTCTTTTCTATTTCTATCTGTAAAACGCGTAGAAAGTAAATAGTTAGGAAACTTCGAACCGTTAGGATACTGGTAAAGCAAATTCAGCTTTCTAATAAATAGTAATTTTTTTTCTTTTTTTTCTCCCTTTAAGAATGTAATTTTTTTAGTTATTATAATAGCGACATCCATCTTTTGTTTTCCATAATCACATTTCTAAAGGCCTACAGAGTGAATTAAATTAGTGAGAAACATTAATACACAGAATGAAAATACAGAATTGGTGATGCCAATCAGGCACATTTCACCCTCTCGATTTCTCTGCAATCCTGCTGCTAACCAACGCGCCAACCTACAACAAGGAAGCGGCTTGGAGCTGAGTGGGCATTCACTCCACTTCGGATTTGAGAGGGAGAATCTGCAACTGTCGTTTCGTGACGTTACAATTAAAATAGAAAATACGATCGATGAATCGAACGATATCTATACGCATATATCAAGACACGAGTGCGGGCGGCGACTGCCGAGCATTCAGCAGAAAGAGAGAAGCCATCGATCAGTCTAGCAATGTGGATGCCTTTTCGCTTTCCGCTGCTATACTATACTGCTTAATCGGTTGCCGCCAGACAACGAGATACGGGATATTTATCGTATTGAGAGATAGCCCCGAGAGAGTGCCACTAGGATACACGGTCACGGAGAAGCACCGTCGACGCGTGGCATAGAGAGAAGAGATGGTGGACTACGGACAGCGAGGACCTGGTGGTATGTACTACTGAGGTACAGTGTGGAAATATATCGCGTATTTCTCAATTTCTATAAAATTACACGCATGTGAGGGAGCGGATACGTGCTGACCTTAGACACGGAGTTCCATTTGCGATAAACCATGCAGAATCTGTAGCTTTCCTTGCTCTTGCAAATAATTACAACAGGACTAGACTACTCACTCCATATGCATATAAGTGTTTACAGAAGTAGTCATTCCCTTGCAGTTTTTCAAGCCCGAGAATGTACGTGGATCTCGAGCGAGGAGAAGAGTGAAATAGAAATAGAGAGGAAGAAAAAAGAAAAGGGGCGAGCGTTCAGCATCGTCGCGATGGCTCTGTCCATCATAAAAAAAGTTATATCTATATATATATATATATCTATATATATATATATATATATATATATATATATTTACGTATATATACCAGAAGAAATGAGAATCTCTCAAAATGTTCCTATCCCTAGGATAGGAAATAGGACTGGAGAATGTTGACAGTGTCGAATGCCGAACTGCGCACGCCTCTCCCCCCCGCAATAGAGGCTGTCTGGCTGCGGGTCCGCCTTAATGCGGCGCGGACCAAAGTGCCTTCCCCCCACCGATCGTATTTTGCCCCGCGAGAACTCAGGACGAAGCGGAAGGTGCGCTAATGCGATTTTTACGACCCCCTCCCCCTTTCGTATACGCTGACAAATTTTGAGACCAAAGATCACCGAGAACGACTCTTTGAAGAAAATTAAGAATTCTAAAAGGAATTCACATAACGAAATAATATGTCAAAATATAATTTCTGTTTCGTTGTCTCCAGGAATATTATGTTCAAATGTTAAGATAATTATAATTATTATCACAAGAGTTTATCTTATTTTGCGAATCACTATTATTATGATAGTTTTAATTATTATTATTGTTATTGTTATTATTAATGATAGAAGGTTCCCATCCGTTGTCTGTACCTTGAAGAAGATTGGCTGCTTCACTACCTGGGTGTCGAGGTTTACGACTGGTTGCGTGCTGGGTGACCCAAAACATCTTTGGCTCCCGCTGACGGCAAAAGGGGAGGCTAGATCCTAGCCAGATCTAGTCAATCGGCTTCGGCGTGTACGTTCGGTGCGTGATTTCCTCCAGGTTTTCTCCAGAGAGTGAAACAGCTTGTTGTTGGGGTGCGAAGCTCTAGAGGACGGAGGTGGAATAGCACACCAGAGCGTGCTATACTCCTGCACAATGGTCCGAGATGGGTCAGCCCTTACAGGGATGTGTTGGGGGGCTGCCTCATCGAGCTCAACGTTGAAGGGTCAGGAGGCCGACCATCTGCAGGAATGAAGTAACAAAATAGATTCATGGATTGCCTAAAGCCACAAAGAAGCCACCTTGGGGTGGAGGAGAGAGAGCCGGCTGAGGCCGGGATTAAGTCTGTTGAACAGTTGAGTCAACTGGAGATTATTCTCCAACTTGCTCGGCTGCTCAAAGACATAATAAAAACTATGAAGAGCCAACCTAGATATCAAAAAAGATATTAAGTACTCTTCAGTACAAAATACAAGGGAAGAGGGTACCGGGGAGCCTCTTTCCAATAACTAGGCGCAAGAAAGAAGAGACAACCCCGAAGAGATCGACATCAAGTCCCCCGGATATCTCTCTCACTGAGGAGAAAAAAAAGAAGGGAGAGCTGGAGGATAAAAAAGAGGGCTGGAATCTAGTTTAAAAAAAAGAAGAAGAAGCACGGTGGACAGAATGCAGAAGAACAACCTCAGCATCTGAAGATAAAATAACAGAAATAAAAAAAAAGGCCAAAGCTCGATGCGATCGCCATCAAACCAGCGCAGGGGAAATCCTACGCTGAGGTGATGAGGTCCATCAGAGCGGTTAAACCGGAGGACTTGGGCGCGGATGTGAGGACCTTCCAGAAAACCAAATCGGGTGAGGTACTGATTGAACTCAGACATACCAAACCCGAAGGTCGGTAGGCACTTGCTGAAGTCCTCAAGGAAGCGACAGGCCAGAACAGCTGTGTTAGGGAGTTGACCCCTAGAGAAAGTCTAGAGGTTAGAGACCTGGATTGCTGCGTGACGGAGGATGAGGTGTGTGAGGCCCTCAAAAGCAAACTGCCCGATTATCGTGGCGAGTTGCAGGTCAGAGTGACCAAAACCAACACCGCGGAACAGCGTGCTGTCATCGTAGTGTTGGAGGAGGTTGCTGCCGCGCAACTGCTTAAGATCAGATTTTTGCGAGTGGGCCTAGTGAATTGTCGAGTACACAGCCGCGAAATAATGACGAGGTGCTACAGGTACCAAGGCTATGGCCACCGGAGTCATAGCTGTAAAGGCCCTGACCGTAGCGCTTGTTGTTATCGTTGCTGACAGAGAGAGCTCAAGGTCGCGGCTTGCAACACAGAACCTGAATGTTTTCTCTACAAAGGTGAAGCAAAATCGGAGGGACGCCGGCACGTTGCCGGTTCCGGCACCTGTCCGACTTTTCGCGAGGCTCTCTCAAAAAAGGCTAAATGGTCGTAATTCTGCAAGGGAATATAAATCGCAGCAGGACAGTTGATCACCTCCTTCTTCGCCTTTGCTACGATAATGATGCTGATATATTAATTATCAGTGAACAGTACCAGAGCAGAGAAGGAGTAGATTGGCTCACCGATAAATTTGGAACGGCAGCCATTTGGATTTCTGACCCACGAAAAACAAAAGTAGAGGCTCATGGATCTGGAAATGGCTATATTTGGGTACGATGCAATCGCATCACGTATGTGAGTTGCTATCTTACACTAAACCAAGCCATAGGTGGCTACCATGTCATACTTGATGACCTAGAAGACACCGTCAGAGAAATGAAAGATGAGCTGGTGATGGCAGGTGACTTTAATGCAAGGGCCCTAGAATGGGGCATGGCGAGGCCCGACGCCAGGGGTCGAAGAGTCATGGAACTAGCGTCCAGTCTAGGTCTAATAGTTCTAAAGACTGGCAATACTTCTACCTTTAAGAGACCGGGCTATGCCGAAACTATACCTGATGTGACCTTTGCGACTGAACGTCTGGCCTCTCGAATCCAGGACTGGCAGGTGATTGAGGACTACACAGCCAACGATCACCAGTACATCACATTCCGCGTATATGATGGAACGCCAGGTTTCACTGGACACAATTCGGGAGGGCCCCCTAGATGGAACGTTGCAGGGATAAATAGAAAGAAATTTTTACAGGCCATTGAACGCGGTCAGTAAAGCCTTGTCAGGATTCCAAATGGTTCATCGACAATTAAGCAAGCCAGAGAGTTGACTAGCGCCACAATGCGCATTCTACGCCGGATTGCGAAGAGTTGATGCCGTGTAAAGCGGTTGGTGGGAAAGAACGTCCTGTTTACTGATGAATGGCTGAGATAGCTGATATGAGGCGTAGATGTGTATATCTACGACGAACATCACAGAGAACTCGTAAATACGGAGATGACATCAGTTTGAGAAGGGCTGAATACAAGCTATCTAAGAAAGCCCTTCGACGAGCGATCGAGGCCAGCAAACGCCGATGCTGGAAGGCCCTGTGTGAGGACATAGATGGGGATCCATGGGGACTGGATTTAAAGGGTTGCTAGAAAACTGGGAGTTCATGGAAACATGGGCACCTTCAACTCCGGCACAATGCAGAACATCGTGGATACTCTGTTCCCTACCCACCCTGATAGGTCTGATCCAGCTCCACCGGAACGAGAACTGGATGTCCCTCTTTTCAGCAAGAAGGAGCTCGGTAGAGTCATGAGAACTATACGGAATAAGAGGGCTCCAGGACTTGACGGAATTCCAGGAGAGGTGCTGAAAATGGTAGTTGAGGAGCATCCAGAACTCCTTCTGTCGATGTACAATTCGTGCTTGAAGGCTGGTTTATTTTATTCTAGCTGGAAGGAGGCGAAACTTATGCTTATCGACAAGGGCAAGGGTCTGCCAGAGGCGCCCACGCCATATCGACATTTATGCATGCTTGATACCACTGGAAAGCTGATGGAGCGACTATTGAAGCCACGAATCCCCGGGGCTGCTGTTGCTGCTTGCGGCTTGGTTGACTTGGCTGATTTCGGGCGGGCAGGGCGACGGTGAACGCAATCCTCGAGGTTGTCGATGCGACGAGGTGCACAGAGTGGGGTAATCACTACTTCCGATCTGTTTGCCTCGTGGCTTCCCTTGACGTTCGGAATGCCTTCAATCCTGTTGGATGGGCAAATGTTTTCACGGCCATGGAGCAAGAATTTCAGGTGCCGCCTTATATGCTTCGTATATTGGGTGACTACCTTAAGGATCGATACTTGGTTTACGAGACATCGGGCGCTCGGAGAAGGAAAAAACTTAGTTCCGAGGTGGCTCAGGGGTCTGCACTTGGAGCTGACATGTGGAACATCTAAAATGACGGAATACTCCGGATGCAGATGCCTGAGGACACCTTTCTGGTTGGATACGCAGATGATGTAATAGCTTTCATCCTCGCTAGGGATTATGACGCTGCACAGATACGACTCAATCAGGTGATGCGTCGCGGAAGGATGGATGGAGAGCAATGAGTTAGAACTGGTGGCGTCTGCTCATAAGAGCAGCTGAATCCATCATGCTATATGGCGAAGAGGTATGGGCCGATGCAATGATGGCCCAAAAATATAGATAAAGCATGACGGCAGTGCAGCGTAGATGGGCACTACGCTTCACGAGCTCCTACCGTACGGTCTCCGAGTCGGCGGTGCTGGTAATCGCATGTGTTATTCCCATTGACTTCCAAGCACAAGAAAAGAAAGTTGTCCACCAGGATAAAAATATTTTCGGCAGAATAGAGGCAGCTGCACGGGCCAGACCTACCAAGATGACCGAATCGCAGACGCGCTGGGAAAGGGAGCCGCGCGGCCGATGGACGGCTCGACTGATCAGTCAGTTAAAGCCATGGTTCCAGAGGTCGCACGGAGAGGTTAATTACCACCTCACGCACCTCTTATCTGGGCACGGTCGGTTTCGATCCTAGCTCCACAAGATGGGAATATTACCGGATCCGAGCTGTGCCCACTGTCGCGCTCCCCGAGATGAAGCGCTTCACACGTTTTTTCAGTGTGAGGTGTTTCGCCTCGAAAGGGAGTGCATCTGGAGAGATGTAGGGCCATGTGGGCCTGAAAAGATCGTCCGGCTGATGCCGGAGAAGTGGGCGAATAGGATGGCACTGCCCAGAAGTAATGTTCTCATAGACGATTCCTGGGCTGCATTTATGCCATCGTGAGGAGGTCTCCTCGGTGCACGCCTGCCGACCCCGATTTGAAGATCTTTTCAGTACTGTGGGAAGCAGTCGAGGGCAATGCATTGAGGAGGTAGTTTTTTAGTGGGTATGCCCTCACAGGTGATTTCTACAGACCCGGGGACTGCTCCCCGGGATCCATAAAGAATTTTTCTCCTCCTCAAAAAAAAAAAAATTAATGATATAAGGTTAATTATTATCGTGAGGGTTTTTCTGATTTTGCGAATCATTATTATTATTATAGTTTTTATTATTATTATAGATAATATTTTAATTATTATTATTGTTATTATGTTAATTATTATCATGCGTGTTGATCTTACTTGTATATTATTATTATTTTGAATATTATTATCAAGATCATTATTATTACAATTATTATTTTAATTAGTATTAATATTAGTGTTCACATTTTGGAGGCGGATTCACCATCATAAAATGTACTAGTTTATGCGAGTATGTTATTACAATTATTCAATTATTATTATTAACTCTACAATTATAATTACATATTGGCTATTTACCTTTGCAGCTAGAGAATGGATGATTTGTTTCTGTTTTAATTCATATTCTAACATTTTGTTGGATATTCCTTCGTACAAGATGCTGTATTGGTTAAATTTACAATTATCGATTGGAATTGGATTCCAGAATGCGTAGCAGGCTTCTGAGTCTATACATGTGGAGTCGACAAATGTACAAGCAGTACCGAAACGCAAGTAGATGGTATTGTCATTTAGTCTAACGCGAGCGTAATAGTCGAATATATATTTATATTTACTATACCCTCGACATCTACGCTTTTCCAAAGCCCAAAGAGATCGGAATACCCGACCCCACTGCATTTTCCTTCACCGTTAAGATATCTGGCGAAGACCAGTCCATACGTCACAGTGCTGTTTGGTCTAATTTCTGTAATAATGTGTGTTCCACTTAATGATATTTAATATTTATGTATCTTGATGCATGATTCCTTGTATATTTCTTGCATATATTAGTTTTCTCCATTTAGGACAATATATATGTGTGAGCACATACCGCAGTAGTACACAGTGCAGTGTATTTCTATTTTGCATTAGTATACCTGGGTTTCGGTATATTCATTAAACTGTAACAGTTGTATAAATTGCTTAGTAATATTAACCGCTGTATCTGGAATGGTACATTCTGTAAAATCTTATGGTAATAACATTGTTATATTTAGGCGTCGAGCCCCAAAATCATTACCTGTGATTGCATGGGTTACACAGGTTGGGGTTATACAGCATAACCCTTGATTACATGGGTTATACAAGCAAGGGTTACCATGGGTACACCTATGGTTGCACAACTCTTATGGTGCATAAGTATAAAAATATGGCTATTATGGAGTTCGCTTAGATTGAGATTTTGAAACAAAAAGTGGATTATCATGTGTTCTATATTTTGTTGATTATTTGCAGTATGATTATTGGTTTGTTAGAATTGAGGATGAGTTATTAACTTATTATTGATAGTGTGATTAGGATAGGATCGCTTGCTGCCTCTGAATACTCATGATTTCAGTTTAATCTGCGGTTTTATATCTTGGTTTATATGGAAAATTCTTAATCTATTTGCGTGCACAATCTTGCCATCTTATTTGTCTATATTCTAATATCGTTCGAGCTATTTAATTCGAAAATTTGATGTGGTCCGGAATAATGGTTTTCAACTTTTCCGGGTTTAGGACCGCTTATTAGATAAACGTAATCCCCTATCTTATAATTTTTCGAATGTATCTACCTATCATAATATTTTTTTGATTTTTTTGACCAAGTCTGTTATTTATCCTTTGTATGTTGGCAGCGTGTCGCATTCCCACAGGGTTCCGATGAAGGCAGTCTAGCTAGTCGACCGAATACAACCTCGTATAGTGTATGTTTGGTGCTTTCTTGTAGGCACGTATTATACTTGAGCATTGCGATTCCTATCTAACTGTCCCATTTTTCGTCACTTTTGACATATTGCTTCAAAAACTCGCTTAGTGCATAATGTGATCTAAGGAAATAAATTATTTATTTAAGAGTAAAAATTGGGCAGATGTCACAAAATGCAGAAAAAAAATTTGGGTTAGTCCAGCCTTGTAAGTACGTCCCTGCGCATTTATAGTGCAGAGTCGTCGTGTATCGATGTGTGTGTATACACAGTTCGGCGAATTCGTATCTTTATAAATTTACCATACGACCACTGTAAATTGTTACACACCACGATATAATGTTTATAATATTTATAATCTTTTTTGATCATTTATTATTTTTGTACTATATATTATTTATATATTATATGAATATATTATTATATACATTATCTTTAATCATTTATTATAACATTTATAATATTTTTTACGTTATAATATTTATAATATTTATCACTCTATGCTATTTATAATTATTTATAAAGTGATTATATATCATTTTCCTCATTTCTATCTTAATAAAAATCTATATTAATGTTAAATTAGAAATAAAAATATAAATATTAATATCAAATAAAATATGTGAGTATTAGTATCAAAATAGGCATCTAAGTATTAATTTTTACTGCACCATACAAGTATTAAATTGAATACGCTAAATCATATACATCTTACAATTTTAGTTGTAGTAATATTATATGAGTCAGTATATTGTATAATTTAGTTTGGCTGGAAATAGCCTTCATTGCGCATGTTTACTCTGCTCGTTTTGAGACGTATACATTCGCGGCTTCGCCTGCGCACAGAACCACATACTATCTAATATAATTATAGTTGATAAACTATAATTTGGAGCTTTATTAAAGTTATGTGCGCACATATACTTAATGCGAATTTTGTTAGGGTACATAATATTAGGCGTACAAATAAGTTTCCGCCGTTTTTAAAAGATAGCGCCACCGATAAAATAACATCGAAATTATCAGCTGTAAAAAGTCGTATAGTATATGTTCATATATTTTTTGTTTTAGGTATCTTCCCGTTTGTCCAATGTAATATTTATCACAATATTTACAATTTATTTTGTATACCACTCTTGATTTCAAACATTTATCATTCGTATCTTCACAATTATTAAATAGCTTTTTAATATTATTATTGTTTCTAAAGTAAACTTGAATCTTATATTTTTTAAATACACTTCTAATTCTTTCAGATAATCCTTTTACATATGGTAATACCACGATTTTATTATTATTCTTCCTCTTTTCCGCATTACTTTCTCTAGTGATACTATAAATTTGATCCACTCTCTCTGCAGTCATTTTATCCATAAAGTCTATTGAATAATAATTATGTTTTCTAAAATCTTTGTGTGATAATTTGATTGCTCTGTCAATGACTTCCGTTACAGTAACTTGTAATCTTGTTTCCGAATAGATGGTGTGAGTTAAAATTTAACAAACTACCTAACCATGTAGGTATTCTGTACCAATTTAATGACACTCTGTTATTACTAACGCTAATAACATTGACGTCCAAAAAACTTAATTGATTGTCTAATTCTCATTCGGATATTTAATTTGTATATTTAAATCTATCATGGATGGAATTAAAAACATCCACCATTTTGTGTGCACACCTTTCTTTTAGGATTGTAGACATGTCATCAACTTATCATTTATAGATAATTGGTTCAAAATTTAATTTATTTAATGCAATATTTTCTAATTTTTCCATTACCAAATTAGTAATCACTGGTGATGATTGAAAGATAATAATAATAATTTGAAGATAAGAGGAACCCAAACAATAAAATAAATCATAAGGAATGATAAGAATGAAATGAAAAATAAATGATAAGGAGGAAAACAAAATAATGAAACAACAATAAATCAATATGGCTATGAATTAATCTCTAATTATTATGACAAATATTATATTGGACATAGGGGAAGATACCTAAAATAAAGAATATATGAACATTAATATAGATTACAAAGCATGAATGGTACATCCGAGCTAAAAGAACATTCTTTTCGATTTTAAAATTGTAAATATTTTAGAACAAGGTATTAAAAATAAATGTAAAAGAGAAACTCTTGAAAATATTCATATTTTGAAGAATCCAAATCATGTAAATGATAGTGTAAATGATAGAGTCAAGTAAATTGGAGAACATTTATCATTCCTTATTCATATAAAATTTGTGTTTCGCATTTAAGTTAAGAAGGTGGGGGTCCTACAAATGTTATACCAATAAATTTATAAGTAGGGATAAGATATATAAAGTAGCATGGTCGGTTTTTCAATTTAGTTTAGTTCCCGAGGATGAACCGTAGCGGTTCCAAACGTCGGACACCAAACGTGAATTTAACTTTAAGGTGGTGGGAGTAATCAGGTTGTCCTTTACTAACATAGAATATTGTCTTTATTATTTTGTATAAATCATGTATTCATAATTGTTTGAAATATTTCAATGTAATAATATCTATCCATTTATAAATGCATTAAGCACCTTAGTAAGCCTCTGTAGGTAAACATTGCAATACAGAAGGTTCTCACTGAAAATACAGAGACATACTCGCTCATATATAATTAGATTAATATTAATATTAATATTAATATTAATATTTAATATTAATATTGAATGAAAGTATTATGATTTTATTTGAAAGCGTGCACAATAAGCTTATGTTATTATAATTTGTATATACAAACTTGTGGTATACAGGCTAATAAATAATATTCTCAGTCAAATAAGTCTACTAAGGCATTAAATTTGACATTCGCTTTTTCGTTGAAATATTATTTTACTTTATAATATATATATATATTCATTTGGAAAATACCGTATCACCTATTTCATATATATATCATTATCACTTAGCTTATGAATATAGTATGTTATTCTCCCCATACATATGAATTTGTACCTCTTTCCCTAACGGTCACACTACCTGTTGGGATATATATATATATATATATTGCATAAAATTTACTACTGTACAATAAAATCATAATCGAATCCCTGCATTAGTTAGAGAAACAGAGAGACAGAGAGAGACAGAGAGAGAGAGAGAGAGAGAGAGAGAGAGAGAGAGGGAGAGGGAAAGGGATACCCTTAAAGCTAACGTAACCTGCATAACACATGCACATACTAGTGCATGAAAATTTTCAGAGGCAAAACTACAAGAAAAAATTCGAATTTTCCATTTCTATAAAGTGCCTCTAGTTAATAATTGCCCACTAGTGGGTATAAAATTCAGAAGGATCGGATGATCAATAACATTTTTCAGGAAAATAATTAGGAACAGTTTTTGAGCTGACATAGAGAAGAAGTCTTTGTGAGTGATATTTCACTAAATTCACCAAAATATATACATGGCTTCTTAATATAAATTTAAAATATAAATAAATAATAATTTAAATACGCACATCAGCACTTGGTATACACTGATATACACAAATAGATGAGCGACGCGACGTACACAAAAAACGTATAACTGAAACAACTGGACAGTTCATTCTAATAAACTAACAGAGCAAAGAGACCATAGCATATTGAAAAAATAATACACATAATTAGTTAACGTTAATAATCATAATTTATAACAATTTCCATAATAAACGCAGTGTAGATAAATAAAACTAATAATAATTTTTACTGGATATTATCGCTCATGATATTAGTATAAACAAGTAAGCATTAAACATTTACTTGATTAACAATACTCTCTTACCGTGTAAATAATAATGATTTATTATATTCTGGCGTTATCATCAGAATTTCTAAAAAGATAATGAAACCAATGGGACTCGCTTTTATGAGAGACAATGTTTATCATATTTTAATCAATGATACAGATATATTAACACAATTAATACCAATATATCAAATAAAAATAATAAATAAATTAATGTAACAATGAAATAAAGAAAATAATAACGACAGTCCATACAAAAAAAAATATAACATCTGTTAACATGCTGGTACACTGACTAAACTATAATAGATAAACAACACCTTCAACGCAAGTGATTGACAATTATAAAAAAACAGAGAGTTAGTACATAAATAATTTTACAATATCGTGAATCAGTGTAGCAGTAAATCATCTGAAGAAGAGATGGTTCATACAATTACTAGCAGTAACTAAATTAGCAATAAAACAATATAATAAAAATAACAACATCATAACAATAAATTACAGCAAAATAAAAATTAACAATAAACAAATTTCACATCAATTATCTATTTATTATTAATAATTATAATAATAATTAATAATAATGATATTTAATAATAATTATAATAATTATTATTTACAATTTGGTATTTGTACTTGCAGCCGGTGTGCTGCGCATAGTGGTTGTATACATGTATACGTGCTTATACATATAAATATATATATATATATATATATATATATATATATATGTATATATATCGTAAGTATATTTATTCATGTCATTTAATTAATTTAATTAAATACAGCGGGTGCATTCGTTTTAGGACACCCGTTGTATATATTGAAATTCGCGTGTTCGCAATATTCGTTGCGGCTCACGCTGTTCGGTGAGCGCGTATAGTAGTATGTGTGCGGCGCGTATGAGAGGGGATAGCGGCCGCCGGACTAATACATTGAACGTGCTCTCTCTTGCCGCGCGCAGCGTATCCCCTCTACGGTATACTCTGTTCTTAAGCTTAGTAGTAGAGAGAGAGAGAGAGAGAGACTAGATATTTCGTTCTCTCTCAACTTGTTCGCTTTCGGCAGTTGCGACGACTACCTTCTTCAGTAGTCGTCGCGACCTTTGGCCGGTTTTCGGTATATTTACCTCGTGCTGGTTAATATAATACATTTAGTTTTAATTTAATTTTTTCTTTGTAGCTTAGATATAAAATATTTAATGCATTATTAACGTGTTAGACATCTAATTTCGTGGATGTATATAGAGTACATCCACGAAAATAGATGTAATAGTAATTTGAAATAACTTTTATTTCTTTTGCGTGTGCGCGGTATATATGTGTAAGGAATTTTCTGTTTTGTTCAAACGAATTTGCGCGGCCATGTTTTTGGCCGTCTCAAGTTCACTAAATTACCTCCTTTCATGGTTTAACAGAAATAGCAAAAAAAACATTATTTGAATTACGAATAAACATAAGATTAACATTATACCTATAACTGATAGAAGAACTGTTTACAAACTATTTATGTTTGAAAACTTTTACACTCTGAACGGTTTACAGAAACAAAGAACAAATTTGTTTTTAACAATTATATAACAGGAGCTGGATTTTTTTGAATATAAATAAGTCATTTGAAATTCCCAGCATAGCCGCGGTTCCAAAGAAAATCTTAATCACTAAGACGTGATCACCCGCAGATTTTTAACACTTCATAAACTGTCATAACCTGACTTCCTTTGCGATGGCCATGCACGAGAACAAAGATATACGAGATTCAATAGAACTCTTGTTAAATAGTTTGTTAATAACATGAACGATTTCAATAGACCTGTAGTGCGTGTTTTTCTTGTGGCCTGTCTTCTTGTAGCCTGTCTTGAAAGGAAACTCAAAAGGATAAGTCGAGTACAGATGTAAAATTCTAGTGAATTAGCAATTGACAGTGCTCAATAGAACGGTAATGGGTAATCACTTTCGCTTTCGACTGAAAAGCCTTTTTCTGGTTTATATAAATGTTATGCTTATCAAGAAAATTGGAAAGCTACGATGAAGTTGGTATCGCTACGATGAAGTTGGTAGGAAATACAGTTTTTGAATATATGCACCATGTTGTTTGGATGCAACTGAAAAAATACTTCAAACTGTGCTAAATGGTTAGTATAATAATTCGGCCAAGATGCCTATATCATACATAAGAATGCTCTCGAAACAAATGCGGTAGGTAAAAGAGTTTTGATTTTAAAGGACTTAAGAAGAGTCCAGTAATCCATAAGTAATAAAACTATTTATAATGCCATAGATCAATTTGTGTACTTGATAGTGATTGATTAACTTGATTAGATAGTTTTAGGTTTTCCTAATTTTTTTCTAATTTGTACAATTTTTTTCATACATAAGAACAGCACATGTGCATGTTTAGGGTCCCGCTCGTGGATGGTTTGGAAAAAACTTATCAGTTTTGTAGAGGAAATATGGAATATAAACAGTAATCTAACTGCAATGTAAGTACATGTGAAATTTTAGTGTTGAAACATTTCAATGTTGAATCAAATTTTATCTGAATCTTTGAAAAATTCTACAAACGAAATGACCCTTACTACTTTCATAATATTTTTCGAAGTTAGTTTAAAAGAATTAGAAAACTTGTATCTAACTGTCGTCTACACTATAGAAATCGTTACTTTTCAGTGACACTGAATAACAATAAATATTATAAATTTTATTTGTAAAGTAGAGGTTAAACTTCAGTCAGCCCGGATGTAGAATTGAATAATGAATCGAACTTTGTTTCATCTTTCTATTCCTAGAATTGAGGAAGTAAAACGGAATACACGATTTTATATTGTAAATTATCAATTCTGTAGATAAAAAAGTGAGAACTTGAACTTCAGATTTTTTGAATAGGTGGCGCTGAGGAAATATTGAATGCGGTACAAATCAAATAAAGCATTATTGAGCCTGATGCAGTCAATGTATATATACAAACACAGGTACATACATATTGTGACCATCGTTTTGGACGACCTAATTTTTTCCTTACCGGTGTGCTACATGTACTTTTATGCATGCACATCCTTACCTATCGCATGCACTTTTCTTTCTCCTACTTATTAACTTGAAATGTGTATCAGAATTTGACTTCCCGCTTGACTACATCACTTGCCTGTCTATAAAATATTCTACAAAAACAGTGAGAGGTGCCTAATGACAGAGGATAATACCTACCGACACCACCTCAGAAGTATGTACCTACACATGGTGGTTTGGAATACAATTATCATAAGCTGAAAAAGGCCAGGATACTTAAATTCTGTATTTATCAAAATATACCCAAGTAGGAATATAGTTAACAATAGCACAAAATTGAATCCAGGACGATTCAACAGGAATTTAAGTTTTCTTGTAGAAAATATTAATGCAGTAAAATTGGCCTTGATAAGCACATATCTGCTATACGTACTTCACAAGTTTAACGAATAATTGACATACTTAGTGCAAATAGGTGGATCAGAAAAAAACATGCCGCCACATATCTTGCTAAGCTCAAGGATATACTCAGATGGCATATACCAACAACAAGCATCCTAATTTATACAGGAGTATAGGCATATGTACAGGCATTGAATGTAGGAAAAAATAAAAATAGGAAAAGTGATAGAAGGAGACAGAATTATTACAATCTGATAATTTCCAGTAGTTGCATAAATTAAGCACAATCAGGAAAAATATAATCCAAAGGGATTATATAGAAATCCAGAAATGTTCTTAAAGTAATTTGCCTAAAATTTAAAAAGTCGATATTTAGTCAGTATTGTTCACTAACATTCTAAAAATTACTAAATATATGTATATATATCTATATAAGGTTTATGTAACTTACCTTAACAGGGAAGGATATGTTCGACGGTGAGGAATAAATAATTCAAGGATAAATATTTATATTCAAGTAAACACATTTATTTTAATCGCGAAACAGGGCATCAAAAACCTCCACTCGGGGAGTGGAGGAAAAAGCCAATTAACTATACAAATGCCAAGTGCACTATAAACATATATGCTATATTATTGAACAAATGAACATTACTCTATATTATAACAAACGAAAATTACTCTATATATATATATATACGCGCGGCAAAAGGTCACCTTTCACATACAATATGAGCGCGCGCTCTGTCTGTCTCTCTCTCTCTCTCTCTCTCTCTCTCTCTCTCTCTCTTACCATACAGTCGCTCTAAGTGTTGGCGCGCCCACAGCTAATCTTCGAGGTGAGGTCTGATGTGGAAGGGAACCTCCGCAGTTCCTCCTTATGCTGCGCACCGACCCCGACGTCTTGTCATGGAGAACCTCTCGTCGATAGGCGGCAGCAGCCGGGCATGAGTCCGCCAACAGGGAAGCCCCTCAGAAATTCGCCGTATCGCAATCTCTACAGAGTCTCAATGCTCTGTCCACAAGAGTGCCAAATCAAAACGCCTTACACACCACACACAATTTATTCACACGCGCGTCGCTTCCTTACACCGCATACATGCGTAAGACTTTCCGCACAGAAAAACTAAGACACAAGTTCTCCGGGCTAAAAGGTTTTCTAAGGGATGTATACCTTCTTGTCTGAAAGCTAGAGACAAAGTACTGTTTTCTCTGCGCGGACAAGTGTGGTTTCCTCAAAATTCGAGGGGCTATTTTTCGGCGCTAATGTAAAGGAAAAAAGCCGGTTTTATATCATAGGGTAGCCCTATAGTTGAGAGGGGGACTTTTCGCCAGAGTAGTGAAAGCATGGGACCCATCAACGGTTAGCAGATGTGCGTCTGAACTCCTACGCGACGATAAACACAGGAGGGAAGTCCATACGACAGTCATAAAGGCCCGTACCGCATTTATGACCATCTTTAGGCAGGACGGGTGAGAGCCAAGCATTTTATTTTCTTTTTTTTTATATAGATATGTACGATCTCTACCTTCTTTCCTGTTTTCCAAACATCACGCCCGCCTTCGCTTTACTTCTTCTCAGGAATTTCCCTCTCTCTCTCAGCATTTAAATGGTCGTTTTCTGCTTCAATAAATAAGGGACAAAGGCGTGCGATGTGCCGCCGAAAGTCATTTGATGCGGTCTTGACGGTAACTACGCGTACGTGTCCGTCGGGTCCTGGGTGAACTGCGTATTCGCCCAAGAGGCCATTTTGCCGGCGGGTAACGCTCATCTTTTAAGACGACGGGCCGACCAACAGTAAAATTTTCGCTAGCCTCTCGCTATTTTCCTCGCTCTTAGAGATGCTGCAAATAATCGTTTGACCATCGTTTCCAAGTTTTATTTTCGTTTCCACCGTTTTATTTTCTTTTTTTTAATATAGATTTGTACGATCTCTAACTTCTTTCCGCTTTTCCAAACAAGTATTAAGTTAACATAACTTCTTATGCTAAACATAGAATAATAATATCAGCCAATATCAAGAAGACATTCAAAATAAATCAACATAGATACTATTGACAATTAAACATCTTTAAATTGTAACATCTCTGTCCCCCTCGGGATAGCCTACGCGGTATTTTGCCAGGGCAGTTTGAGAGGGGAGGAAGTTTTTCAGGATCAGACGGCGGATCAGGAAAATAAATGTTCAAGAAACACAGTATATTTTTAAAACAGTAAAAAAGATAATTTTATTTATCAAAATGAATCAGCTCCTCTATTTACAGGATTCTGTAACAAATAAATAAAAACACAAAATAATTAATAACGGTAATTTACAGCTAGATCTATATATTTATTTAAACTAATTTCGCGCTATTTTCCGTAGTTTTTATAATATCCGGCGCTAGTTACCGCACGGATACCCGGTGTTATTTTCCACGCGGCGAAATTACAAGATGTGTCAGTTTGATTTTAAATGGGATAAAAACAAGGTAAACTTAACTCCGCTGGTCTTTTGAGGAGCGCCTCGCAACAGAAATCAAGCTAATAATTTCGGACAGGATTTAAAGTAAGGATAATTTCGAGCTCTGGATAAATTTTAGCTCCGGGAGGAGTTCGTGTGACTCGACTTCGGGGCAGTTGGTTCACCGGGCGAACTGTCGATTTTGCCATTTGCAGGCCCTTTTATAGGGAAATACTCGGATAATTCCGTCGCCGCTCGTTTAATTTCGGACGAGGCGCCGAATTATAATAATTATATTAATAATAATAATAATTAATAATAATGATATTTAATAATAATTATAATAATTATTATCTACAATAAATGTATACATGTATACGTGCTTCTACATATATATATATATATATATATATATATATATATATATATATCGTAAGTACATTTATTCATGACATTTAATTTAATTAAATACAGCGGGTGCATTCGTTTTAGGACACCCGTTGTATATATTGAAATTCCCGCGTTCGCAATATTCGTTGCGGCTCACGCTGTTCGGTGAGCGCGTATAGTAGTGTGTGTGCGGCGCGTATTAGAGGGGATAGCGGCCGCCGGTCTAATACATTGAACGTGCTCTGTCTTGCCGTGCGCAGCGTATTCCCTCTACGGTATACTCTGTTCTTAAGCTTAGTAGTAGAGAGAGAGAGAGAGAGAGAGACTAGATATTTCGTTCTCTCTCTACTTGTTCGGCTTTCGGCACCTTCGACTACCTTCTTCAGTAGTCGTCGCGACCTTTGCCCGGTTTTCGGTATATTTACCTCGTGCTGGTTAATATAATACATTTAGTTTTAATTTTGATTTTTTCTTTGTAGCTTAGATATAAAATATTTAATGCATTATTAACGTGTTAGACATCTAATTTCGTGGATGTATATAGAGTACATCCACGAAAATAGATGTAATAGTAATTTGAAATAACTTCTATTTCTTTTGCGTTTGCGCGGTATATATGTGTAAGGAATTTTCTGTTTTGTTCGAACGAATTTGCGCGGCCATGTTTTTGGCCGTCGGAAAATAAATAAAAGTAGCCTTAACACACAAGAAAGGAATAAATGTAATTATAGAAATTTGTAATATAGCAACTGACTTAATGGCAAACTAATATGTTATATAGCAACATTAACGTATAATTTGTATTAACACAACAAATAAGTAAGAAACAATAGCTAATAAATAATTATACAATTAAATAATAATTCATAATATTCAACAATTAATGTACTGGTATTCATAAAATCTTGAAATAGTATTCGATATTTTCTTTGGTTTTCACTGCTAAATAGAAATAATTCAAAAGCTTATAAAAATTTATATTCATTTAAATTTAATTAATTTTAATTAATTCTTAATATTTATTATTTTAGTTGAATAAAAAATTTTTTTTATTCAATTACAAAAAACAAAAACATTTACAATTTCAATATTTTTTTTTCTCTTCTTTCTCCTCAAACAAAATCAGCTACAATAAATTTACTGGGATAAAAATAAATGGATAATAATAATAAATTAACTAACAACAATAAAATAATTAATAATTCAATATTAGAATAAATAAACTAATAATCACCAATTAATTCATAAGTAAAATTAAACTAATAATCATACCATTTAAATTAAATCAACCTTAATAACTACCAGTAAAATAATTAATTGAATTAATAAAAGATCTTAACAATTAGACATCTATTAATTACACGATAAAGTTAATAAGAATGTAATAATATATTAAATAAATATATTTATAAATCAATAACAATAAAATAATCTAAAACAAAATAATTAATAATAAAACACACACTAAAATATCAAGATGAAATTAATAATAACTGTTTCTGATCACATAACAACATTGCTGCTGGGTGCATACAACACATATGGAATTATAACAGTTTCCGCATGAAATTCAACTAGGAAAGAGAAGGCTGAGTAAATACTTCATAGAACTACCTCGAACAATTATTAATAAATATATATATTAATAATATATATATAACACTTTACAAAACTATTTTAATATTAAATAACACACATTATCAATAATTATAAAAGTATTTTAACAAAAAAATGTATATAAACAAATAGAAATATATGATATAATAATTATATTAACTTATAGGAGCTAGATGTATATAGAAAAGCTGTACAGAAGATAAATAATAATTTTAAAGATTTTAGACAGTTTACTTAATAACACAAATTAGATAATCATAATTATATGATACATATGAAAAAATATATAACATATTAGATAATCATTAAGTGATTTTCAAATATATATATATATATATATATATATATATATATAACTTAGAATAAATACTACTCGAGTAGCACAGGAATCTCCATAAATAAACACAGATCTCGGTATGATCTAAATCGTTAACACTACGCTTACGCGAAAATAAAATTAGCGGTCCGAATCCGAGAAAAAAATATACGAACTCCAGTCAATCGGGTAACAGATCGAACTGAAAAAGGAATTGAAACGCTGTTATAAAGAGCCTCCAGCAGCTGAAAGCTCTATGGTAAGCACAGCAGCATGATCCTCTTCTGCACAGGGAAACAGGAAATCGAGACTAGTAGCACCCGATAATAACAAAGTAAAAACTGCACCAAAACTAGTGACAGTGAAAAAACAACAAATTCTTATAATACAGAAAATAGCAGGAGTGCAGAGCAAAGCCCTCAACGACGAAGCTCATCCCCATGGATATCCAAATCACCTAGACAATCATCAACTTCCTGCAACCGCGACCGCTCCCCCAATCTAATTACATATAGGAACAGAAGCGTGTCGCACAGATACGAGATCAGGACGACAGAAAGGCGTTATTTGCCTAGCCAGTGCTACAGTACGAGAAGACCCACATTATAGAGAAAGCGACCATTGGGCAAGCATTGATAAATCCTATCGTAACGCCAGCGAGCGTGAATCCCCCCATCATCAATCAAAAGAACGTTCGATATGTAACGACACATCGCATTGAAGCCATTCGCAAAGTGAAAAACCATGGCACCACACATACTGGTGAAACTCTAGAAAGAGGATCAATAAACCTGACGACAATCTAGATACCGGGACATGTTGGACCTGTAAATGATCAGGACGGTGCACAATGAGGAAAACAGATTTTTCCTCAACATCGAGGTTTCAGGTAAAATCTTCCATCATTAATTGACTCTGGAGCCAGGAAGTCCTATATTGGAGCCCGGTCAGGAAAATCGATAAAAACAGCCATTTTACCAATCATCTCATATATGCAGATGCCAGATGATCAATCAGTCCCAAATGACGGAAAAGTCGATTTACGACTAAACATTGATGGACAGCTAATAACAGCCTGTTTTAAGCAAATACCCTGACATATGACGTCATCTTAGGGATGGATATCTTGGTGAAACTCGAAATCGTCATCACCTAAAGAAGCAACATGGCATACGCAGAAAAACATCATCAGAACTTTTGCGAATACAGAAGCAAAACATCCGCAAAATCTTACAGCCTTAGCTGCCGTAGACGGTGTAGCAACATTCAATAAGGATAAGAAAAGAAAATTGCAATATTTAATAGACAGTATGCTACTCCGACGCTACGAGACGGTCTAATTAACCAATGAAGCTCCGTATCATATAGATGTCCAAGGTCACCGCCCTATTAAACAACGGCTAGGACGTATACTGGACCGCTTGCTCAAACAAGCTCACGCAGAAATTGACAGACTGCTATCCGAAGGTATTATTCAAGGCTCATGGAACAGCTGTCTGGGACATATTGCTGGGAATGTATCGGCAGAAGAGCAGATGTCAATGGCCAACGTTGCAGAAGCTATAGAACTGATAGAAGATTTTCGCGCTCAAACTGATCTCATTGGGTTTAGCCCTGACTCAACCTAAGAGATCGACGCTGATGAGAAACGACCGATGGTCATGAAGCCGGTCGATAAAAGTTCGTTTGCTCTATCTCTGCTAGACACAAGCCACCCCCATCAGCCAATAAAGAGCAGCAAGATCCCTCCCACCCAATCCTTATAGAACCATATCAGACGTTCCATTATGAAGAAAACAAAGGATACGGATTTAATTTATAATCCCTTGACAAAAACGTATGACAATTTAGAGAGAGAATTGTGTACGATACTGACTCCGATAGCAATGATTCGCAGAAAACAGGGTCCGTTGGAGCTATCCCGGAGGAAGATTATCGTTCATCGGATACCAGCGGAAGCTGTTCCGTACACGTCTAGGTGAGAAATAACGCTTTTAATTCTCACCCCGACCGTTCAGGTCCCCGGATCCACCGTAGGCCATGAAACCGAAACCGGCTACAGTCATGTAGCGGTGAACCGATTGTCTACGTCAGCACCCCGAAAGAAGGCAAGTTTCGTCTTTACCGCCGCGACCGCTGCGCGTTCATGCGATCGGTCGCCACACAGAAAACAGGCAAATACAAGACCCACCTCAAGTCCCCGGGACGACATCAAGATGACGTGGATGAAAAAGTCATTATCTCCACCAAATAGCAACAGCGCAAGATGACCTGCGGTGTTGATGAAACCCGGGTTGACTCCAGCCACAATAACACACTATCACGTCCAGCAAGCTAACTCCCCACTTGCTCGGTCGAATACCGCCTAGAGTACAGGCGTGACATGAATCCTTTCACCATACCGGCAGAAGTAGTCCCTGACGCAGGCACGAGGAATCCAGCGCTGCTTCAAATAAAGGAGACTTCAAACAAGTCTACAGTTCAACTCAATAGCAGCCCCACTATCCCTGCCTTATCGGATTTGGCCATTGTGTCTCCACTAGACTGCCTGCCTCCCAAACGACCTTACCCTACAGTTCCAGCATCCCACTACCTTCATCAACCCATCAAGTCCCGTTCGCACAGACGAACTGGTTCAGCTACAGGTGTTGCAGTTCCATCAACAACGTGCATAACTACGTCTCTTATCCGGAACGGTCGTCCATACTGGCGTCGTTTTGAGAGGGGGAGAGCAATCGCGAATCGCAGTCGTTGAGAAAGAAAGTTAAGACGACTCGACGACAGAGGGAAGAAACACCACGTCAAGAACTTGCGCGCAACCCTATCGACACTGCCTTAGATCTAAGGAATGAAAGATATACATTCACACGTTCGCTATTTCTAGCGAAGCCAGTGAAAAAGAATCACCTCACGCATATGCCGGCCGTAGCAAAGAGCCGGCAACATGAGGTAAATCAAAAGATGACCATAGAAGTACCCTGACGTCTCAGTCGAAGACCGAAGAAAACGGACAGGTTATTTTTCTCTTGTTCAACAAAAGTTACATTTTTACTTCGGTTAGAGCAGATTGGGCTCGGCATTCTGTGAGTGAAGACAACAGGATCCAACAGTTTGGGATATATCCAATAAGATGTTACTCACGAAACCATATTTTACTGGAGTAGAGGTAGACGGTATAAGAATATATAGCTGTTACCTACCGTCAAGTGTTAACACTAATAGGTTTTAGAGCACTCTGGATGATATAGTTCTCAGTGTGAAAAACTGCGTTAGCTGTGGTCATTGAAGGGGATTTCAACACCTGGACAAAGGAATGGAATAGTGCTAAGACTAATACGAGGGAATGCACCCTTGTTGATAGCTTTATTACGTTGGAGTTGGAAATTACAAATACAAGGAAGTGCCCAATGTACCGCAAGAGAGCTAGTTCATCAAAAAAAAAAAAACAAAGGTCGCTCAGTTAAGTTTTGTTACACATAAACATTCCCGGTCACACCTAGCTTTCGCTTTATCGGCCGGATGTGATCAAAGCTTTTTATTTTTGCTGAACTTTTCTTTAGTTGCAGATCTATACATCATTGAGACTTTTGTGGACCTACAGTTTATAATGCGTTTCGAACCACTGTTTGTTGCACTATGTTACTCCAGACTAGAGTTCCTAACCAGTTTATATGCTGGTTAGTTCTTATTGCGGTTTCTGTTTTTCTGATTTGTGGACGGTGTATAGTGCAGCTCCACTTGTATAGGAATAAAATATCTTTGCTTATGTGTATAGATATATGTATAATATATTGTCAGTATATGATTAGTTGCTTTAGTGTATAAATTAACCGTCATTTCCAAACTGTCAGTTCCCTACCTACCCATTTACGTGCCTCTGTAATGTCTGCTTCTAGCAGATTCTCTATCGCTTCGAGTGACTCCTTGGTCTAGAGTTCTTTGACTAGATTTTCGAAAGCTTTCTTATTCGTCTGATTCAATAGAGCTCGGACCTCAATAGTGTGTTATTTTCTCTTTGGGACCTGATCGTGATTTCCTCATATTTGGAACAGTCGGTCAGGACGTGCTCTGGTGTATCCGCCCCCCCCCCACATGAGCATCTATCGCTACCAGAGAGGTGACCTGAAGTCTCCATGCCCAGTAAGGAATTAGGTTAGCCATCGCGGCGGTCTGATCCAATCTGCGCCTATCATATGTCTGACACTAGGTAGGTAATAATGTGTCAGTCTACCTTTTGTCGAGTTATCCCAGATTTCCTGCCAATCATCGAGATATCTTTCTGATATCTGTCACGCGGCACGACGTTGGTCCTTAGGTGACGCTGCATTTTTACGGTTTGCATATAGTTCCGCCCTACGCCTGCATTCTAGCACGATGGGGAGTTTTTCCGCTATCGAACAGCCCGGTATAAATAATAATAAGCGCTTTAAATTTAAGGTCTCATTCCCATTATGCCAGGCGTCTAATCCTATTAAACAAATCCACACATTTGGATTATACCGCTGTCAAATGGCAGCCGATTTTAAGATGTTCGCCGAAGTAGATTCCAAGGTATCGTACATTTTCTAATCTCTTCAACCTCGAGCTGCCGATCTTAATCAGAGCGAGGACTTTCGGGTGAAGGTGGCCTCTCAAGATCAGCATTCCAGATTTATGAGAGGCCAGCCTCATTTTATTGAGGCCACATCAGGTTTCGACGTCTTCAATGTAACTCTGGCCTATCCTTTCGATCTCTCTACGCGGGTCTCCTTCGACTAGGAGCGCGATGTCGTCAGCATGACGATTACTTCACACCCTGTTCATGAGAGCTGCCAAAGAAGAGGATCAGAGACAAGATTATACAGAGTTGGGCCCAGTACGGATCCTTGAGGGTATCCCTTACTGACCCCAAGTTGTGCTTCGTCAAAGCCATCTCGTATGAGGGCGCGTCGGCCCTTCAGGTAATCTCTTATTTATAGAGATTCCAGGGGTGCTTTTCAATACTGTTAATACAGCGAACCACCAGACATTCTCATATACAGCCTTACTGTCCAAGAAAATTGCTACATATTTTCTACTTAATTCACTCACTGACCTACGCAACTGAACTATGACATCCTCTGTGGATCGCCCTCTCCTAAAGCCGTACTGTCTTGGAGATAATCTTGTATCTACGATCCTATTGAATTTGTTAAGTATTAGAGCTTCAAGGGCTTTGCCGAGTATTGGCAGTAGGGAAATAAATGGGCCTGTAGAACGCCGCATCCTCAGGTTCTTTGTCTTCGCCCTTTCGGATTGTGACGACTTGGCCGACCTTCTACTCATTGGAGAAGACCGAAAACCTCAAGCACGAATTGTAAATGTTAATCAGGTCTTGTCCGATGGTTGGCAATGCTGTTCGAATAATGGCCAAGTTGAAACTATCTGGGCCATGGGCCTTACCCAGCTTCATCTTGGCCAAGACCAGATCCAACTCAACTAGATTAAATTCTTCACCCTCTGCACCTCCAGAAGGGAGGGTATTAATCATGTACATCATATCTTTCTGCTCTTGCGTTTCATTCTGTATATTCTCTGAAGTGAATGGTTTATTGATGGTGTTTAGAAGAGCCGTTACCGTACTCACCTAGCCCATCGTATAGGTGTTTTGATTCAGGCGAACATTGCATGCAACTTTCTTTATGGACAGCTTACCTACTTGAATTCGGTAAACTACGCTCCAAGGGTTCTGAATTCACTGTAACAAACTCTTTCCATTTCGTCTCTGTGGTATGCCTGAATCTACGGACATACTCTTTTCTGTCTGCTGTGCATTCTTTCTTAAAAAATTGTATTCTTTGTATTCTTTCTTCTTGATATTCTTTCTTCCGTTGAACGGAATAACGCTCTTTCTAGAATACTCAACGGGCTCGATTTGTAGCCCTTTTCATCCTATCTAGCTCAGGGTTCCATCAAGGAACCCCCCTAGGCTGCATACCTATTACATCCTACTACACCCTACTCCTCGGTATGGCAGCCCTGCATGCTTTCCTCTAAGTGGCTGTCAGTGATCAAACTCTCTCAATAGTCTGCATTTTGGAGACAGGACCTGGTCCTATTCATCCACGAATACAGCGCAGAAAGTATCCCAGTTCGCTTACTGTGTGGACTATCGCTTTAGCTTTTGTCCCTGATTTACAGCACCTGGACTTGCAAGTGTGCTTGCTTCATTAAGGTGGCACGTGATCGTTCTATGATCACTCGAGGTCCAGTCCCCCCTAATGACCCATCCTTTGATGAGTGTCTCGAGATCCTTGGTGACAAGAACTCCGTTCACATTTCCTTCTCCTACTTCGTAGGAGACGGTAACGATACTATCTGACACGTTGGCTATGCAGATATTCCACTGCACTATAAAATTGTCTAATTCCTCCCCTTTGGGGTCAATGTGATCAGACCCCCTCAGGGGAGACCTGCCTTTGGAATCAAAGTCAATTAGCACCATCCTCCCTCCAACTACATGCTGCGCCTTATTTAATTTTGTAAGGTGCACCCCTATTTAATGGCTCAGCTGGAAGTATCCACTGACCACATACGTCGATAAAGAACGCAAACTTATCTCCGCTACTGTGAAGTGCGTATTTGTGAGGTGCGTTTTAACACTGTCACCTCGGGATGCAGGACTGCTATAGCCGCCCAGAGGATATGCCCATCCACATATACCATTTTCGTGCGCAGTCCGAACCTCTGTATTCGGCCATTGCGCTGGTATGGCTCCTGGAGAAGCAGGATATCTACTCCTCTTTCCACACAATTTGACCTTATCTCTGAAGTGACCCTGCGCGCTCTTCTAGCATTTAGCTGCGCAAAGCGCAACATAGGTCCATTTTTACTCATACGTGCTCTACTGTCCATAATCCGTGGAGTTCAATAATCTCCCCATGGCAGCATTATATGCTGGACAGTTTGTCTCCACTCAGCCATAGTTATGCTGCCTTTTTCCCTTTTTACAGTTAATACATTTCGGTACTGATTCTTTATTTATGCATTCCTTGCTACCATGTCCCGTTTGGCTACAACGGGAGCAGCATGTTTCTCTTTTGTAGTGCTTGGTTACATGTCCATAGCCTTCGCATTTATAGCACTTTGCTTTTCTTATGTAGCCTCCTTTTGTTCCTGTCTGGCGCCTCTATCTCAAATAAATCTTGTAGATTGCAAACTGTCCTCTGCTTGCTCGGTATCCTGGTCATTATTTTGAGGACTTTGTTTGCTCCGGAGCGACTTCATCAATAATGTACCTGATATTTCTAGATCCTAGACTAATGAGAGAAGGTTTGAACTGTGAAATACGCAATGAATATACTGGCAGCGATCACCACGCAGTAGAGTTTCATCTACAATATATTAATAAATTGGGGGCTAGAGATTTCTAGTTTCGAAGAAGCAGATGAACACCATCAACATTTAATTGTCCGTCCTTCCTCTGGGCTTTCGAAGACATAAGGCTGGTTGAAAGAGCTGAAGAAAAAGTTCACTATTTGGCACGACCATTAATGCGAACGTGCGATATATTTATGGGTGCAAAATCTAATCGTCGTGGTCGTCTCCCGGTTTATTGGTGGAATACCAATATAGCGTTGCTGAGACATGAGTCGTTGCATGCGATAAGATTATATCAGCGTGCAATCAATAAACCATTTGCGACAAATAGTGTGCAAAGAAAAGCTCTGTGTGAAATAAAGAGAAAAAAAACTGAAAGCGAGTATTAAATTTGCGAAGAGAACATGTTAGTAGGCTTTTTGTGAGAAGGATCCATGGGGAAGGTCGCATAAAATGGTCATGTGCAAGATCGAACCCATGAACCATGATACACCATCCAGTCCAACGTTCCTGAAACAAGTAGTTCACGAGTTGTTCGTAAAAGACCGGGAAAGACTTATCAACACTGGACTTCATTTGAAAAGAGCAGAGAATGCAATAATAGCGCCAGTTGTGAGGAAAGACGAGATGAATATCGTTGAACAAATGTTTGAGAGAGTTATATGTGCCAGATTAGTGACTGCAGTTGATAAAATACGTGGCTTTGCAAAAAATCAGTTTGATTTCCGCAAAGTTTGCTCAAGCATTAACGCTATTGAGAGTGGGGTGGGCATAGCTTGTGATGCATTGCAAGGTAACAGGTGTACTAAGAACATGTGTGCTAAATTACCTTGGATATTCGAAATGCGTTTAACTCAACCAGATGATTAAATATTATGCTGTCTCTGGAGTACTTTGGAGTACCGCTATACCTCTAGAAGGTTATCTCCAATTACCTATCTAACGAAAGTCTGATTTCTGACACCAATAGGGGCATGCACTCTTATAACATCACTATGGGACCTCTACTTTGGAGTACATTATACGACAGCTTGCTAAGACAGCCACTTAAAAGTGAAGTAACAATGATAGCAAATACTGACGATATAGTCTTAGTTTTCATAACTAATAGCTTTGTCAAGGCTCAGCATATAGGAGATGGCTCTATAGAGGCAGTAGCCAAGTGGCTAAGAACACATGATCTACAACTGGCAGTTGAGAAAACCGAGGTAGTAATTATCGCTCAAACGAAAAAGACGTTATACCGGAGCTTTACGGTAGCGATAGTAGGATACGGTCAAGATTTCAAATCAAGTACCTGAGTATAACCGTTGATGCCAACTTGTTGTTCAAGGAACACCTTTTGAACACAGGACTGAAAGCGACAAATATTGCTAGAGTACTTGCTGATATTATGACCAATAGAGGAGGGCCTAAAGAACCAAGACGAGATCTAATTTTATTTGTGTTATGATGACTCTGCTGTTATGATGCTGTCTGCCAGCGTACTAGCCGTATAGCACAACTTAGAGTGGTCTGTGCATATCGCACTGTATCAAATATAGCGCTGTCAATAATCATTGGTATACCTCCCATGGATATATTGGTGATAAAAATGTTTATCATAAAGAAAAACATCCCCTAAATAGAATAGGTATCACACGTGAACATATAAATGGTTAAATCAGGGTACAGAAGAATGGCAACAAAGATGTGATACAGCTAAGGTGGATAGATGGACCAATCGTATTATTCCAGTTGTGATGAAGTGAATAGATCGGCCACGTGGATTCATCAACCACCATCTTACTCAGGTACTGCACACAGCTGCTGTCCAAGCGATCTATATCGTATCCGCATATATGATAGGGCGGAGTCACTAGAATGCCTTGGTACAGACGCACTTGTGGGGCACTCTCCGTATTTTACGACAAACATTTGAAAAAGAAACGAAGCAATTCCAAGCCTAATGGAGAGGTCCTCTGATCCCGGAGGGTATGGGTATATGCATGTTAGCATCATCGGGAGCACGAGATGCAGTGAGAATTTTGACTAAAGCCGCAGTCGCAAAACTGATGAACATCAAAAAGATTAACGATAGAGCTAAGGATATTTATGTTCGCTTTTACTAACCGGGAAGGGTCCCATGATATCAGTTACCATAGAGGTCCAGGGGCCTTCAACATATCTTTGGGCTATTAGGCCGACCGGTGTTCTTTGAGATATTTCATGTATCTCGCACTCTGGGCAGTGTTGTATGCACTTATACATGTCTTTTCTAATGCCAAGCCAGCAGTACTCTTAATTTATTTTCAGTGTTGCTTTTTCAACGCCGAAATGTACTAACGTGTGGGTATTATAGCACTTGTATATCACTCTTTCTCCATCGTTAGCCGGTATTACGAGTTTCCATCTGGGCTTACGTCTATAGCCTTTGAGAACGTATTCAGATGATGTTTGTACATCCTGTCGTCTCTAACTGTCCAGTCTGGATGGTTCTCTTTTCGGTGCATCTCCATGCTATGCGACTATAGTGCTGCCGCCCACCTTACTAAGCCACCCAATAGATTGTTGAGCGAATGTAGCCATTTGGGACTGCTATAGTCTGTAATGACCGTGAATTTCTCGCCTAGCAGGTATCCTCTGAATTTCTCAACCGCCCACAAAATGATAACCACTCCTTTTCCGTAACGGTGTAATTCCATTCAGTCTTAGTCAGCCTACTGGCATAAGCAATAGGATGCTCTTCACCGTTATTGTCCTAGCTTAGTACGGGTCCAAGTGTTGCGTCCATCTGTAAAACGTATGGTCTGTTGTTCGTGAGTCGAGCTAATATAGGTGCCTGTATAAGCAGGATTTTGAGCTTATCGAAAGCTTCTTACTGGACCTGCCGCCAATTGCTATTTAATGTTTTTCTTGACTAGCTTCGTCAAAGCTAATTTTATCTCTACTAGCGACCGAGTAAAGCAAGCATACCAACCTACCACTCCTAAAAAGGCCCTCAGTTGTTTTAAATTCGTTGGCCTAGGGTAATCATGCACTGGGCGGATCGTTTGAGAATCCGTGCAAAGACTGTTCTCGTCCACGATATAACTCAAATATGTAACTTCCAGGCCGAAAAACTCGGACTTGTCTTTATTTATTTGAAGCCCGGCCTCATTCAGACGAGTGAGCACCGCTGTTAGTTTCTGAATGTGCTTCTCGAAAGTTTGTGTGGCGACTATGATGTCGTCCATGTAGACAAACACGGGCGGCTGCCACTGCTATCCGAAGATGAGGTCCATGCCTTATTGAAAACTAGCTGGGGCGTTGATCAGCCCATATGGTAGGCGAGTGTACTATTACAATCCTTTTTGCGGTACTGTAAAAGCGGTACCGAGCATCCCTTAGAAAGATTACTGGGCAACTGGTCTATAAGCTCTCAGATGGTTCTGTTATGTCCTGTGTTAAAAGCCGGTCGATGCGCTTATTTAAGCAGCCGATCTAGTATGCGACGTAGTACTTGCTTCATTGGGCAGTACGCCTAGATATCTATAAGATACGTCTGTATTCCTGCGATTTGGAGTGAACCGCTCGGTGTTGATATCAGATGGTTCAGCATCTGTTTGAGCTAACGTACTTCCGACTTGGTGATAGCCATTCCGTTGACAGCTGCTATTGTAGTGATGGTTTCTTACATGTCATTTTGTGATGTCACGTAATGTCGGATAATTATACGTGGTGTATTCCAGGTGGTGTCGACAAAATTTATCGTCATTTTTATTTCGATGATTATGCCCATGCCAGGGGCATAATCATCATATCATACTTTAATGACCATCACCATCATATCATACTTTAATGACCATCACCATCATATCATACTTTAATGACCATCACCATCATATCATACTTTAATGACTTGGCGATCTTGAATTTAGCTGTTAGTACTTGATCGTCGATATTTAGCGATAATTCTACATCGCCGTCATTAACTCAGACCTTTCCGTCGGACAACTCCATATATGAGATTGATGGTATTATCACCAACTTTAACCGTTTTCATGGCACCGGACACAAAAATGACCTCCTTGCGCCCAGGTCGACTAGAGCTGAGAATATTTTTCCCATCAACTCAATATTTAAAAAGAAACGAGTTTCTTCATTACGTACTCTGGTGTTCGGGAAGATGCCGGTTATATCTCTTACCTTCGGGCACTTATTGCCAACGATACTCGCTATCGTTGGTGGAGTCCTCTTGTAAGGGGTGTCAAAGATGACTCCGTATTCTTGTTCCCATACGCATTCCTCTGCTTTTTGTCGGGGCCACAGCGTGGACAGTCCCACGTCGTGACGTTTTTCTCTCTTCACAGTTGTAAAAGTCGAGCCGCTCTCTATCAGAGCAACTAGCTGCCCAGTATCCTACCTACTTACACATCCAACAGAGGCTGTCATCGACACCGCGCGGTTCACTTCTAACGGTCCATCTGGATGTCTCGTTGCTCTCTCTGGAATAGTAACAAAGATGAACCCAGATTGCCAGGGCCCATGTAAATCAATGGTTCCAAAATTGGCGCTACAGCCTACAGTGGTAGATGCCCGAACAAGATCCGTTTGCAATGTCGATTATCGGTAATTGCAGTGCACTGCTGAAAAATGTCCGAATAGAAGATAATAGAAATAACATATCTAAAGCAATGAAGGAGAAACAGCGGGCGCCAGTATAGACTGTTATTAAGAGGAGGGGCAAGGTGGCAGGCCGGCACGATGCCGAAGAGGGGAAGTAGGGGAAGCGAAGGACCGAGCGAAAAAGAAAACAACTGACATCTATACGTCTATATATATATATAATGCATGCATATAAGAGATGTGTGCACTAATTCTTTCCTCTATTTTGGCAAGATCGGACTGATCCCAACCGCGACCAAAATCCATTCTCTCTCTCTCTCTCTCTCTCTCTCTCTCTCTCTCTCTACATATATATATATATATATATATATGTATATATATATGCGTGCGTGTTCTTTACTTAAAACTCTGATTCTCAAATTTTGACCTCCCTCATTATGATGTTTTGTTATTTTTTAATATGAGTGAGGGAGCTGTGTTGGGCGTGCTGTGTGTGTGTGTGTGTACGCGCGCGCGCGTGTGTGCGTGTACACGGGCGCACATTTAATATGGAGAAACTATCAATTATTTTTTAAATAAATCTATTTTTATATCAATAATCATCAGTTCTTCTCGTTTTGAAACGTTGCAATTTATTGAATTTTTTCAAATATATAATCTAATATAAATTCAGTTCATTTTATTATCTGCTGAAAATGAGTTACTAAAGATATTTTAAATACACTGCAGAATATTCATTAATATTAACTGCATCTAAATTGTATAAAAAAGGAATTATTTGTAATTATAAAACAGGAATATAACATGCACATAAAAAGTTCTATTGATCTATTTATATTAATGTTTTAGATCTATCTCGGATTGTAAAATTATATAAACATATAGATTATCTAAATGAAATGATGTTCGGTTATAAATATTAAACAATTTAAAAGAATAAACAATTTTTATTCATAATGTATGTACTAGAATGAACAATAAATGTATGAGAATATATTGTACATGCTAGCTGTAAATACTTTTTTAACATTTAACTTAATTAAAAATGATTTACACAGAACTTTATATTTTATGTATATATTGTAATGTAGTATATTATTTATATTTAAAATTTTATTTTCAATATAGTTTCTAAAAATAATTACATATTTATGTGTAATAAACCAATCACTTTATTAAGCTGTATATAATTTTGATATAGAAACGCGATAATTTCATATTTCATAAAACCTAATGTATATTAAATAAAAATTTAATTGAGGCCTACGATGGCTCGATCGCTAGAGCGAAGGACTAGTAACTTGGTGATCCGAGTTCAAATCCCGGTCTCGGCCGATTGACACAAGCACCGCTGTAATAATTTATATGTGCTTTGTTTACAAACACATCGTAGACCTCCGTCGCTGATTATCACCAATATTTGGAAGCATAAATAGAGCGACGTTAAATAACATAAAAAAAAAAAAAAAAAAAAAAAAAATAAAAATTTACATGATGTTTAATTTTAAAAATTTTATTTCAAATTCAATAAATATACGTTTAATCACTTTTTTATTATACCTAAACTATAATACACGCATATGCTCCATAAACCCTCAATATATTCGTTTATTTTGATTGTAATATCACACAAATTGTTTGAATTTGTCATAAATTTATTAAGTATGTGTAATAGTTCTGGCGATTAAAAATTGGATAGTGGTGATTCCAATAAAATATTATAATGCTTACACATTAATGATTTGTTTATTTGAAATTTTTAGCATTTTTCGAATATTCTCATAACACGGTATATAAGGTTTCTTAAGCTTATCGGTCCAACAGTCGAATGTACACCACGCCGACACGGAGATATGGTACGCTTTCTTGAAGCGACACCTGAAGCACACGAAGATGAGCCGTTATTGTAACAGAGCTAGCAGAGATGAATATTTATATTTATATAAATATAAATATGATAATATATATATAGATCATATATATATATAGATCCGTTCAGTTTCGCGGTCGGCGCGCAGAGAGAACGTTTCAATCGACAGCATTAGTTTTTTTTCATCATAATCGCAATATGACTTTGCATTTGTATATTGCTTTATAACATTTTTCTTAACTATCACAGTTGAATCTGCAATTAGATTTGCGCTATATGCAAACAAGCCATCATATATATATATATATATATATATATATATATATATATATATATATGATGGCGCATATAGTGCAAATCGAGTTTTATGTTTGTTTTTTGTGCGTTGTTTTCGAATTAAATTAATAATTTATTTTATTCAATTTATCATCTTTTATATAATGGTGTACAAAAGGAATTACTTTATTTTTAATAATAGTTTTTTGTCAGTCTTTGTTATTTAATAAAATGTTGTATGATATTAATATGATAAACGTTACAGTTTACAATGTGTGCGTGCGTGCGCGCGTGTGTGTGTGTGTGTGTGTATGGAGAGAGAGAAAGAGAGAGAGATGAATGGATTTTGATGGCGGTTGGAATCGGTCCGAACTTGCCGAAATAGAGGAAAGATTAGTGCACGCATTTCTTATTATATATAGACGTATATACGCGCAGTTCTTTTCTCTTTCGTTCGGTCCTTCGCTTCCCCTACTTCCACTCTTCTGCATTATGCCTGCCAGCCACCTTGCCCATCCCGTTAATTACAGTTTGATTAAGTTTACAGTTTACTTGTATAAAAAATACCCAATGTATAAAAATATATTGTCTAGATAATTTTACCTATAATAATATTAACATATATTAAATATCTGCAGGAAAAAATAATGAAGCTTCAAGGCTCGCCGAAACAATGTCAGTGATGTGGCTGTATTGAGTTTAGTTCCAAGAAAGTTCCCCCGCACTATTTTACTGAATATTTATGATTTTTGCGGGACTAATTACGAATATTGTAACAGCTTTAGACGGAAATTGAATATTCATTCCTAAAACCATGCAAAGTCCATAAAGATCATGGTTTGTTCAATTTCCTTAAGAAAATAAAAATACTTGCAAAAAAATTTTAAACCATAATCATAGAGCTCATTTAAATACATATTTTTTGTTCTCTACAGTTTTCGGTGCAAATAATATTTCTCGACAAAGTTCAGTTTCGGAAACTATTCCGTTTCGGAATCCCGTGAACGGTTCCCCGCATATACTCGATACAGGTATCTTTGTATACATTTTTTCGAGGAATATAGCTTCTAGAGACGAATTAAATAAAATAAAAAATATGTATTTTAATGAGATATACAATGATTTTTTAAAATACATTTTTGTAAACATTAATATTCCCCGAGATATGTCCAAAAAACTCTGTGTTTATAGTTTTTAACTTGAGAATTAAATTTTTATCAAACGACAATACGATAATTTTAATCGGCATCCAAAAAAAATCGAATAATCGATTATGCACGTCTTTCGGAAGTTCATTCACGATCTCTGTTATAGACTCACATAGCAATTTTTATTGGATCAAGCTTGCTGTGATCACGCATTTAGACTGCCGATGATCGCAATAGCCTTGGAGCAAGGCTCAATTATTAAAAAATTTTCGCGAAATTTACATCGCAGCGATCATACTGCAAGCATGCACTATTAAAAAATATTTTTTTTTAAATTCATACTGTTATAACTTTTAATATATATATTTATATATATAAACATCTGCCGTCTCGGCTTCACTCAAAATAGTAATGTAACCAATTTATTAAACAGTTAAATAATATCTATGAAAACAATTCTCTATCTATAAATCTATATTCCTATAGATAATTTCATCCTCTGAGAATATTTCTCGAAAAATAATCAAAAATTTAATCCTCTAAAGCATCGACAGTGGTGTGACTGTATTGAATAAGTCCTGTCACTATTTTCTTAAAACTTTGCAAACTTATATTTTTTGAAGCGCGGATTCTTAACATCATCATAACCTTAAATCAAAATTAAATATGTATTCCCAAATCGACGAAAACTCCATAAAAATCATGATTTTCTGAATTTATCTTAGAAAATAAAAAAATTTAACATTTAAAACCAAAATCATAGAGCTCATTAAAATACATATTTTTTTGTTCTATATAATTATTCGATATAAACTATATATTTTTGGAGAAAAGTTCAACATTTCCGTTTCGGGGTCCCCGGAACAATTCTACGTTTATATGAAATATAGATACATTCGAATACATTTTTCTTGAAAAATGCTGTTTATAGAAATTCAGCACATAGTACAAAAAATGTATCATATTTTGATAAGATCTACAACTTGTGTTTGAAATACTTTTTGTAAATTGAAGTACACTAAAACAAAATTTGATAATTTTAAATAAATACATTTCGTCGAATTCAAAGAACGAAGAATTTGTTTAGTATAAACAACTGTTTTTCTTTAAGAAAAATATATATTTAAATGTATTAACTGATTTAATTGAAACGATATTTTTAATTTAAAAAAATATTCTAAATTGTCTAAATAGAATTTATTTAGGTAGCTAAATCAATTTCATTTTCTTAAAATCATGAAATTGCATTTTATAAGCATATCATTAATTTTCATATTTGAAATTAATAAATATTTTTTTATTCGTCTTACAGTCCAATCAATTCAATCTAAAAATAAAAAATAAATAAAAATAAAAATAAAATAAAAATTAAAAGTAAAGTGCACTTTACTAACAAAGAATTTTTTCAGCTAATATTTTATTTTCAGATTAGTCTACGGGGGTGAATGTAAACAAGGACAGTTTAACTGTCATTATAATTTTAATTTAATTTTTAATTTAATTTTTATTTTTAATTTTTATTTTTAATTTTTATTTTATTTTTATTTATTTTTATTTTTATTTATTTTTTATTTTTAGATTGAATTGATTGGACTGTAAGACCAATAAAAAATATTTATTAATTTGTATATGGGCAGTCGACATAAGTACAATTAAATTATTTTCATATTTGGTTAGTGAAAAATAAAAATGTGTCCAAAATTTTTTCGCCAGGTGTATCCAGGATTTTCATCGTAATTAATGCATGCCTCTACCGGTTGCTACCTTTACAATGAGATTCTGAACCTTTATAATTATATATGTAAAGTTTGAACGGCTGAGATTTTGCGTTTCAAATTAATTTGCGTTGCGCTATTTACAATACTAATATAATATTATGTGTTTATTTATATATATTATATAATACATAAGAAAACAATGAAAATATAATTATTCTTAATTGCAATATAACATCTAGCATACGTTTACATAGTTGTAGATTACGAAAATGACTGTCTAATAAGTTAAGATACTTCAGTTCAATTTTATATTTTGTTTCAATTATATATATATATATATATATATATATATAGACGTATAGATGTCAGTTGTTTTCTTTTTCGCTCGGTCCTTCGCGTCCCCTACTTCCCCTCTTCGGCATCGTGTCGGTCAGCCACCTTGTCCCTCCCCTTAACAGCAGCCTGTACACGCCCCCGCTGATTCTCCTTCTTTGCTGTGATGCCTTAATTATATTATGTATTAAATGTCCGAATAGCTATTCGGACATTTTTCAGCAGTGCGCTACATTTATCGATAGTCGAGATTGCAGACGGACCTTGTTCGTGATTCTGCCGCAAAATCTGGCGCTGTCACGGAACCAACGTCATCTATGTCTCTGGCAATCTCGGTTCATCTCTGATAGTACGACGCACGTGTATCTTGCCCGTGGTTCTCGCACGTGTTTCTTGTAGTGATCTTGTATCGATCTTTAAGTTCCTTCACCAGCTCAATCTGCTGGCTAATCAGCTGGAATTCATAGATTGATTCAAAGTCGCTGCGATCTATCTAATCTATATAATTGGGGTGTAGATTTCTAGAAATACTATCGATCTATATCTTGACAGGAAGTACAGATGTCATTTTGTCTAACAGCACTCTCATGCGTCTAAGTTATGAACCGATGTATTCTTTTAACCCCTGCGTCATATTCCGCAACTTCTCTTCGAATCGCAGCGAATAATCTATCGGTCAGAATTTTCTGTTAATAATAATTGAATAATAATTTTAAACCCTCTAAATTTTTCCACTTCTCATAGATGGATCTGCCCCATATACTGGCTGCTCTGCAGAATAATAGTAGCTCCCAGCTTCTAATATTTCGGCTATCGAAATATCCAGGCTTTCTCTTGTTTCCTCAAGCCTCTCAATGAATTCTTCTACGTCATCTCATGGAGCTTCAGAAAACTAGACCTCCCACTGACTCAGTAGTTGGCCTGCTCTTTTCTCCTTTAAGTAGATGTTGTCGGATGAGCGGGAGTATAATTGTGTATGCTTGGTGGCGCTGTATTACTGCTTACACTCATCCGCCAGTGCTATCACATTAGGTAGCCCTGGATAATACATCGCGGCGTATTGCTATAAAAACTCCAGTTACATGAACGGCCATGTGCCTGACGGATATTGCCAGTTGACTGTGGCGGCTGGGGGAAGGTTATTATCTCTCCGTATATCCGTACTATACGACGGTGGTAATCACCATGGTCTGAAGGGGTATCCTCGAAGGTGGACCGTATTCGGAAAGGTATGCCAGATAGGCGCCATAGTGGCAGTATCGTGTTGTTCCATCAGGTCGTTTGTCGCTGTTTGGACTAGCTGCTACATTGGCACTACCGCGGTTTACTGTTTTTCGTCGCCCAGGTTAAGTTCAGCAGAACTGAGCCTCTCCGAGATCTCGGTGAGATCCGGGTGGTCAGTTTTAGGAGTTTCATGTCTGTCGATGTCCATGGAGGCACCGAAATTGGAAACGAATTAACCGTTTCCTCAATACTGCCATATTGCCGTCGCCTCGAAGGTGCCGTTGCTCCGATTCACGGAGTAATGCTTCTTTTTGCATTGCTGCGAAAAAGCCATCGAGTCTATTTTGTTCCCCTTCGAGCACAGCTCTCGCTGGTTGAGGTTGGTCCATTTTTGTTGACTTTATTAGTTAAAAATTTGTTAAATTCGTTGAATTATTTACGATGATTTAAACTCCTTTAATTACGTAGAATCAATTAAATTAGTTTAACCACTTGGAATTAATTAAGTCTATTTTTTCGGAAGCAGCGTTAATTAATTGTTATTTAATGGAAATAGATAATTCTAATAGAGCAGGTCTTTCTGCTTTATTTTGCTGCAACACTATTATATTGTAGCTATAAGTCTATGTTTGAGTAGTTTCGTACGTTCAAAATTTGGAAATTTAAGTTCAATGTAAAAAAATTCTGAAATTTAAGTTTAAATTTTTATTTCAATAAAGTTGAAAGAAATAAAATTTATATTTAGTAAATTTTCGACATATCTAATCTCCTGCAAAATTTTCTAATTATTTATTTATTTTTAGGTTTTAGATTAGTTTATATTTATATTTTAAACTTTATTTATTAACAGGCTACTTTATTTAGTTAATAAATATTTTTTAATTGGTCTTACAGTCCAATCAATTTAATCTAAAAATAAAATAAAAATAAAAATAAAAAATAAAAATAAAAAAAAATAAAAAAAAATAAAATAAAAATTAAAAATAAAAATTAAATTCAAAATTAAATTAAAATTATAATGATAGTCAGACTGTCCTTGTTTACATTCACCCCCGTAGACTAATTTCAAAATAAAATATTAGCTGAAAAAATTCTTTGTTAGTAAAGTACAGTCTGACTGTCCCCAACACCTTTACCTAATTGAAGACTTGTCTAACGTCTCGAGCTCGCTACGGCTCCTCATCAGGGACTAATCTAAACCTTATATTCTAATCTATATATACTCATATCCACCACCAAATTTAGTAAATTAAATATAAATTCCCCCTCTACACAAATTGTCCAAAACCAATCAATTTAATAAGGCATGATAAACACTGTCCAATCTACCAGACTCTAACATTAAATTCACATTATTTCTATTCCTGGAAATGTGAATACTTTCAAGACTCTCCCGTTTATACTTATTCTTAATACCATGTTCCAAAATATCCACTTTCACAAAATCAAACGAATGTAAAAACTTTAAACAATGCTCTTTTAAACCGAAAGTAATATGTGAGCTACGTAAACTATATTTATGCTCAGAAATTCTCTTCTTTAAATATCTACCTGTTTGTCCAATATAGTATTTATCACAATCCATGCAATTAATCTTGTAAACAACTCCTGATTCTAAGCATAAATCATCCTTATCTTTGCAATTATTAAACAATCTACTCAAATTATTGCTATTTTTAAAAAAAATTTGAATGTTATATTTCCGAAAATTTCTTTTAATTCTTTCAGACAATCCTCGAACATATGGCAAGACAATAATTTTGCCTCCGTTAACATCAATTCCTGCACTATGACTTCGGTATTATAAATGTCAAACAATATCTCAGCAATTAATCTATTAATAAATTGCATTGGATAACTATTATTAATGAAAGTCTCTTTTACTATCTGTAAATTAATTTGTCTAAAATAATTTAGTCTACGGGGGTGAATCTAAACAAGGACAGTCTGACTGTCATTATAATTTTAATTTAATTTTTAATTGAATTTTTCTTTTTAATTTTTATTTTATTTTTTTATTTATTTTTATTTTTATTTTTTATTTTTATTTTTATTTTATTGTTAGATTGAATTGATTGGAATTTAAGACCAATAAAAAAAATATTTATTAATTTGTATATGGGCAGTCGACAAAAGTACAATTCAATTGTTTTACTTTATTTAGTTATTATTATATTCTATTAATTGTATAAGATTATTACAATATCTTAATGTTTATTATTAACATAACTTTTTCTATATCTGTCTTTAGCTCGATGACTAGTCCTGAAATATTGCTAGACGTACTAAAAAGATTCTTAATTAACTAATTTTTTTTTTTTTGTAAAACAAAATTATTATGAAGTATTTATTTTCTTTAAATGACGATCAATAATTTATTATTTGGCTTCCTCTTTTTTTTGTAAAAAAAAGAAAAGAAAAATATTACTATTACTCGTTTAACGCTTAGAGTACCGGTATTATGCATATATTCGGAAAATAAACCATTGTAGAACACCTATTTGGTATTGAATAACGATTAAATAATTATTGAATAACAGTCCCTGATGAGGAGCCGTAGCGAGCTCGAAACGTTGGACAAGTCTTCAATTAGGTAAGGGTGTTGGGGACAGTCAGACTGCACTTTACTAACAAAGAATTTTTTCAGCTAATATTTTATTTTCAGATTAGTCTACGGGGGTGAATGTAAACAAGGACAGTCTGACTGTCATTATCATTTTAATTGAATTTTTAATTTAATTTTTATTTTTAATTTTTATTTTTTATTTTTATTATTTTTTATTTTTATTTTATTTTATTTTATTTTTGGTTGAAATTGATTGGACTGTAAGACCAATAAAAAAAAAAAAAAAAAATATTTATTAATTTGAATAACGATTAAGTATGTTGGATAGGTATTAATAATAATTAGCAATAACTAATAATAATTATTTTAAATAATTAATTATTATTAAACATAAATACATAGTTACATTATTATAGACAATTATTTTGCGTGCCAAATTGTTCAAGGAAATCTCGAAAACATTATTCACCTACTAGCTAGTTCACGAACTAAATATTAGAAGGCGTTTTCAAATGAAATCATCAAACAAAGTTTTTAATTAGTATAGACAGTAAAATGTTTTCATGCAAAAATTAATTATTAAATAACCAACATAAATTTTCTGAGAACGGGCCTGGAAAGTTTATCCCTACTTTTTTAATAATAATGAATTATCATAAAAAATAGCAAAAGAATGTTCACATGAAAACATCGATGATTTAAAATAATTAAGTATTTTTTATGAATCTACACATTGACCAAATGATGTGAAAATAAACTCGGCTATTTATATAAACTTTACATGGGGTTATATATAGGGATGCATATAAAATGCACTTAGCCATTTGTTTTAATAATCCATTGCTTTAAGACGATATTGTATATATTTTTGTCTTAATATATTACTTAATTTAGAAAAATATTGTATATAAATTTTTTATAAAATATATGAGAAGATGTATTTAAAATTCTTACTATGCCAAGACACATCCAACTCGCCTAAATATTTTACTTTTGTTAAAAGTTGCTTTCTGAAGATTTCATTTATTTTTTAAAAATTATTATTTAGTGAACTTGATGCAAAAATCTACAATACAATAGAATAGTTATATATATATATATATATATATTGTAACTGGGTGGGTTCGACTAATAGAACTCAAGTTCAGATATCGACGCGAAGAAACAAGGGAGGTGGAGGAATGCAGTGCGAGGAAGAACAAGTAAAACGCGAGCGTGATTCTTAATTACGACGTTTATTTTCAGCATGGCAGACTGCACTGAGAAACAAATTAAGAGGTGCAAGGCTCGCACGCGTGCGGCAGCAACCTCGGAATCATCCAGACCGCAATACGCGCGTAGGCGCTCTCTCTTTCTCACACTCGTTCGTTCGCTAACGGAGCGCCCCGGAAGGGCACTCTCACGTGGACTAACTTTCTCGTACTTACCGCGGGGCGTCCACCAGGAATACGGACGTAGGCGCAGGGCAATCGACGTAAACACTCGCGAGCAGCAGACGGCAGCGATCGGCCTACACCGTCTGCGCTGTCTCCACACAAACGCGTGCACGAGCGCGGCGCGTTGGAACGCGCGACCGATGCTGGCTCTCTCGGCGGGAGTTGAAGGGCCTCTTCCTTGATTCCGGTGACACCACCGGTCGTAGGCTCCTGCGGACACTCCACCAGGTTTCGCGCACAACTCTGTACCGTGAACTCGGTACACGCCGCTGCAGACAGAACGGAACTCCTCACGGCGTTTCTTTTTTTCTTTCTTTGCGAGAGAAAACTAGTCAAGGAACAACCCGAACCACGGGTGCAAGAATTACTCTGCACGAAGCCGGGACGCACGTGACTCCCTTGTACCTAAGACGAGACTAACTCACTGTACTTCGCGCCTCTCCGCGCCGAATCTTTACTCTCCCTTCTTCCCACACGTGCTACGGCTCGCGAGGCACATTTCGAATGCGGCCTCGTGATAATATATATATATATATATATATATATATATTTTGTGACCGTTCGCGGAGTCGGTACGGAAAGCCGAGCAGCGAAGAGGATAGGAGCGCTCTCTCTCATTCCTGCACATTCCATCACGGAGAATACTGTATCGTAAAGCACCACGCTCTAACCTACAACCACAGCCTCGGATACTGAGAGGCTACCTCGCTCCAGCTAATATCTGACTTATAACAAGCTATTCTGTGCCAACCGGAAACAATTACAAGCATTCTTTGGAATTATAGATAGGGTAATACGCCTGCTCTGTAAAAACGGTTGCAGAAATTGAAGTACCTCTTACAAAGCTATTAAGAAGCAATGTAAAATGGCATTTGGGAAAACCGCAAGAAGACGCATTTAATAATCTCAGAATATTACTGACCCAAGCACTCGTCTTAGCACGATCAACGCAAAACCAACCTTATGTGCTTCAGTCAGACACGAGTGATTATGCTCTCTATGCCGCACCTAGGCAATATAAAGAAAATAAAGAGCAGTTACAAGTGGAATTGGGCATTAACACAAGCGGAACAAAACTGTATGGTTATCGAGAAGGAATGTCTGGCAGTACTATAGGTTGTAGAAAAATTCTGGGGTATCTGCTAGGTGAAACATTCACAGTAATCATGAATCGCAGTAGTTTAACATGGTTTCATAGGCCTAAGAACGCTACAGGAAAACTAGCACAATGGGCCACAGCACTATAACCTTATAACATGGAAATTATCCATTGCAAAGGCGTACTACATAAAGTACCAGATACATTATCACGCTCACCCGTATTTATGATTCACCTACATCACATCTTGTCACCGTTGAGCCAGATAAATGGTACTCAAAATGATTTAAAGAAATACGAAAACATCCGGATGAAATACCCCGATTGGCCCGTAGACAAGGATCTGCTATATAAACAGTGTTTACTCCGATACGCTAGGTCATAACGAGAGTGATTGGAAACCAGTAGTTTCTTCGAAAGACAAGACACTTAGTCGGGAATACGAACGGATATACAAAGTATGTTCAAATAATAAGGTGATGTTTTTTCAAAAAATATTTATTAATAAAATATTGAGTAATCAATAATTATGTTGTCTCATTCAAAGGCACTCTCCTTAAATATAATACACTTGGGTCAATGCTTTTTTGAATCATCAAAGCACTTCTGATAATCATTTTTTCGTATAGCCTTGAGTTCTTTCAACGATGAAGTTTTTATCTTTCAATCGTTGAAAATCGATGCGCTTTCATGGATCATTTCAATTTTGTGAAAAGAAAAAATCAAGGACTACCAAATTTGATGAATATCGATGCTGACACATAATTGTGGTGTTGGTTTTGGCCAAAAGGTTTCTCACAAGCAACGATGAATGAGCAGGTGCATTATCGTGTTAAAGATGCGAAAGCCACGAATTCTTTTTCCAATATCTTTTATGGTAGCAATGAGGGAAGTGCAAGAGAAAAAAGGAGAGTCAGACGTAACTAGGGAATAAGTCGATAGAGAGTTAGTGAGGCTAAGAAAAAAATCGAGTGGAGTAGAAAGAAAAATGCAAAGTTAAAGATAAATTTACATTGCCAAATTAGAGACAGTAGAATAGAACATTTTAATAGAACAAAAGATAGTGAGTAGCAAGAAAAGAATGACCTAAGAGAATCTGAAAGAAGAAAAAGACGAAATTTAATATAGAGACGGATGGTGATAAAATTAGAAACAAATTGCAGCCAAAGAAGGGAAAATTAGAGATAGCCGACAGCAAAAATTAAGGTAAGAGAGAAGTGTAAGAATAAATGGCACCAAGAATTAAGGTAAAAGAGAGAAGAATCACCAGAGGTGACATGCGAGCACTGCAAAGAGCTTCTCGACGAACAGCAGAGCCATCCATTCCGATTGTCATTTGGTGACATCCGTTAGCGAGGCAAGTACGCGTCGCGCGAATGAACCAAGTTTTCCCAGGGGGCGATCACGGTCTTGTGGGCGAAGCTATAACACACAGGTGTAAATAAATGGAGAGGTAATTAACAATGCATTTGATTTCATTCTATGACCTGCGTTTTTTGCTCCTAATTACACGCGTATGTGTGTGAGACTTTTCTTTTTCTATTTCAGGCCGTCGGAACTATCATGGAGAACCTTCCGGAGAACCATCAAGGAGAGTAGTTCGCATAAAATTGTTATAAAATTATAAAAAGTTAAAATTATAAAATTAATTCTTATAAAATTGGTACCACATTACAATCTCTCTCTCTCTCTCTCTCTATATATATATATATATATATATATATATATATATATATATATATATATATATATATCATATTACATCATACTTCATATCATACTAATTTATAAAGACAAAGTGTGTTTTTGTTTGTACACGATATCTGAAAAAACTACTGAACCGATTTTTCTGAAATTTGACATATAGATTTTATATTATCTTGGCAAGGACATCGGCTATGTTTTTCATTGAAAATCATCTTACTTTCATCAATAAATCAAGTTAATGGTTTTAACAATCAGTTTCACTAGCGGCCACTTTGGGATTCGTATCCTAAAGAAGGTGTGGCGTTAATCGGTATTACCTTCTTTGTTCTTCAGATTAATCGGACACTACACTCACACTTTATGGATATCTTTTGACTTTTGTAAACTTTATTTTCTCTTACGTGAGAAAATCTGTCTCTCTCTCTTTCTCTCTCTCTCTCTCTATCTCTCTCTCTCTCTCTCTCTCTCTCACGCTCTTTCTCTCTCTGTCTCTCTCCGTCTCTCTGTCTTTCTTTCTCCTCTTATAAAATGGTTCTGTATGCCAAATCATACTGATAATAGTTTGTGACGACAAATTATATTTTTATTTTTATACATTATATTAACTTCAGAATTTGTGACAAGAGACTGTTTTTTTTTAGTTTGAACACAAGAAATAATGGCAAAACAGGGTTTTTTACCAACCTCAAAACTATGTATATATAGATATATCGTCACTTCTACATAAAAAGGCAATGTCCATCGTCTTAGAAAATATGCTATTCGCCATAGCATTTTGCTTGAATTTCAGTTGGCATCATTACAAAAATATTCACGGTATTTAATTGAAAAAACGAAAATATACGCAATATCTAATATATATTGTTTTAATTAAAATTAATAAATATTTTTTTATTGGTCTTACAGTCCAATCAATTCAATCTAAAAATAAAATAAAAATAAAAATAAAATTAAAAAATAAAAATAAATAAAAAAATAAAATAAAAATTAAAAATAAAAATTTAATTAAAAATTAAATTAAAATTATAATGACAGTCAGACTGTCCTTGTTTACATTCACCCCCGTAGACTAATCTGAAAATAAAATATTAGCTGAAAAAATTCTTTGTTAGTAAAGTGCAGTCTGACTGTCCCCAACACCCTTACCTAATTGAAGACTTGTCCAACGTTTCGAGCTCGCTATGGCTCCTCATCAGGGACTCATTAGTTATGGAAAAGTTGGAAAGTATACCCTTGTCAAAATTGCTTTTTGTACCAATGATATTTAAGAGATATGTTGATGATATCTTTACAATTGTTCCGGAAGTTTTTGTGGATGAAATGGTGGATGTTTTCAATTCTGTACATGACAGAATTAAATTTACAAGGGAGGTTGAAGTTAATAGTCAGTTAAGTTTTCTGGACATTAATGTCATTAGATATAGTAATAATAAGGTGAAAATTAATTGGTACAGAACGCCTACTTGGTCAGGTAGGTTTTTAGATTTTAATTCACACCAACAATTCAGAAACAAAATGGGAGCATTAACGGGTGTCATTGACAGAGCAATTAAATTGTCACATAAAGATTTTAGACAAAATAATTTACAGATAGTAAAAAAAAGACTGCACTTTACTAGCAAAGAATTTTTTCAGCTAATATTTTATTTTCAGATTAGTCTACGGGGGCGAATGTAAACAAGGACAGTCTGACTGTCATTATAATTTTAATTTAATTTTTAATTTAATTTTTATTTTTAATTTTTATTTTATTTTTTTTTATTTATTTTTATGTTTATTTTTATTTTTTATTTTTATTTGATTTTTATATTGAATTGATTGGACTGTAAGACCAATAAAAAAATATTTATTAATTTGTATATGGGCAGTCGACAAAAGTACAATTCAATTGTTATATATATTGTATGTATATTATATTGTATATATACATATTTTAAATACAGTTTCTACTGAGAAATATTGTATTGGCGTGTACGGGCGGTTGATTACGATATCCCGTTGTCTCAAGACAATTTATATATGCAGTTGTGTGTACGAATGACAGAAAGCGATGTCCACGTGTTTCTGGGCGATTTCTGCGGGGAATATTGTATTTAGTTGATAGAAAACGACGTCCAGATATCAGGAAATCAACTTCTATGGGAAGATTCATGTTGAGACGAATTCACTCTTCCCGAACGACTTCTACGGGGAGTATTGCGTTTAGTCGTTAGGAAGCGATGCTAGCTTTCTCGGGACGACTTCTACTGGGACCATCGTATTTAGTTGGTCGGAAACGATGTTTAGGTACGTCGGGACAACTTCTACGGGGAGTTTCGTGTTCGGATGATAGAATGCGATTTCCAGATGATTTGCAACGACTTCTACGGGGAGTGTCATGTATAGTTGGTGGGAAACGATGTCCAGGAATGTCATTACGACTTCTATGAACAGATTAGTATTCTATCATTCCAGTAGGAATCGTCCCAGGATAACTAGACATTGTATTCTACCTCTCCAATACAAAACTCTCTATAGCAGTCGTCCCGAAATATTTCCTATAGTCCGAACATGATGCTCTCTGCAACTATCTGTAAATATCGTCTCGAGACACTTGCACATCTTTTTCTACCGCTCGAACTCGAAACTACAATTTTCTCCATTTTTTTTTATTTTTTTTTTTTTTTATGTTATTTAACGTCGCTCTATTTATGCTTCTAAATATTGGTGCTAATCAGCGACGGAGGTTTACGATGTGTTTGTAAACAAAGCACATGTAATTTATTACAGCGGTGCCTGTGTCAATCGGCCGAGACCGGGATTTGAACTCGGATCGCCAAGTTACTAGTCCTTCGCTCTAGCGATAGAGCCATCGTATGCCTCGAATTTTCTCCATTGAAGTCGTATTTAATATGCATATATATATATATATATATATATATATATATATATATATATATATATATTGTATAAAATGCTCGGCAAAATATCAACTTTTTGAAGTGGACGCTACATTAAAACAGCTTTTTATACAGATGCGACGATAGGTAAATTACGATCAATTATTTATAGAAACATACATTTTTATATATAAAGTACTTTTTATTTAGATATTATTGAATTATTTATGAAATCGGTTAAATTATTATCTCGGGCGAAGCCGATTTAAACCAGATAAGAATAGTACTAAACAGTACTGTAAAATACTTGCGTGAGATACAAAAAGTGAGGAAGAGAGAGAGAGAGACAGAGAGAGAGAGAGAGAGAGAGAGAGAGAGACGACGCGCAAGAGAAGAAAAGTAAAAGATTGAGTGAGACAGCCTTGTGATCAAAGGACACGGAAAGGTTACGCAGAACTTATATCCATATAATGCTACGATGATAGCGCACTGCAGCGACTGTGTGGCTAACTAAGGGTTGAGTATCCCAGACCCGAATCCGCATTTTTGTGCAGTATATCTTGCAACTAAATTTTGATACTAATAAAGCTATAGTAACTTGTCTTCAATTAATTATCTATTATTGTCGTCAGACTAGAGAATCTTGAAGGTTCGTATTGTCAGCAAGAATAAAGCGAACTCGAACAAATGAGTCATTTCTAATCTACTTATAACAGCAATTAGTTACTATTTTGCTGATAAAATAATATTTCAGGCAGCTTGATCATCATCTGATTAATAAATCAGACACTATAGAAAAAAAATAGACATATAGATATAAGACTTTAAACATCTACGACGATAGAAATATAAGTATGAATAATCATGGCGCAATTTAAATATATCAAATTCTATTTGCATAGAAAATCTATAGGATACTATGCCTCTCTAGAATATAGTTTTCGATGCTATGCTATATTAAATAAATTTATTTATTCTAAGTTTAATTTATAGGAAAAAAGGAGAGGATTAACATAATATTTTTTTATAATTTTAAACATTTATATCTGCGCTTATTGCTTGTCGTCTGTCTTTCTTGAAATATTTCTTCACAAATATTAAATTATAATTCATTAAAGTTTTTAACAAGATACACATTTGTGAACATGATAAAATGTCTTTTAAATATTAAACCGTAGATTTTATTTAGCTTGTTTATATATATTTCAGTCATTATTGATTCGATAAAATATTTCGCAGTATTATATCTAAAAATGTACGCTCAGTAGGTGGCGTGTTAAAATAAACACATCTCCCTAATTGATTCATTTTATTTTCATTAATGCCTACACAGAAATTTAGTTTTCAATGATTTTAATCACTCTTGCATATAGTAATTTTAATAAAATACATGATTTATCTATGGTTCTTTATAAATTTTTTATTGTCTGCAAAGATTATGATTTTGGATGATAAGGAATGATTCTTTAGCCAATCCCTAGTCAATCAGGAACCCATTTTCAACCATGCATTACGACAACGGTGCCAAACCTACAGTTACAAAATGTATTTATAACGTTTATATGGCAATATACAAGAATGTGTTGCAATATTGAAAAATGGAAGTACTGTCAATTTACGGGCGACTTTTTGAAATTATCCTGAGGTGACATTAAGATTAATACAATACTGCATCTTCTTCTCTATATTCCTATAGTGAGAGCTTTAAAGACAAGTATTGATATAGTAGAGGTTACAGAGTGATCAAGACCTATGGACAACTTAAATATAATATTTGATATGAGCGGTGGTCAGGAGAATTAATAAATAGAAGTCATGGATGCTGTGGAAGTATACGAAAGCAGTGCTTCGGTAAGTAAAATTTCGGAGTTTTTTAAAAATTTCTTTTAAAAATATGAAATGCATCAAAGTAAAGCATAAGAAGTATTATACCAAAGTTCAGACAGTAAAAAAGCATCCACATCATCAATTTGGGTTTACATGGGTAAATGAACAGAACTTTTCATAGAAACGTTAATACGAATTTAAGCTGTCATCGTATGCTTGAACCTGAAGCTGCTAAAATGTATTCTGCAATCATGCTATGTGAGAAATCATAAAGTGTAGACCAAAATAATCAAAATTCAATTCGGTAAAAAACAGTTATTTACGGCTCTATTGATAGTTAAGCTTCAAAACAAAATACATCTATAATAATTATTAAGCATATTATAAATCTATTTAAAAAATTATTGTTATTTAATTCCTTTTTTAATAGATTTTGTGTTATCTCATATTTATTCTGTTTTTTAATATGCTATGGGTTTATAAAACCTAATTCAACATTAAAATATTTTTTTATTCATGGTATTTTTTATTCATAGTATTGACCATTGAATTCTATACATTTCACCTAATGAAAATTATAGATAACATTCCGAAAAAGCATTTTCTCTTTCAAAACAAACCCTTCAACGAATTATTTTTTGACTTTTTCAAAATTTTCGTAGCATGGCTCTGCAAGTGAGTATTTTATTAATGCACAAAATTGATAATCGAATAACTCGAAGTCTATAAAGTATGGTGGGAGCGATAATACTTCACAATTACGTGCTTTCAACTGTCTTTCCCCGGCTTAGAGAAAAAAGCCGGCCTATTGACATGTTGCAAGAACTTTACCTTTACCATGTAATTATCCATCCGGTCGTTTTTTATGTAACCCATGATTCTTATAGATAATTTGTATTTGGTAGTAGCCTTCTTCATCGTTTCATCAGATTTTACGGAAACATATTACGCCAAACTGCACTACTGAAGTTCCTCAGCTGAAAGCGATGATTTGTTCGCTTCGAGTTCACAACATAAATCTATTTTTGTGCCCGATCACAATGTGATGCAGAAAAAATTTTCTTTGAAACTGTTGAAACAGCATTTGACAAATGCTTTTTTGATTTCCAATTTGTTTATCGTTTAGTTAGTGCGGTACCCGTTTTTCATACTTGTAGATTATTTCCATAGTTTTAAGCCTTGAAAAATTGCTTCTCGGACCAAAATTAATGTTTTTGCCAATTTTTGTTGTGATTGTGTTAGGCCTTCATCCAATAAGGCTTGCAATAGCACCGTTTCCTCATATTTGAACTTATTCGCTGCAGCAGAATGTTTATTGTTTGTCAAATCTAAATCTCCAATTCAATTGAAATGGAATCCTTTTAAATTGAGAAAACTATGTCACACATTTTCAAATTACTGGAGCATATTCACCTAAGTTTCTATGAGCAACTGATGCGCTTCAGCTGTATTTTTCTGTTGATGAAATAAAAAAAGCAAACGCAACGAATGATGCAAATGTTATTTACTTGGAATGAAACTCGACATATTCACTGAAATAAACAAGTAAAAAGCTATTACTTTGGCCGAATATCACTTGTGTATTTATGAATGTCAATAGAAAAATTTGACATATATATCAATTCATAGAAATATGTACATATTTCTAGTGGAATAAACTAATGCAGCAAAATCCCTGGCGGGTTTTGGAAAATTATCGAGCCAAAGCCGGTCTTGCCAGGAGATCTCAAAGGCGTCAGAAACAAGTTGGCCTCTATTTCTAGAAGATAGACATCTGACGGAGTTGATCAGGGCTCGAGAAGTACTTCTAACCTAATCCGAATGGTGAAATTAAGGGCCGCGGTCGGTGTAGATATAGGGTGGATGGAAAAGGAATTCATAGGCGAATTCATACAATTTAATATCTTTTTTATTGATTTGTAGCACGGTACATTATCCTGATGAAACAACACTAACTACACTACGTAATAATCGCTAATGATGGTATTTTTCTTGTGAATATTAGACCATATGAATCCCAAAATACTGATGTCACAGCCTTGCTAGCTGACTTTTGCGTCGTTCCATACTTTGGATGCGGTTTATCGCGTCGAGTCCACTCGGCAGACTATCAATTGGATCTGTCGTGTCGTGATGGAGCCATGTTTTATACATTGTAATAGATCTACCGAAAAATTCGTGTTTATTATGTTTGACTATTAAGTTTAACTATTACTGGACCATATGTCTCACATAATCCTTTGACGTATTTAGAGTTTCAGCAATTGATATCCTCTTCGATATTCATTTTACCTCATTGAAATTTAAAAAACCAATTCTGACTGATTGATTTTTTAGTCCAGAATTCGAATAATGTTTATCAAGCCAAACCTGTGCATCACCAGTATTTTTTCGTGAAAAGGAAAGGTTTGATTAACATACGAAATTTCTTTTTATTCATTTTTTTATAATCAGAATTCTTGCTTTATTCGCAATGCTAGATTCCACAAATGAATTTCCAACAATTGTCAAATTTATCCACGAATCTTTTAGAGATTGGTACTAATTAAAAATCATATGGATTTAATTATAGTAGCGTTATCTATGTGTTTTTCACTTGGTATATATTTATTATAATCTACATCGTTCAGAATATACTTTCTGTTGAACTTTGTGTATTTAAATAGTTTTACTTGCTTCACATTTGATATTTGACTTTGGTGAACTTTCTGAATTAATGCAAAGCATCGTCAATCAAGCCAGTAGTGTATGATCTGCTTTTCTTTCTTCGATTCCAGAGCATGATATTGCGCAGAAGCTTTGTTACTTATAACTTGCGCAATAGATATTTAAAAGTACATTGGGTATGGATTGATTAAAAAAGTAGTGTTTTTATCTTTTAAAACATAATTTGTGTAAAAATACTCGTGTAACTTGAATAAAAAATAGTTCATAAAAATTAATTAATTCACCCCCCCCCCCATAGAATCTGAAATACAAAAAAGAATTAGTCTAAAGACAATCAGATTGCATGAAGTTACTACTGAAATAGTTCCTTTGTCTTATTTTTTTGAATATTTATAAGATTATATTTTTTGGTGCGCGGATGCGTAACATCGTTATGGCTGAATATAGAAATCAAATATTTATTCCCAAATCCATAAAAATTCCATGAAAATAGTAATTTTCCGGAATTATCTCGGAAAAAAGAAAAATTTCAAAACAATTATGAAGCTCATCAAAATAGTACTTTTTCTTATATACAAATTTTCTATACAAACAATATTTCTGGAGAAGAGTTCAGCAATTCTGTATCGGGGTCTCGGAACAATTCCTGCTATACATAGTACAGATACCTTTGAGGACATTTTCTTCAGAAATGTTGCTTGTAGAAAATAAATGCATAAAAAGATGTATTTTAACGATATCTACAACTTTTGTTTAAAATATTTTTTGTAATTTTCACTATTTTCGATTACATATCCCAAAGATTTTATTTTTCTGATTTGTACCAAAAAAATTCAATTTCCGAAAAAGAGACTACAACATACATAATCGGCAACCCAAAGTACACATGGAACGACAAATTGATTTTTAGTGGCTGCTTTCCGGATATATACTCGCGATCTCTATTATGGTAAAGATGATTTTAAAAAATTATGCTCGTAATTTTCTATAATTTCGTACATATATAACACAGTACATCTTGTCTCATTTTATATACGATACTACAGACTGTGTACATGGAGTAAACTGGCGTTTTTAAGTGGTGTTTTTAAAGCTGAGTTATCCTTGGCTTCATTTAATAGCTCCTGAGCGATGCTTACATGACATTTCTCTTGAGTAAAGTGTAGCAATATTGGAATAAACTTTTCGGACACACGTCTCATACCCACATCTTCATTAAAATTGCTGGGTATGAACCAAATGAGATGACGATATTATCAGAAACTCCTTTTATACTTAATTGATGATACTTCAAGACTAATGTCTTCACTTTTTAAAGTTTTCGTCGGTTTCGTACGGATCGGTCGATATAAATAAGATTGGTTTCGTTACTCGAGAGGTATCCTTCCTCAACGAGTACCGAAATCGAATCTGCCCCAGAAAAAAAAGAATCGACGGAGTGTGACGATTCATTTCGTCACTCGAGAGGTATCCTTTCTCAACGAGTGCCGAAAATAAACCGCGCTTTTGGCAAAAATTAACGCACTTATACATTGTAAAAGTACGTTAACAAAAATTTGATTGGTTAACGTTTAAAATAATTTAAATTAAATTAAGATTATCTATAATACATTATATTACCAGGGGAGGTCAATAAGTCCTTAGAAAATCTAAGAGATGGCGTTCGTAGCATCGCAAATGCTCTGTTTCTATTAAGCATCATTCCTCACTAGGTATCTGGCAAAGTTGCAGCTATATTCATCTAGTGGTTTCGTTTTTACCGTCAATTGAAGTAAATAACTTTTGTTTGCTTAAGAAAATGGAAAAAAGTGAGTTTAGAGCGGTGATTAAACATTTCTATTTAAAAGGCTTAACAGACAAAGAAATAAAAGCTGAGTTAGATTTAGTTCATGGCACATCTGCCCGTTTTTGCAAGAGTTTATAATTGAATAAATGAATTTCAACGTGGCCGTACTTCAACAGAAGATGAACATCGTTCATGACGTCTCGTAGACGTGAGTGCCCCGGAAAGGATCGATAAAATTCACGATATGGTGGAAGAATAAAATTGCGCAAAATAGTTAAGGCCACAAGGGTTTCAAAAGGTACTGTCGTTTCAATTTTGCACCATAAGTGGGCTATGAAAAAAATATCTGCGAGATGAGTACCTCGTTTACTCTCAGCTGAAAACAAACGCAACCACGTGGTCTCTTCTAAGGCTCTTATGGAGTGCACGCGACAAAACCCAGATGATGTTCTGCATAGATTAATCAATGTAGATGAAACATGGATACACTACTACACTCCCAAGATGAAAGAACAGTCTAGACAATGGATTATTGAAGGCGAACGGGCTGCAAAGAAAGCAAAGACGATGAAATCAGCTGGAAAGATTATGGCTACTGTGTTTTGGGATGCACGTAGGATTATCCTTATTGACTATTTACAAACGGGACAGACGATTACTGAATAGTATTATGGGTCATTATTAAGTGAGCTACATGGAGAATGCACGAGTGCATACATGCGCAGTTTCGATGGCTAAAATTCAAGAATTAAAGTTTGAATTGATAGACCATCCAGCATACTTACCAGATCTGGTCCCGAGCATAATCTTGTTATTTCCAAATTTTAAAAAATGGCTCAGCGGACAACGGTTTACGTCAAATGAGGTCATCGCTCACACAAACGCTTATTTTGAGGAACTACAACAATCATACTTTTCTGAAGGATAAATTGGAGATACGTCTGTGAAAGTGTATTGAACTAGAAGGAGATTATGCTGAAAAATAAAAAAAAATTTACCCCAAATTTTGTTTTTCTATCTTTTTCTAAAGACTTATTGACCTTCCCTCATATATATCTAATTTAATCTATGTCTGTGTTTATCATCGCTTCTATCTATTTATAGAGTAATTCTACGCACATATATATATATATATATATATATATATATATATATATATATATATTGTAACAGGTGGGTTCGATCAACAAAACTCAAGCTCGAATATCGATGCGCGACCGCTCCCGTACGGTACGCGCGGAACCCACATTGATCCTTCTTCTCACCGTCCGAGGAACAAGCACCCGTCGGTGGTACTTTTTATTTTATATAATGCATGAGAATTTACCGGAACAAAATCAAGTAAGTGTAAAAAAGTTTTCAATACCATTTAATCGATTTTCTAATCATTCTAATCGTTCAATTTTACCTCGATTCAATATACTGCCAAGCTTGGGTATTCCTTTTCTGCTTATCTTCACGGTCCAACACATACCAGTATCTTTGTCATGAAAAAAATTAGTAAATTGAGGAGACGAATACCAATTATCTATGAAGATAACGTGACCTTTGTTCAAATATGGTGTTACGAAATCAACTACTATATCTTCAGAGATTCCCAAATAAAATTTTTGATAATTTGTATCAGCTGCTGTATAGATAATGAATCGTAATAGGAATCCAGTCTCACAATCAATCAATTCGAAAAATTTTATACCAACCCTGTCTTTTCAAGAATAAATATTGCTAGAACTTTAATGTTCCTTTACACAGCATCAATGCAAAGCTTTTTCCTAGGATGCAAAGTAGAGGATATCTTCTGATTTAGAAAATTTATTACAGGTTTAATTTGTCTCAGAGGGTGGTTGATGTAGGGTAATGCATTGTTCCTATTATTTTCAAAATACAAAAAACATAAAATTTGAAGATATCTATGACGCGTCATGTATTTTCTGAATATTAGAGTGGATAATAGAGCAAGAAAGATTCGCAATTCTTCTACTGTTATATCTTTCCATGAAGCCATATTAGAATAGAATAGATCGGGGTTTTGCTTCTGAAAGAGATTTGTTTGTTTCAAAATTACTTTGAAAATATTCGAATCCATAAAGAATTCAAAGTCAGCTAATGGAGTATGCTCTGGTATAGGAATATTTTTATATTAATAAAAATTAAGATGACCTACTAAGTTTTTTATGGAAGAGAAAGAGCCACAATCGAAAAATACACTGTCATCTCTCGCAGGTTCATCAAAGATTTCTGAAGAAGCATTTGATTGTGATTCGCCAGTCCTATAGTCAGCATACTCCTCTTCTGGTTTTAATTCACTACTGTTGTAGACTGATGATGGACTCTATGAGTTGTTATGCTGAATACCACAATTTTGTATGTATGGAAAGATCAACTCAAAATTTAAAGGTATTCCGTAGGAAAAATAGTAAAAATAAGTATCAAAGTGAAAAACAAGAGAAGATACACAACTCAAACGATGGAATGAAAAGTACGAATGTATTGTAATGGTAGAGTGACGGTAGAGTAACGGTTAGCAAAACCTTGTCGTAAGCGATTCATCAAGTCTCGTCTTTTCCCCGGACTTATATAGTTGACACAACTGTTCTTGTGTCAGGACGCTCAAATATGATATTTCACCAGATAGCGGTCTAGAGTGGAATTAGCCTCTCTTCCGAGTCGGTGGTTGCCTGTATGCAGGCGTTCTAGAAGTGACTTATACCATTTATATTATTTCTTCTATAATACATTTCTAGTTATAATTGCATATGATCTAAATTATGATGATATATACGATTCTAGAAAAAAGTATTTCTGTAATTTTACTGGCAAACTACTTTCACGAGCATAGATTCAGAAATTTATCTGAATAATGATATTAACAGAAATGCGATAGGTTGAATGAGAAAATTCCGTGTCAAGCGCTCTGAAAATCTAAAAACCAATTTTAAATATTTCCCTGGGTGTATTCTCAAGCTGACCTTGCAGAAATCTTCATCGCTCTTTTTATTTGAGGTCAAAATGACATAAAATCTGAAATCAGTGACTCCAAAAACATAAAGATATATCTTTTGCAATGATTCCAACCATATTGCTAGGTTTGACCTTCAAATGGCCTTCATTGACCTTGGCTCTGAAGTGATAAGGTCAAACCAAATTCAAATACGAGCTCATTAAAATATATATTATTTGTTCTTTATTGTTTCTAGTACAAAAATATTTCTGGACAAAAGTTCAACAATTCCATCTCGGGGTACCCGAAACGGTTATCCGCATATATTCAACACAGGTACTAACGTATACATTTTTCTCGAGAAATAATGTTAGTAAAGACAAATTCGACAGAATAAAAAAAATGTATTTGAATCAGATGTACAATGGTTTTTTCATTTTTTTAAAATTTTACTATTTCCCGAGATATGTTCGAAAGACTATGGATTTATAGTTTTTGACATACAAATTAAATTTTTATCAAATTCCAATACGTTCATTTTAATCAACAACCAAAAAATCGATGATTCCGTTTTGGCCGTTTTTCTATAGTTCATCCACGATCGCTGTTATGGTACTCACATAGCAATTTTTATCGTAACAAGCTTCCTGCGAATACGCATTTAGATTTCCGCATGAACGCAGCAGCCTAAGAGCAAGACTGCATTATCCAGAAATCTCTGCGATATTTACATTGCAGCTATCTTACAGCAAGCATGAACTGTTAAAAAAAATTGTAAAAAATTCATCTTGAAACCATCAAAATCTATTATACTGTTAGAAGTTTTAATGTATATATATATATATATATATATATATATATATATATATATATATATTGTGACGTGGTAATTTTTATTGAAATAAATAAGACTGATGCAATTTATAACAACAAATTCCACAATTTATTTATCAACATAAACGAATACAACACTGTTATCGCCATTTAACACACTACAATACCTCACCAATTTACACACACAAAGGGAGGTTCCGTCTCGGGAAGCGGCACAATGCTTACCACGATTTTTCTAGTCCGTTACTCGCGAAATTACTCGCTCCATGGATGATGGACTTCCAGGGAATGGCTCCTGCCCGGTCGGCGCGATACTTCCCAACCTCCACTTGATCAGGTCCTCGCCAAGTCAGCGCTTTCCGACCACATCACAACCTTGTACTGTACAAGACATTTTTCTAGCACCGATTTGTAAATTTTACCACTTCACGCAGCTCACTCGTCCCGCTTACGCACCGACGCTACCCAACCCATTTGCAAGCAAAAGTACGCTTCCAATTTTCTACGAACTTCCACAACTTACAACTCTCTCTCTCTCTCTCTCTCTCTCTCTCTCTCTGTCTCTCTCTCTCACACTCATTCGGCACCATGCCGCGCATCAGATTTTTTCAGCTGCTCCGGTTGATGCTGTTCGGCTGTGCCACATGTGCGTGGCTCCCTTTTGTGGCCGGCGGTCTCACCTGTCCCGGCACGCGCATCCTTCTCTAAGACGATTGTAAAAGTCGCCGCGCCTACAGAACCGATGGGATCGCCTGACATTCCCCCTGACACCATCACAATATATATATATATATATATATATATATATATATATATATATATATAATATATATTATTAGGTATGTGAATAAGTCTTTCCCGTTTTTCTTCAAATTTTGAGCCTTTATTGTGAAAAAATGGTTACAAATGAATTATTGAAAGTATTGGCCATCGCTAGCTACAACTTTTTCCCATCATTCTGGCAACATACGAATCCCGTTGCGAAAAAATTCGACCGGTTTGGCCTCTATCCAGTCATCCACCCATTTTTTGGCTTCCTCGTAGGAATGGAAGTGCTGGTCAGCCAGGCCATGCGTCATCGATCTGAAGAGATGGTAATCAGACGGAGCAACGTCTGGACTATACGGCGGGTGGGGTAGGACTTCCCATTTGAGCGTTTCTAAGTATGTTTTCACCGGCGGTGCAACATGTGGGCGAGCATTGTCATGTTGCAAAATAACTTTGTCGTGCCTGTCGGAGTATTGTGGCCGTTTTTCTCGCAGTGCGCGGCTCAAACTCATCAATTGTCGTCGATAGACCTCGCCTGTGATCCTTTCATTCGGTTTCAGAAGCTCATAGTAAACCACACCTAGCTGGTCCCACCATATACAGAGCATGAGCTTGGCGCCATGAATATTTGGCTTGGCCGTCGATGATGATGCATGGCCAGTCATAATAAATAAAACTGGATACAAAAAAAGCTTGATGTTTGGGTGCCACATGATTTGACGCAAGAAAACCTGCTGGATCAAACGAACGCCTGCGATGTGCTGCTGAAACAAAACGAACTCGACCCATTTTTGAAGTCTTACATTAGATAATTTCCGTTCACGGAACACTATATATTTATTTATTTTGAATGTATAACTTTGTTTTGTCTTTTTACTTCGTACTTAAAATAGTTAATATGTAATGTTTCTCTATTTAACAAAAACATTTATAATACAACAAAATCACTTTGATAAAATTAACTGAACATTGAGATAATCCTGATAACCGTTGCTATATATTTATCTATGTATGCCTGTATGTATGTCCTTTATATGCGTCAAAACTACTAAAAATAAACCGAGCGCCTTCAAATTTTGAATACGTATTCTATATGGTCAAAATTAGATGCTAGGACATTTTTTATTGAAAATTTAACAAAAAATAAATAAAATTATGGTAATATAGGTAGTTGCATGTATATCGGTAGACTGCCTGCTAGGCCTCGTACAACATGGGTGCAAATGGACAGGTAATCAACAGTGAGAACAGGTGAGAGAAAAAAACGAAGCAGTATAGAGGAAACTCGCATGGTATGCCAACAACTGCCAACATCGATTAATCCATGTTAATCCTCTTGGATTTTTCTCCCCCCCCCCCCTCACACTTTCTTTCACTCTTTTCCTCTTTCTCTGTCTCCACCATATAAGGTAGTTATGTGCCAAATATGATTCTATAAGATTCGAATATGATACTCCAAAAATGTAAAAAGCAATCAAATAATTTTTGGGAAAGTTTACATTCTATAATTAGCAGCTTTTTAGAGATCTATTTAATTCGTAAACATAAATCAATTGCCGATAATGGCCATGAATTTTATCTCAAAGTTAAGTTAATTTTTTTAAAGCGTACCTATATTTTGGTACAACTTAATTATTTAAGTTAAGTCCCGAAACATTACAAAATTAAATCTAATATATGAAATATTTTATTATGTCAAATAACAAATAAAAAGATAAAATAAAGTTATTCATTCAAAATATATAGATATATAGATATTGCAATTCAATTATCAAATATACATTTTTTTGTTCTAAATATTTGAAAGATAATAGTTATCGAATTATGAACGCTTTCAATTAAGTTTGTTTCTGAAAAGGTGTGTATTAATGAAAAGTGTAGGATTTTTGGGATATATTCATAAATATAATAGCATTAATAACAGATACAAACATTTATTTATTATTATAATTTTCAATTAATAAATAAATTAATCACATTTATTTTCTCTGGGGATTTTCTTCTATTTGTTAGTTATAACAAGCATGTACAAATAATAAAATATGTCATATAAATAAGTCTATACAAAAAAATTTATCCATTTAAATAATTGGTTTATTCATATACCATCAATTAATCATTATTCAAAATAAGTAATTTATACATTTAAAATACTGAAATATTTATTTCAATACAGTAAATATTTTTTTGATATATGAGAACTAAGAATTTAAACAAAATATAAAATTCAATTGTAGTATCTTAACTTGTTAGGCCGTCATTTTCGTAATCTTGAATGATGTAAACGTATACTATGTATTATATTGCAATAAATACTAACTATATTTACATACCTTCCCATCATTTTTATTGTGTTATAATTATTATGTAATATATTTGTATTATACGAAACATAATGGAAGTGAATGTTCAATGCAAACAATCTGCCGTTTCAGCTTTAAACATCCTGATCAGAATGGTAATTAGCTTTATTATTAGTACTTAATTGTAATAAATAGAGATCGTTTAACTGGTTAATAAGTCAGTTACATTTACTATCTCGGGCGAAGCCAAGACAATTACTAAACTCTGAACTATGGTTGATGTACTTTTATGTACTAGAAATCTGAATTTTAAAAACTATTTACGCAACTAAAACATACTTGAAATTTACTTTATATAAAAGTTTAAAATAAGGCAAGTATATTATTAGAAACTCTAATCATTTAAAGGTATTTGTAACGTAACAAATATTATTTTGCTCTTTAATAAACCTTATTGTTTATTTCAAACAGACGATTCTTTCAAAATTATAAAATACTCGTTCGTTTTAAATCTGTATGTTTTTGTTTCAAATAAATAGAATTTAAATGAATATTTATTAGACTGAAATAAATACACTTTTATGAAGTTGTCAGTTTTGCTTAAAGTTGCCGCAGGTTTAAAAACTTTGAGCTATTTGCTAGCTGCAACATGTGTGTGTGTGTGTGTGTGTGTGTGTGTGTGTGTGTGTGTGTGTGTGTGTGTGCTGTCAGCCTATTGTCTCGCCAAATTTTCCCACGTACGCGCCGAAGACAGTCGTCACTCCCTTCAATCGCACGATCGCACAAGCTTGAAAAACAACATCTGGAATATCGCATGAAACAATCAGTACTTTATTTTGGCCACCAGAGGCCCTCGTTTTCAGTAGAAAATTATTATTGCAGTCTCGCCCATAAGCGTCGGCGATCTCCCCTTATTATCTCTGTCTCTACTTTCCATATTCTATTCTTTATTCTAACCGAATGCAACGGCACCTTTAAAACTTTTAGGAATTGTATATATTATTTTAGGGTATTATTTAAGTAAAAATTATATTAAATCATAATTACCTTATTATTATTATCCAAAATAATTTATCAAGTAGACTTTAGTTTTAACATAATTTTTAACATAACAGATTGAATATATTGAAGTAAACAATGATGGATCCATTGGAATACTATTACCTTCAAGCGATTAAAAGTAAAGGTTAATTATGTTTGAGTAATTTTCCATTTTATTTAGTAATATCTTTTTCTTGAAAAATTCACATAAAATAAATTAAAATTATAAAACCTTATAAAAGTTATTTATTAGATCTGTTATTCAGAATTGCAATTGACAGGAAATATATCGTGGATACGTCAATATTTCATTTGTTGCAGACTATGCTGTAAGGACTTACCAAAGAGAAAAGTAATTTTGAATAAGAATGACTTCTGTACCTTTTGCTTGCAATAAAAGTCCTATTTCTACCATAGATTGCCATTCATCTGCAAAACAGTCAAAAATTGAAAATATCAAATTACTCTGTGAAGAATCAAATATTTATTCTGTTGAATCTTCAAATAATAGATTTCTAAATCTTACTCAAAATTTAGAAGATTTAAAAGAAATTTTTGGATCCTGTCATAAAACTAAAAACTTTTCATTAACTCAATTAAGTAACATGCCATTGCAAAGAAATGAAAACATGGTTGGTAATTCAAGTTTATCTAATAATATTAAGTGGAAAGAGGTACGAATTAGATTAGAGGATATCAAAAGTGATTGTAAAAGTATTAAATCAAATTTAAAAAATAAAAACATTTATGAAGTTGAAAAGGTCTTAGGAAAAAAAATGGAAGGTAATATAGCATTTTATTTAATTAAATGGAAAAATTGGAATGCAGAATATAATACTTGGGAACCAATAAAAAATTTAACAAATTGTTCAGAATTGTTAAAAGAATTTGAAGATGGACGACTCAAATCTTTAGAACGGTTTCAGAAATGTACAAATTTTTATCCTGATTCAGGTTCAATTGAACAATACATGCAAAAATTATTCAGTAAAAGTAAAAATATTGATTCATCTTTTGCAAACACTGATTATTTACACGATAGAATTAATACTTTTTTTAATATTGGTCCAAAAAAATGTAAACGATTAGCTGAAAAGATTAAGGAAAACATTTTACATATGCTTTTGTACAATGCTAGAATGGAACAAATGGCTTCATTAAAAGATTGGGAAACAGAAATGAATAGTATAACTAAGGGTAAACCTTCTATTAAAGTTGAAAATTTAATTGATTTGGAGCATGCCCCTCAAGAGTTCCTTTATATAGATGATTATTTACCTGGTGCAGGTGTTATTATACCTGAAGAACCACCTATTGGTTGTGAATGTTCCACTTGTGATTCTAAAACTAAATGTTGCTATGCCTTATGTGATGGAAGTTTTCCGTATACATCTGCATGTAGAGTACGAGTTCCTCCTGGAACTCCAATTTATGAGTGCAATAAACGTTGTGTTTGTTCATATGATTGTCAAAATCGCGTAGTTCAGCGAGGTTCACAAATGAAATTATGTGTTTTTAGAACATCCAATGGTAGAGGATGGGGTGTGAAAACATTGCGTGTTATTAAGAAAGGAACATTTGTTATTCAGTATGTTGGTGAAGTCATTACAAACGAAGAGGCTGAAAGAAGAGGTAAAGAATATGATGCAGCAGGGAGAACATATCTTTTTGACCTTGATTATAATGAAACTGAGGGACAATGCCCTTATACTGTAGATGCTGCCATGTATGGAAATATATCACATTTTATCAATCATTCTTGTGATCCAAATTTAGCTGTTTATGCTGTTTGGATAAATTGTCTTGATCCAAATCTACCAAAGCTTGCTCTTTTTGCAACAAAAGATATTAAACAAAATGAAGAAATTACATTCGACTACATGTGTCAATCAACTAAAGATGAATTTTTACGACAAAGACTTAGCTTACCAGGAAAAACAACTGACAATAACTCTTATCAATCTCGGACTCGATGTAAATGTGGTACAAATATTTGTAGACAATATCTTTTTTAGATGTATAAATAGATTAGATCTTAATGCTTGCATGTAAATTATAAATATCAAATTTTGTTCTGCAAATAATATTTATATTCTATGAGCTCGTGATATGAAAACGCTAGATTCATAATTTATTCTCTTATTTCATCTTTTTCTGTATTCATTTGAAATTTATGAAATAGCAATTTTTTATGATTATCTTAATAGAATCAAATGTTGTATCATTTAATGCAGACATATTTTGTATTTATTGAAGTCTCAATGAAAAAAATAGTTAATAATTTTTGCACGTTTGTGCTTTTAGAATTTCTATTATAAAATATCATTTCAATATAAAAAAGATCATTAAATATAAAAATTAATTTGTAAAAAAATTTTATACCTTGAAAATTGTGAATATTATTTAATGAATATCTTAACACAATTTACATTATTTGTATTAATTTAAATAATAATATATTCTGCACCTAGTTCTTTTACACGATAAACTATTTCCGTAATGAAGCTGCCGATTATATGTATAATTTCTTGTGAAAAAAGTTAATACATGAATTGAATGTGCTATTTTTGAATGCTACTCAAATTTGCTGTACAATGTAAAAAAAAACATCGACGTGTGAAATAAATATTATGACTTCACGAACAAAGTGAAATAATATGAACTTTATACATGCACTTTCCCTTTCACAATCATTTAAAAAATAAATTAAAAAATGCATGAATATATATATATATATATATATATATATATATATATATATATATATATATATATAGAAATACATTCAGATAAGAGTACCCCCTTGTATTAAAAAAAGTACAGTGATTTTCTATCATTTTGATACGCTGAATATGAATATGATATTCAAAATAAAGCAGCTTCGATTATCATTGTGAGAACTATTAAAAAAAAACATACATTGACTCATGTTAAAAATCTCCTCTTGGCGTTCAGATTAACAACGTGAATGTACAAGGCTAAATATCCTATGTGTGTATATATGAATGTATGCATATATATGCTGCGGGAGTGCCTGAACGTATGTGAAACTTTAATTTTCCTTTTTATTAGCCTTTCCAGGGATATGCTATCTTGATATCAACTATTAATTGTGCGAATGGATCATCTTGAGATTTTACAACACGGTGTCGCCATAAACATTCACCCAAGTGATTTGCAAGATTATCAATTATAAACACCTTTTCAATAGGATTAGACACAGCCATCTCCAGGTGGGCTAAATGGATAACATCAACAAAAAACGCATTTTTATGTAGACCGTATTTATAGTTAAAAAAATAACTATCCCTCGATTCGTGAACAGCATTAACAAATATCACAATTTTATACAGATTTTATTAAATGTTAAAAAAACAATAACCATCTCTCAAAGGCTGTATAGAATAAACAAAGATCTCATTTTTATGTAGACCACATTTTCAAAACACATATGTGATTTTTTGCTAAATATTTGTTAAATATTGTCTCAGAAAAATTACTTAGAGATAAAAGGCATAGAACCAAAAAGATATATTTTAATATAGCTTATTTTAATGTAGCAATATTTGTTTGAAATATTTTATAAAATTTTTCGCATTTTTTAAGATAATTGCAATAAACTATGATTTGTATGGGTTTCGCATGCTTTTCACCATGATAATGAAATTTGCGGTTATTTATAGCATTATATTCATAATCAGTGCAATAAAATACATAGAAAATCTCTTGTCTTTTTTAATTCAAAGCAGTACGTTTTCGAAAGTACATCTATAGATACTAACAGGACTATTAGGGGCCCATGTAGCAACGTTTCTGAGAATATGTAAATATTTAATTATTTATTAATGAAGAGAGTATAACTTAGGAAATTATTTAAAAGAAGGGGATAACGCGATTTTAATGATAAAAATCTATTTAATATAATAATTATTTTAGACTAATTTTAAGTAAATAAAATAATTTATTATTTAATAAACATTATAATAATTATAATATTCCTAATATACTATTTGCACACGCTTAATATTAATACATGTTCAGTTTTTACACACAGGGCGCGTGAGAGAATTTAAATTTCGCGCAGCGTATTGAGAGAATATAGGGGAGCGCAATCAGAGATAATAAGGAGTGATCGCCGATCCCATGTTAGCTGATATTAGATATTGCAGTAAAACGTTGACACTACGCGCTATGGCGGTGAACGTCGGTACTCCGTTCGTGCGATATTCCAGATGTTGGTTTTCGAGCTCGTGCGATCGAAGGGACGACGGCGTTCAGCAGGGGGGGGGGGCACCGAAACAATAGATGCAATAAAAGGGATTAACTGGTGTTGAAATTCTTGAAGTGTGTATAGATTTTCTTGTCTATGTGTTTAAGTGTGTATGTATATATATATATATATATATATATATATATATATATATATATATATATATATATATATGTATTTTCTTAAAAATTTGAATTCGCTACGTGGCGATGATCGAGGCTACGAAAAGGTATACTCACTTAAAGAATTTCTTCGTAGATGCCGTGAACCTGCTTCGTCGTAGACACCAATGAATCCCATTTATTACACGACGCTGCCAAATTATTAAGAAAATAGGTGTATATATATATATATATATATATATATATATATATATATACACGTATTTTCTTAAAATTTTGAGTTTCAAATTTGATAATAAGACTACGTTGACGTTAATAATGTTGCGTGTGATCATATAATCACCATAATGCAATATGCCAAATTAATATTATACTGATAATTAATGAATTAATTAGAATGATGAAACATAATGCGAATTAAAGGATAATACATACTTTATTTACACAAACTTACAATTTACTTAGATGTGTATGCGGTAGTGTCCGAAGAAAATCTAAATCTTATTTTTTCTTTTTGTTCGAACTAAGTTGTACAGATATATATATAAGAAAAGAAAATTATTAAAATTGTTCTATAATGATTGGTTGGAAAATTGAAGGGAGGGAGGTGGAGGTGCAGCAGGCGGGGTGAAAATCTTAAATTCTAAAACAACTGCGCATTGACTGATTATTAACGAAGGTCAGAAAGGGGCGGCAATTAAACGATTTAAACTATCATTTGTAAGCGCAAATATGCACTCCAGATGTTTTGGGACGGCTTAAGAGTGACAATAATAATGCAGATGTTTTATATTGAATTTTGAAAGTGTTCGTGGCGCTTTTCGAAATCCTATGATTTATATTTGCTTACAAGATGCTTTTTAAAGAAATACATGCGAATGTAAAAAAAATAAGTTTACTAAAGCCACGTATACTATTAACATGCTTCGAATGAATTTATCTTATTACAACGTAACATGCCGCCACCATTTATCGTTCTCGATTACATGGGATTAATTTGATATATCTATAGGTAAGATTACAATTTTTTTAATTGATCGCTTGTAAACACCATTGAGAGTTTTTACATTAAGAACACGAACAATGTCATCTTCTCCTTGATGTACATTTACAATTCTTCCAAGAACCCAATGAAATGGTGGAACGTTATCCTCCTTTAATAACACCATTACATATATTGTTATTTTTTCCTTGCCTTGAAAATGCCATTTATGTCGTATATTCAACTCGTTTGGATAGTACTCCTTGTGCCATCTTTTCCAAAAATGCTGCTTCAATTGCTGTAGGTGTTGCTAATTAGATAATTTATTTTTAGAAATATCACAATAATTTACATCAGGTATACTATTAAAACTCTCACTGATCAAAAAATGAGCGGGAGAGAGTGCGAGGAGATCATTAGGGTCGGATGATATTGGAGTTAAAGGTCTTGAGTTTAAAATTGCCTCAATCTCAATTATATGTGTATTTAACTCTTCAAATGTTAACAGAGTATTACCGACTGTTTTTAAAAATCTCTTTTAAACAATTTTACTCCTGATTCCCATAAACCCCCAAAGTGATGTGATTGTGGAGGAATAAAATGCCATTTTATTCCTTCATAGGCTAAATTAGTGGATATTTTATTATCAAATTCATTAGAACTAATGGTTGTATATAATTTTTTTAATTCATGATTTGTACCTACAAAATTTGTGCCGTTATCCGAATATATATTTTGGCTTTTTCCTCTTCTAGAAAAAAATCTTCTGAGGCTTGCTAAAATCGCATCTGTACTGTACTTAAATCGCTAACTATCTCCCAATGCATTGCTTTTGTTATGAAACAGATAAATATCGCGACGTAAAGCTTAATTTTGTTTCGATTACGGCGCTTTTGTTCCTTTATGTAAAAAGGTTCAGAAAAATCTACTCCCGTATTTATAAAGGGGCGAGCTTGTATTAACCTATCCTTTGACAGGTTTCCCATTCTGTGTATATTGTGTGTATTTGAAACAAACACATTTGACACATGATCTAATGATACATTTAACATAATTTTTACCATCTAATATCCAAAAATTTGTTCGAAGTCTGTATAATGTACCTTAAACCCCTGTATGTAGCGATAATTCATACTCATTACGAATTATTAAGTCAGAGACATGATTATTTTTTGATAAGAACATCGGATGTTTTGCATTGTAAGGTAGTTGCGCATGTTCAATTCTACCACCTACTCTTATTATGTTGTGACTATCTAGAAATGGAGTTAATGACTTTAATCTACTTTTTTTATGTACTTCGCTATTATTTTGTAAATCATAAATTTCACGTGTAAATTATTTTGCATTAATTTTATTATTGTCTTTCTTGCATTTAAAATTTCAGCGATCGATAACAATCCAGAAAATTTTGTATTTTTGGAGCAATTATTTGCAAATCTTAAAAAATATGCAGTAACTCTAGTTAATGTTGCAATTGATGAAAACATTTAAAAATGATGTATCTTGAATAATTATTTTTAATGCTATAGTATTTCGAACCTCCGGTAATGGAATTTTTTTAATAGCTTTACAAGGCCAGTGGTAAGCTGATTTGCATAGCCAATCAGGTCCAAACATCCAAGTTTTATTATTGAATAGATCTCAAAGGGATAAATTGTGATAAATATTGTAATTTCTTTTCATAATTTATCTATTGTGTATGTATATCTAAAGGCAATGACTCGTCCCAATCAATTTTTCATTTCCAAAGGTGTTGCATAATTAATTTTGCCTTTACTATAACGGGGCCTAATAATCCGACGGGATCAAATAATTGAGCAATTTTCGATAATACGTTGCGTTTTGTAACTTTATCCGGAATCTGTAAATTAACGTTCGATAAATAATGAATTGTATCTTTATTAGGGTTCCATTGAATTCCTAACGTTGATATAGAACTCGATGAATCCTCTAATAAATCAATGTTTGTTAAATCGCGAGGTAATGAATTAATTAATCGCTCTTCATTTGAAACTCATTGGCGTAATTTAAAGTTTCCTAATTTTAATAATTCGTTGACTTGACCTCTGAGTATTATTGCGCTTTGGAAAGTATTGCTGCTAGTAACTAGATCATTAACGTAGAAATCTCGTTTTAAAATTGTTGCTGTAATTGGAAATTTATCTCCTTCATCCTCAGCAAGCTTGTATAATACGCGAATGGCTAAAAAAGGAGCTGAAAGTGTGCCATACGTCAACGTATTCAAGTCGAAAATTTGTATCGGATGTGTTGTTTTTTCTCTCCATAGAATTCGTTGATATTTCCGATCGTTTTCATTTATAAATACTTGACGGTAAATCTTTTCTATATCGGCTAGGAGCGTGTAATTATGTATTTGGAGCCGTATCAAAATTGACAAAAGATCGCTTTGAATAGTAGGCCTAATCATTAACGTAGCGTTTAACGATACGCTGGTAGTTGATTTTGCCGATGCATCGAAAACGACTTGTACCTTTGTAGTAAGGCTCGTATTCTTTATTACAGCATGGTGAGGACAGAAGAAACCATTTTGATTCAATGCGTTCATTTTTGATTTTGACATATGCCGTAAATTCTCGTATCCTCTCATAAATTCTATATATTGCGTTTTAAGTTCTACGTCCTTGATTAATTTTCTCTCTAATGTGTAGAAACGCTTAAGAGCAGTTGAATATGAATCACCAAGATTATTTACCTTTCCATTGAAAGGTAATTTGACAATGTAACGACCATTATTATCGCGTTCAGTGTTTTTAAAAAATGCGACTCTACTTCTGACTGTTCTTTAAATAAAAATTTCGTTTTTGGAATTTCTTCAATTTGCCAGAATCTTTATAACTGTTTATTTAATTTCATTAATGAAAAATTACACGAAATGGCTTCCTTTGATGAATATTGTGTACAAACATTACCGGCTATCACCCATCCTAATAATGTCTTCTGAAGAACGGCGGCTTGATTTTCTATTTTTATCTGACCCACGCAAAAAATCTTAAAAAATATCTCAGCACCTATAAGAGCATCTATCTCTGACGGTTTGTAAAATACTGGATCGGCCAAATTTAAATTTCGCGAAATTTTAATATCGACTCTATTTAATTGTTGAGATGGCAAATGATGAGAAATTTTAGGAACTATTAATATCGAAAGTTGAGTTTCATAACGTTCTTGCAATGAAACAATTTTTGTCGTAACATTGTACTCGATTGTACTTTCCAATTGATTTAAAGTACTGACCGGTATATTAACTCTTTCTTTTTTCAATTGAAGTAGATTTGCAGACCTTTTTGTAATAAAGTGTGCTTGAGCACCGCTATGTAATATTAAACGCCGGGTGTTTTGTGTTATTATGGTCTAAAAATGAAACTAACGCCGTGGCTAATAAAACTTGATTTGAATTTCTTGATTGAATATTTTGCACTGTTATAGATTCCGACGGGTTATGAATCTTTGGATTATTAACATATTGTGTTTTTACGACATTTTTTGCAAGGTCCGAATTTGCATTGCTCTACGGTATGATTTTTTCTTAAACAATTAAAACATAATTTTTCCCTTTTTACTGTTTCTATTTTAGCTGACTCAGACATTTGTAAAAATTTATTGCAAACAAAGATTTTGTGAGAGTCCTTGCAAAAATTGCAATAATCTGTTAGTGAAATGTCAAGTATGTTTTGTTTACTGTTTACATGTTTTTTAGCTGTCATTGGTCCATTGGAAATCACGCTTGATTTACCTTCACAATGCATTTCTAAATTTATAGCCTCTAAAATCTGACATCGCATTTCTAAAAAGTCAAGCAATTGTTTTTGCGTTGGCAATTCTCTACTATTGATTGACTTTTCCCACTCTTGATGCGTAATTTTGTCGAATTTTGTCGTTATAATATTAACATTATTAACATTAACTTAATTAACATTAAATTAAGCATTAAATCAGCACCTAATGATTTTAATGCTCTAGAGTGAGTATTGATATTATCTAGTATTTCTCTCAAGTTGGAATCGCTTTCTCGTGTGCGTATCGGTTGTTCAAAAAATGCCTTTAAGTGGCTGTGCACTATAGTGCGCTTATTATCATATACGTTGAATTAGTAAAGCTCATGCCTCTTCGTAATTGTTTTCCGATGTCTCTAACGATTTAACGATTGAAGCTGCTTCTCCTTTCAAGTATGATCGCAAATAGTGCAGTTTCTCGATTTTGGATAAATGACCCTTTTCATGTACCATCGATTTGAATGAATCTTAAAAGCACATCCATGTATCATATGTATAAGAAAATCACAGAAATACATAAAAACGAATTAAATACAAATTTTTTTTAATTTTTTGAAGAAATTCATTTTGTAAAATTTCAACTTCGAATTCTATTATACTAACAAAAAATTCGAATGTTTGAAAAAATTATAGTTTCCGGTAAATTTTAAATGATTTTTTCTAAATAGTTTGTACATGAGCCAACTATTGTTTTAATTAAAGTGGTTCTAAGAAATAATCTTTAATCGTGTATTAGTTTTATAAATATGGTAAACCTTATAACCATGTTTGGTTCATAACTTACAATGTAAAATTACAATTTACAATTAAAAATTGTACTTATGTCGACTGTTCTCAAATAAATTAATAAATATTTTTATCGGTTTTACAGTCTTTATAATATCATATATTAGTTAAAATAATGACAGTCTGACTGTCCTTGTATACGATCACCCCCGTAGAATCTGAAATGAAACTTATTACTACAATAAATTATATCAGAAAATTAAAAACAAAAATAAAATACAAATAATAATAAAATAAAAATACTATATAAAATAAAATAAAAATAAAAAAATAATAAAAGTACTTATTCTATGGTAATAAAGGACAACCTGACCTGTTTAGTTTAGTTCCTGAGGATAAACCGTAGCGGTTCGAGACGTCGGACAGGAAGGTGATCCTAAATTTAAAGCAATGGGGGTAGTCAGGTTGTCCTTTACTAACATAGCATAAGTACTTTTATTATTTTTTATTTTTATTTTACTTATTATTGTATTTTTATTTTTATTTTATTAATCATTTTATTTTATTTTTGTTTTTAATTTTCTGATATAATTGATTGTAGTAATAAGTTTTATTTCAGATTTTACGGGGGTGATCATAAACAAGGACAGTCTGACTGTCATTATTTTAACTAATATATGATATTATAAAGACTGTAGGACCGATAAAAATATTTATTCATTTAATACAATTTACAATTACTACAAAGTTTTCTTCGAATTACAATTACTGTTAAAAAATCCATTTTGAAAAAATTGCCCTTGAAAAATAAATTTTTTAAAAAAATGAAATCACATTATAATAATTATAAAATATTTTAAAAAATTATTAAAATAATTTTCTACTAAATTTTTCTCAGTTTAAATAACATTCAAATTTAAAATATTATTTAAATAATGTCAATGCGATCCGTTTTAATAATAGCATTATTTTAGTTGTATTTTTTCAATTCGGCGACGATTTAGTAACCTAATCGACTTATGAAATAGTTACTTAATGTATGTGTAAAAAATACTCTATGTATACATATATTACCTATAAATATTAATTAATATATATTTTTTTATTGGTCTTACAGTCCAATCAAATCAATCGAAAACAATACGTAACAATATTATTACATATCTACATTAACATTAATACATCAATATACAAAAATAATAAAAATAAAAATTAAATTAAAATTTATAATGACAGTCAGACTGTTGTTATATATAGTCACCCCCGTAGACTAATCTGAAAAGAAAATATTAGCTGAAAAAATTTTGTTAGTAAAGTGCGATCTGACTGTCCCCAACACCCTTACCTAATTGAAGATCTAGTCCAACGTTTCGAGCTCACTACGGCTTCTCATCAGGAACTATAAGAACAATAAAAAAATATTTATTAATTTGTATATATACAGTCTGTAAAAGTACAATTAAAGTATTACCTATAGATAATTTTACGTATGATATTTCTGCAAAAAAGTCAAGAATCCTACCTCAGGGCCCCCTGAAACATTGTCAATGGTGTGGCTGTCTTCAGTTAGTCTCGAGATAGTTCCCCCACCCTATTTATTTCAATATTCGTGATTTGTAGGGAACTCATTACGAATATCGTAACAGCTTTAGATGGAAAGTGAATATTTATTCCTAAATCTAAGAAAATTCTATAAAAGTCATAATTGCTTGAATTTCTATTAGAAAACAAAAAAGTTGCAACATATTTAAAACCAAAATCCTAGAGCTCATTAGAATATATATTGTTTCTTCGATACTGTTTCTAGTGCAAACAATATTTCTGGATAAAAGTTCAACAATTGCGTCTCGAGATCCCTCAAACGGTTCCTCGCATATACTCAGCATAGGTACCTTTGTATACGTTTTTCTCGAGAAATACTGTTAGTAAAGACGAATTCAATATAATAAAAAACGTGTATATTTTGTGGTCTAGATAGTCTAATTGCAATAACTATATGTTTATATATATATATATATATATATATATATATATATATATATATATATATACTAGCATCCCCCGTCTTGGCTTCACCTGAGATATTAATTTAACCGATTTCATAAATAATTCAATAATATCTAAGTCAAAAGTACTTTATATATATAAATCTCTATCTCTATAAATAATTGACGGTAATTTACCTATCGTCGCTTCTGTATAAAAAGCTGTTTCAATGTAGCGTCCACTTCAAAAAGTTGATATTTTGCCGACCATTTTATACCATACACACGCGCGCGCGCGCACACACAAACAACATACGACTTGTATGTCAATAATTCGACTTTAAAAGTTCTGGATATCTTGATACAGTACAGGTGACGATTAATTTCGTCGAGGCGGCATGGCGTACGCCTAGAAACATCGTGAGAAACTTTGTAACGCGTACGAATAACGAGGTGAAGGCAATCACCACCTTAGCAGCGGTAAACGGAGCTGCCATGTTGGAGTACAAAAAGAGGTAACAACTGAATTAGCTATTAAACGAGCTAATTCCGGAACAGACAGAGGGCCGCAGGCTTGCATAGATGCCGCCACATCACGTACATGTGTAAGGCCACAGACAAATCGTTCGTTGAGTAGTTGTTCGGTGATCGTGCTGAAAAATGATGGCAAGATCAGGTTCTATATAGATTACAGGACAGTTAACCAGGTGACGAAGAAGGCTGGATATCCTCTTGTTCACATGGACATCCTATTAGATAATCTGCATGACGTTCGTTATCTGTCTAAGATAGACTTGGGCTAAATCTATCACCAGATATCTTTTAGATGAAAAGAGCAAGGAAATAACTACCTTTGCATTCTGCAGAACGGACTGTTCCAGTACATCCAGATACAAAATGGGCTGAGTAACGCGCTAACCTGCTTCCAGCGTGTCATGGATATAGTATTTGCACGCAATGAACACAAAGACCTTCGTCTTTGTTTACATAGACGATATCATTATCGCCAGGAATACATTTGAAGAGTATACTCAGCAGTCAAAGGAGGTACTGGCCTGCCTTAATCAGGTCTGATTCCAAATCAACAGAGAGGAGTCTGAGTTTTCTTGCCGAAGGTACGCTAATTGAGATACATCGTAGACAAAGATGGACTGCGTACGGACCGTGATAAATTAAAACCTATCACCGAATATCCATCCCTACAAATCTAAAACTGTTGAAAACTTTTCTTGGTGTGGTAAGGTAGTATGCCTGCGTTATAAAATTCTTAGCGAACGTAAAATCTCCACTCAGCAAAATGGTGCGAAAAAACAAGAGACGACACTGGGACCAACTTAAAGAAGAACCTTTAACCAGCTACGCATCTTGCTTCGTATTACCGCGCTCCATACAGAGTAAAGCCTATATATTACAAACAAATGCTAGCAACTACGCCCTCGGAGCTGTGCTTAGTCAAGACACTGGAGATGAAGAACACCCTATCGCTTACGCGAGCAGGGCACTGGTTAAAGCAGAGATAAACTACAAGGTGACCATGCAAGACCGTCTCACTGTACTCGGAGCCGTAGAGAAATTTACGGGCTACCTGTTGAGAGAAGAATTTACAGTGATCAGTGATCACAGCAGTCTGAAATGGCTACACACGCTAAAGAACCCCACGGGAAGGTTAGCCAGATGGGCCACAGCGTTGCAGGCCTATAATATGTAGATAATCCATAGGAAAGGCGTACTGCAGAAGGTGTCAGACGCACTATCACATCCCCCTACCACGGAAAAGTCACCAACTCTGCTATTACCATCATGGAGCGAGACAGTTGGTACGACAATACAATGAAATAAATCAAAGATTGTCCAGAGAAACATCCAAACCGATGTAAAAAAGACAACATCCTTTTTAAACTTGAAAGGACCGGGTTTTGAGATTTCGAAACATCCTGTGAAAGTGCTCAAATTCCTATCTTGTATCATCCGTCGACTATATACAATGGTCCTATCATGGACCGAGTCGATATATCGGCTCTCCGGCCCAGGAGGGTCATGAAAAATTTTTAATTCGGTAAAATAGAAATAAAATCATATTCTCAGGTTTTGAGATAAGCTGCATCCAAATCTGGAGTCGGATTGGCCATAACTGCTCATAATTACGGTCATTCATGGTCAAACAAGGTCATTTCAAGGTTAAATACAGAAAGTATCATATATAAATTAATAAATTTTTTTTTTTATTGGTCTTACAGTCCAATCAAATCAATCTAAAAATAAAATAAAAATAAAAATAAAAAATAAAAATAAAAATAAAAAATAAAAATAAAAAATAAAAATAAAAATAAAAAATAAAAATAAAAATAAAAAATAAAAATAAAAATAAAAAATAAAAATAAAAATAAATAAAAAAATAAAATAAAAATTAAAAATAAAAATTAAATTAAAAATTAAATTAAAATTATAATGACAGTCAGACTGTCCTTGTTTACATTCACCCCCGTAGACTAATCTGAAAATAAAATATTAGCTGAAAAAATTCTTTGTTAGTAAAGTGCAGTCTGACTGTCCCCAACACCTTTACCTAATTGAAGACTTGTTCAACGTTTCGAGCTCGCTACAGCTCCTCATCAGGGACTAATCTAAACCTTATATTCTAATCTATATATACCCATCCCTACCACCAAGTTTAGTAAATTAAATATAAATTCCCCCTCTACACAAATTGTCCAAAACCAATCAATTTAATAAGAAATGATAAACACTGTCCAATCTACCAGACTCTAACATTAAATTCATATTATTTCTATTCCTGGAAATGTGAATACTTTCAAGACTCTCCCGTTTATACTTATTATTAATACCATGTTCCAAAATATCCACATTCACAAAATCAAAAGAATGTAAAAACTTTAAACAATGTTCTTTTAAACCGGAAGTAATATGTGAGCTACGTAAACTATATTTATGCCCATAAATTCTCTTTTTTAAATATCTACCTGTTTGTCCAATATAGTATTTATCACAATCCATGCAATCCATCTTGTAAACAACTCCTGATTTTAAGCATAAATCATCCTTATCTTTGCAATTATTAAATAATCTACTCAAATTATTACTATTTTTAAAGAAAATTTGAATGTTATATTTCCGAAAATTTCTTTTTATTCTTTCAGACAATCCTCGAACATATCGCAAGACAAAGGCCTACGATGGCTCGATCGCTAGAGCGAAGGACTACTAGCTCGGTGATCCGAGTTCAAATCCCGGTCTCGGCCGATTGATACAGGCACCGCTGTAATTATTTTCATGTGCTTTGTTTACAAACACATCGTAGACCTCCGTCGCTGATTAGCACTGATAATTGCAAGCATAAATAAAGCGACGTTAAATAACATAAAAAAAAAAAAAAAAAAATATCGCAAGACAAAAATTTTGCCTTCATTAACATCAATTCCTGCACTATGTCTATTTTCGGTATTATAAATGTCAAACAATCTCTCAGCAATTAATCTATTAATAAATTGAATTGGATAACCATTATTAATGAAAGTGTCTCTTACTATCTGTAAATTATTTTGTCTAAAATCTTTATGTGACAATTTAATTGCTCTGCCAATGACACCTTTTAATGCTCCAATTTTGTTTCCGAATTGGTGGTGTGAATTAAAATCTAAAAACCTACCTGACCAAGTAGGCTTTCTGTACCAATTAAGTTTCATCTTATTATTACTACATTTAGTGACATTAATGTCCAGAAAACTTCACTGACTATTAACTTCAACCTCCCTTGTAAATTTAATTCTGTCATGTTCAGAATTGAAAACATCCAACATTTCATCCACAAAAACTTCCGGAACAATTGTATAGATATCATCAACATATCTCTTAAATATCATTGGTTCAAAAAGCAATTTTGACAAGGCTATACTTTCCAACTTTTCCATAACTAAATTAGCTATAACCGGTGACAAAGGCGACCCCATTGGACATCCATATTTTTGTTCATAAAATTTATTATCAAATGAAAAAATTGTGTTATTAAAAACCAAATTAATTGCTTTAATAAATTCATTCATTGTCAATTTTGTATGCAAATTAATTTCATTCCACTTTTCCTGTATAATATCATTTAACAACTCTAAAGGTACATTTGTAAACAAAGATACTACATCCAATGAAATCATCTTGTAGTTTTTCGGAATAACAATATCTTTCATTTCATTGTAAAAACACCAACTATCCTTAATGTAAGAACTAGTTCTTCCAACTATCTTAACCAATATATTAGACAAAAATCTAGCAATATTATAAGTTGGGAAACCTATGGAAGATATTATTATTCTAAATGTCAGATTTTCTTTATGAATCTTGGGAAGCCCATAACATTTTGCCACAGTTCCATTTTCACATTTTAAATACTTATATGTAGTATCATTTATATATTCATTTCTTTTCCAATTATGTAATAACTCTTTCAAATTATTTTGTAGCTTAATGATATGTGGATTTATGTAATCAATTTTATTGGAAGCTACAGTTACATTAGCCTTTGTCGGCCTTTTGGAAGATTATATTAGGGTTATTTCTCAAAAAATTCTGATTCATGTATACAATTACTATTATCAAATTTATTTTCTCTCTTAAAATTACTAATGCCATTAACTAAAGATGCCTTACATTCCTTTTTCACTTCATCATTTAAACCAAAAAGATTACTTTCAACCTCCGCGATGATTTCTTTGATCGGGAGATTATTTTTACAATATAATATTCCATGTTTAGCACCTTTAGACATGATGTTTATTACTTCATTTGGTATCTCCTTGTCAGTTAATAATAAAACTTTAATAATTGCAAAGATAAGGACGATTTATGCTTCAAATCAGGAGTTGTTTACAAGATTAATTGCATGGATTGTGATAAATACTATATTGGACAAACAGGTAGATATTTAAAAAAGAGAATTTATGAGCATAAATATAGTTTACGTACAAAGAATTTTTCAGTTAATATTTTATTTTCAGATTAGTCTACGGGGGTGAATGTAAACAAGCACAGCCTGACTGTCATTATAATTTTAATTTAATTTTTAATTTAATTTTTTTTTTAATTTTTATTTTACTTTTTATTTATTTTTATTTTTATTTTTTATTTTTATTTTTATTTTTTATTTTTATTTTTATTTTATTTTTAGATTGAATTGATTGGACTGTAAGATTGGACTGTAAGACCAATAAAAAAATATTTATTAATTTGTATATGGGCAGTCGACAAAAGTAGAATTCAATTATTTTAAGTATCATACATATTTGAACAAAATTATATCTAAGAGTATCCGAAGGTGCTATATTTTAATCTAACATTTGTATGATTGTGAATAGACATAATTACACTCATTCTTCAATAATGATATTGACAGAAATGAGATTGTTTGAATGAAAAAATGCGATGTCAAACGCTCTCAAAATCTATTTTGAAAGACCAATTTTAAATATTTCCCTGGGTATATTCTCAATCTGACCATCGAGAAATCTTCATCTCTCTTTTTATTTAAAATCAAGGTGACGCAAATCTCGAACTCAGTGACTCCAAAAACATAAAGATATATCTTTTGCAATGATTCAAACCAAATTTCTAGATTTAACCTTTGAATGGCCTTCATTGACCTTGACCAACTTCAGATATGCATCAATTGACTTAAAGAAAAAGAGGTGTCCTAGCATCGTCGTTTCTTCTAAAGACGACGAGCGGATAATGTTCGAATATCATAATACGTCGACATCCGGGTATTTTGGCGTGTAGAAGTCTTTAAACAAGATAACTCGAAGTTAGTACTGTCTAGGTATACGAAGAAATATCTACGGATATATTAAATACTGCCCAGAATGTCAATTGTATAAGGTTTCCCAGAGGGCACCAACCGGTCTAATGGCGCAAAGAAATATAGAAGGTGCATGGACAAGCGTGGCTACATAATGGGTCACTTTCCTGCCAGGAAAGGTCAATATAGATATTTCCTAATCTTCGAAGACCTCTTTCCCAAATATGCGGAAGGCAAAAGGTCAGGCGATACTTCAAGCGTTCGCCGGAATTAGTTGTACTTTAAATGGAGTTGTCTCAAATTCTTGATCTCCGATAATGGCACCGATTTCGCCAACAAGCTGGTCAAACGGCGACTCGACAAGCTTAGGTAATACAGTAACGAATATCGCCGTACCATGTACGGGCGAACACCGTAAAACGGGTAAATCGTACTTTATGGGTATAATTTCAAACTTTGTAAAAGAAGATGATAAAGATTGGGACATACGCCTGTCTGAGTTGGCTTTCGCCATGAATACTTCTGTGCATGCAAGTATGCAGGCCTCGCCAGCTTTCTTAAATTTTGGCAGAGAAACCCCAGAGAAATACCCACATATAGAAACATATACGTAAACAAGAAACCAGTTCAGTCGCTAACACCTGCTGACTGGCTGATTCGAATGAAAAAATGATCAATCATTCATGAATTAATCAAGAGAAATTTATGTGCATCCAGCAAGAAACAATCACACTACTATAATAAAAACAATAAGAAGGCATCATTCGAGGAGGAACAGATAGTCTGTAGAAGGAACCATGTATTCTTATCAGAGTTGGATAAATTTGCAGCGAAATTAGCACCAAAGATTGGTGCCTCCTCCCTAATTGTTAGAAGGATCTCCTATATCATATTCGAGGTAGCAGACATAAACAACAGGAAAAAAAGAAGAGTACACGTTTCGGACATAAACAAATATTATCCCCCTAACATACGATCTCCTTTTTCCGCAGGTACCGCCAGCAGATATAATGACCCAAGGTATCGGCAGAGGCAGGGGGCTATGTCGGTCCATCGTTACTCATCAACCTCGTCGAGCAGGGGAAGTTCATATTCCAACTTAGCGGATTTGATACCCGAAAGCCCGGTGACATCGCAAGTTCCAAGAACGATCGAGCAAGCAACATAAGAGCGTCAGGGCAACCACGACCAAGCCCTCGATATGAGCCAATTATCCCAAGTTCTGTACCAGCTGCAAAACCTTGACGAGCTAAAAAACCTGATTGAGTTCAGCCCGGACTCAATTCAGGAGATAAGTGTCGAAAAGGTAAAGCCTGAGGTTAAAGAACCGGATTGGATAGTCAATCCGTTCACGAAGAGATAAGAGGACTTGGGTGACACCATAGCCGTGGATTTCAATTCGAATAGCGAGGCCTCGCACAAGACAGGACCACTCGAAGCGTAAAGTAGATGCGCAGTGGTCCACAGGAACCCACGGGACGCCATACCGTATTCTTCAGACGACAGATTAGGTCGATAAGTCCCTTACTATGCCGGCCAGGCCCAAAATGCCATAGACGAATAATCCCGAAGAGACCAGTAAAGGTTGCAAAGCCAGCGCCCAGTGTTTATATAAGGATCCCGGATGAAGCCGACATCCACATTTACCGTGGAATTCTCTACGCATTCATGCGCTCAGATATGCGCCCAAAACATTAAAAACAAGGATACGCATGGCAAGATTACAATCCCGACAAAATTTAAAGAAGATAAAAGTCCATATGAAGAAGGCGCCTGTGCCTGTAAAATATCCCAGATCTCCCTACCGGGCTCAGATAATTCGACCTCATGCAACAAAGACGCCCATAAATTAGAATATAAAAGGGGTTTTAACCAATTCAAGATCACTCATGAAACCAGTTCTGTCGTCAGCATCAAAGAGCCCGGCTTGCAGCCAAGGGCGACGTAAAATCCTGTCGCGCGAATTACAGTGATCCTGACGCTCATGACAATGGTAGTCACACCCACCTGCAAACTTCACATTCCCCAAGCCACCACCTCCATCATATCGCGTGAGGTCTCTATTCAATCACCCGAGAAAAAATATGGTTGCTGGAACTGTGTTGATAGTGGTCGTAGGCACTCCACCTGCCCACAGCCGCGGAGCAGCAAGTTTTGCTATCACTGCAGCAGTAGGACAATGGATGTGCATACGTGCATGTCCTGTCCTGAGAGACCGTCCCCGGCGGCTTCGTCTTAGAAGAGAGAGAGGATAGGCGAGAGCGCAGAGCAGTCGACAATCAAAGGCGATAAGACAATGCGGAAAATGTCCAGCAAATAGGCAGAGGAAGAGCAGGCATCAGAAAAAACAGAGTCGCCAACACTTGCGCCACCAAGAGACTATCGGACGGACACTGCAGGAGGTTGCAGGAGCGTTCGGACAACGCGCACAACCGGTCATGATCGTCATGCCAGGTGCGTCCGTCTACAACGTATATACCGTAATTATTCCCCCAAGTTCCCCATAAAGCGATACCAGCAAATATAGTCGAGCACACCATTCAGGAGTCATTAACGAGACGAAAATAGGGCATGATACGGGAAACCTCGTCAAACGATAAAGAGTTGAACATATACGAGAGTGGCAATATAGCGATGCCGCAGTGCTGACGGACGAGGAGTAGCACTAGAAAAAGAGCGCAAATTGGCTCCCTATAAAAAGAAAGCTATTTAGCCGGTCCCCAACGCTGCGCACCAATAGCTAAAAGGCAATTCTAAAAACTAATGAAACTCTCATTTCCAGTAAACTCCGTCATAGAAAGGGCCAACGAACCTTGAGAATGCTCCACAAGATGGTCGAAGTCGTCCGCAATAGAAGTAGAGAAGAGCTCCAGCAAGAGTTCCAAGCAAGAGTCACCCTAACACAAAAAATATATATTATTTATAGGTTCTATATTTCCATTCCATATGTTTTTAGTTTTAATTACTGATAAAGTATAATAGAGCACATCGCGCGAATGACGCTGTGACATCATTGGCACAATAGTCATTCACATTTTCTGTAATTACTCCTTTTTGTACACAATAACCGTCTAGTTTAAATATTCATAAATGACGCCGTGAGAATCACCCTTTAGTTTTTATATCTTGTTTTTATATAATTTTTTAATAATGGCCCTATAAATGACACTCTGATATTTCCTCTCCATTCACAGCTTTACCGCTGCTGACGCGACGCCTGACATCTACGTGATACGTAAGTATCCTATAGAAAACAGGTTACAATATATATATATATATATATATTTTAACCAACCAAATCAGCGGTTGCGCTTACTGTAGATTTCAAAACGCGAGTGTTCGCGCGCGATCGCGAAACCATCGTCGCTAAACCGCAAGAGTGCGTGCTGTGCTCCCGCCTGAGTACTTTCCCCTTCTGCTTCGAACAAGTGATCAGCTCAGATGCTCTCAACGCAAGCAGCTTTAATGTAAAAACAGAACCAGTCTCAGACATTGAAAGGCTCAAGAGGAATTAGCGAACCTACCACGCAGAAGGTTCACCAGGGTATCCCGTGAAGGACGCCACGTTAAACATCAGTCAACCCGTTGTGAGTACGTGAATTTTCGTTTCCCTCTGCTACCACACATGTAAATAGTTATTTAACAAATTTTTAAAATTGAAAAAATTTTCCGTTATTATTTACTCTCCGTTTCAGCTGCTGCTGGAGCCAGTGTGTGCGTTCGGGCTCACGTACACACGAATCTTCAAACACACGGACGCGGTGAGTTAGTAGCCACGCAAAAACGCAATTACAATATATATATATATATATATATATATATATATCGCATAAAATGATCTGTATATATATATATATATATATATATATATATATATATATATATCGCATAAAATGATCTGTATATATATATATATATATATATCTATAGTCAGTCAAGTAAGAGCGTCGTCAACTTTACTAACACGTAATGAATGAATTGCGAACCGATAGTAAAAAGATTTGTCCTTGATGCACTGTCAACAAAAATTCAGTTGAATAGTGAATTGGTTTTGGTGGAATCCTGCTTTAACACTGCGGGAAGGACAAGCAAAATTAAGGCATCAGAAAATTAATTAATAAATTAGGTTAGTAATTAATAAATTAATAATTAATTATAAATAAATTAATTAATGATATACGAAACTATCCGAACCCATCTTGGGCCTAAAATCGTGCATCACAATGAAGAAGCCTCTGTTGACTCAAAAACATGTGACAAAGCGACTCGCGTGGGCAGATGAGAATATTGATAGAGATTTTGAAATGGCATTTTGACTGATGAATGTTCTATATGGGCATGTTGTGTCCTCACGCGAGCCTGGTCAACTTCTACCAATGTGTTTGTTCAGCAAACCATAAAATAGGGATTCGGTACTTTGCACCTCTTTAGTGACGACCTAAATGCCGAGAAAATGATAAAAATCTAGAAAAAGGCTTTACTGCCATCTGCTCAACGATGGTTCATCAGAAAAAATGAAGATTAGATTCCGAAGAACAACGATCATAAACACCGCAGCAAGCTTTGTACTGAGTGGAAGACTTAATCTGGCATCGTTACATTGGATTGGCCGTCGCAGTTGCCCCATGCAAACCCTATGCAAAATGTGTAAGCATATATTAAATAGAAGCTTCGTGGGAGACACACATACATTTTGATATAGTTGTCTTATCAAATTCGTCGGATCTGGAAATCGTTGCCATTAGAATACGCCGTCATATTATTAGAAAGCATGCCTCTGAGATATCAGGCAATGATCGACGCCTGTAGTGACTGGACATATTATTGACAGAAATACATCATCGTTTATAATGTGTACAATGTATATAAAAATATAAAAGTTGTTTCATCAAATGAATTTTTTTATAAATTAACACGACCACGATCTTACTTTATAGACTATATATATATATATATATATATATATATATATATATATATATATATATATAGATGTAATGTGTGCAACTAGAACTGGATTTCGAGGAGTGTATCTGTTGCGCATAGTTAAAAATGGATAACATGGAAGTTCGCCAAATAATTACACACGAACTTGTGCACGAACTTGTGCATGTATGTTTCTATGTTTGCGAAACCAAGAGGGACGGCTACATGCGAGCTACTAGAGTGAGAAGCGTCATGTAGAGATTCGCGCATGCTACATGCTACGACATGCCGCACTGGGGTAGGAGGAGAGAGACTCGAAGAAAGATAATGAGACTCTCTACCTGCAAGTGCTTAATGTATACAGACGCGCAGAGCTGATCTGAGACGAGGATCTATGCAAACGAGTCAAGCGAAAGTGTGTCCTCACACACTCATGGGACGCCAAACTAATGCGCGATAATATATAAATGGCATCGATAGCCATTAAAGCTTAAAATAGCATTGGATATGAGTTCAAGAACGCGCGAAATAAATCAATTGGATTTAAATGTAATATTTTTGAATTATTATAAAATAAATAAAAATTGTGTTTTTTGCATGAATACCTGGCTCCTGACAGACAAGTGCGTCAATTTTAGAATTTATTTTTGTTTTATTATTAATCGCTGTTATTATTACTTATATAATTTTTTACTATGATTAGGCTTTCACAGTATTATCTAATTTTATGTTCATATGCTATTTTAGTATTATTTTTTTAAATATAAATTAAAAATATTTTTATATTTTTATTTTTATAATAATAATAAATAACATAATAATTGATTATGTACTATTTTAAAACGAAATTATAATATTTTGCATAACCATTCCTCCAAATTCCATGAAACATTAATTTTAAAAAAGAAACTTATGATTCTTATATAGAACAACAAAATAAATGAGAATGTTATTTTAATTAGCACATTTTCTATAACAGAAGGCTTTTAAAACAGCTGTTTTTCCAAGGAAATTTCAACACGAAAATAGTATTTCCTCAATAAATAAAATTCAATATCACTCCTTTTAAAGTTTATAGTTTAGGAATCTTTTTTATGCAATCTGAAAAATTTGAGCTCATCACATATTCTAGAAAAAAAATTTCTTTCTTTTTTAGGTATTTGTTAACAGAAACATTGTTATTTAGATGGTTTTTGGTGTAGTAAATCGAATATGAAATACCACAATTATTTTAAGAGAAAGAAAGCCAAAAAAGGTGTCACGATATGTTCACCCCTATTTCGATTTTATTACTCAAGACCTAAATTATTTACATAGTTTTTATGTAAAACTGATAGCTTAATAAAAGAAATAAAATTTTTTTCGTCAGTGTAGTGCATCATTCTTATAATCATGAAAATCAGTTTTCTCTTATGATTATCAATTACATCAGTATTTTAATTGACTATATCATTGCACTTAAATCAAGAGCCAAGCCACAAAAACTTAAAAATCATTTTATTTGTATTGTAGTTATTAGAAATGATTGTAGATTATAATTATTTTATCAAACTATATTCAATTATTGTCATATTGATAATATTATATGCTGCTATGATATGAATAGTAATCATGCCGATTAGTTCATCATCGATTGACAGGTGGCGTTCTGCTTTGGATATTCATGATACGAGAATTATAATTGATATTCCATTTTAAATAATAATTTTAATAATAAATTTTAATACATAATGTTTTGACATCATCTTTACATCTTTAAAGGTACGACTCTGTCAATTCGTCACTTGTAAATATTATAGTGAAAGAGCGGTTCATTTTATACAATCCTTTGGCTTTTCTTTTCAGCCGAATTAAACATTTAATATTAGGAGTGTGAATAAGTCTTTCCCGTTTTTTGTAAGAGATGGCGCCACCAATACTGTGCGAGTATTCAATGGTTACATATGTCATAATCAAAGCTTATTCATATGTCAACAATTCCATACTAACACATTAGTTAAAATTTTTTCGCATCATAAATTTTTGATATCGTGAAAATGTCGAAATTTGAGCCAGTCGACGTCGTTTGCGGGAAGTTTCACTTTATTGGTTCAATTTGAAGAAATCTGCTGCCGAGACGCATCGATTGCTTCAGGAGGCTTATGGAGAAGGTTGTGTCGATGATTCAAGTGTTCGCGGATGGTTTCGACGCTTCAAAAGCGGTGATTTCGACGTGGAAGACAAGGAGCGTTCCGGGCGGCCGCAAATCTTTGAAGATCGAGAATTGGCGACTTTGCTTGATGAAGATTCTTGTCAAACGCAAGAAGAACTTGCTGAAGCATTGGGAGTTGACCGAACAACCATTTCCAAGCATTTGAAAGCCATGGGAATGACCCAAAAGCAAGGAAATTGGGTGCCGTATGAACTGAAGCTGAGAGACGTCGAACGGCGTTTTTTCACTTGCGAATAGCTGCTTCAGCGACATAAAAGAAAGGGTTTTCTGCATCGTATCGTGACTGGCGATGAAAAGTGGATACGTTACGATAATCCGAAGCGAAGAAAATCATGGGGACTACCCGGCCATGCATCATCATCGACGGCCAAGCCAAATATTCATGGCGCCAAGCTCATGCTCTGTATATGGTGGGACCAGGTAGGTATGGTTTACTATGAGCTTCTGAAACCGAATGAAAGGATCACAGGCGAGGTCTATCGAGGACAATTGATGCGTTTGAGCCGCGCACTGCGAGAAAAACGGCCACAATACTCCGACAGGCACGACAAAGCTATTTTGCAACATGACAATGCTCGCCCACATGTTGCACCGCCGGTGAAAACATACTTAGAAACGCTCAAATGGGAAGTCCTACCCCACCCGCCGTATAGTCCAGACGTTGCTCCATCTGATTACCATCTCTTCAGATCGATGACGCATGGCCTGGCTGACCAGCACTTCCATTCCTACGAGGAAGCCAAAAAATGGGTGGATGACTGGATAGAGGCCAAACCGGTCGAATTTTTTCGCAACGGGATTCGTATGTTGCCAGAAAGATGGGAAAAAGTTGTAGCTAGCGATGGCCAATACTTTCAATAATTCATTTGTAACCATTTTTTCACAATAAAGGCTCAAAATTTGAAAAAAAAAAAACGGGAAAGACTTATTCACATACCTGATAGTAATTGAGATTCTACAGAGGTGATTATAAACAATGGCAGCCTGATTCTCATTATGTTAGCATAGTATTATATAAAGACTGTAAGACCGATAAAAATATGTATTAATTAAATTATGTAATTTTTTAATTTATCTTTTCTCTGTGATGTTTTATTTTTCATTAGGCTGAATATTTTTAAAATATAATTGAAAAATATTTTTATGAATCTCTTTATTTTCTATATTTCATATATTTCATGAATAGATACTTATATGGATATGCCAATATACAGAAGTGTAACTGTTCGATGAAAATAAGCCCTCTCTCAGAGGGACCATCGTGCCATTACATGATGGGGCTACAGAATGAAGGATTTAAGTAAACAGTCTATATTTTAAAGATGACATAATAAGGAAAAATATACTTTACACATAACATAATAAAGAGGAAATTAAGAAAGAAAACAAAACATTCGGATGCCATTGGGTTGTGACTGCGGAACTGAGAGTTCGAATACGCTTCCGATGCAGGATCTAACGTAGTTACTCTACGGACATTCTTACTAGTGTCTTAGTCCGAGCGCGTCGGGGAAATAGCTCGGACTGTAGCACACAGGATGGAATTTTGTTAGAGTGACCTACTAACTAATAACCTATCTAGTAACATATTAACAAGAGGCATACCGCTGTACCAGGCGGATACGTTACTATGTGGCTTCGGAAGGGCTAGCGTTAAGACTTTTCGGCGGATTACAACTCGCGTTCTATGCACTTTCCCGCGGTTTTACGGCATGTTACATATGTTTGCTTGCATTGCATCGTGCACGAGTATATCGCTTTGGACACTCGTTTCGAGGCTAGAATTGGAGGCATCAATGGAACACCTTACGCTCACCTATGGTGTTACAATGATAATGCACTCGCTCGCGTCGACATTACAATCAGATGTGTTCATGTTCCAAAAGGCATGTTTTGATAAAATAATTTTAAAATTCGGTGCTGTAATCCGCCAGAAAACTTTCGGCTGTACCAAACTGTAATAGTACGCAATCTTTCAATTCGCCATTAATCGCTTGTGGATTTCTCATCCATTTTCAGATTCTTCTTCTACCCAGGGAGTAAATAGCTCTATAAAAACGATAGCTCGAACGAGCGAACAGCTCTATAAATATTTGTATGTTAATTCGTGAAATACTTATATGGTATAGTTTGTAACGAGCACCAATATATATACTGATGATCTCGTTCACGAAGTACAGAGAGACAGACGACAGGCTATAGTCTCTCTATAACTTCAGAAAATATCAGGGAGTGGGGGTATATGAAGAGTAAGTTTAGCCTTACCGCTTCAAGAAGGAGATATTGATTTTTGCTTTTTCTCGATTTTTTTTTGTTTCCAAAAATCGCCTGGTTTTATTAGTACTGGTGGTTTGGTTATACTTATATTCAATTAATTTGAATTTAGAATTAGTGAATAATTGGCCTTGTTTGGTATTGAAAATTATAATTTATCCAGGAGAGCTATCTATAACTGCAATAGACAGCACAGAAGATACCGGGCCCGCAACGAAGTGAAATTTTATTAAAATGATTATTAAATTTTATTAAGTGATTGTCTTTTCTTTATTATAGTACGATCAAACAAGTAATTAAAAACAAATGCAACCGGCTAGTTACTATACGAGTAACTAGCTACGGTAGACTAGATGTGATTCTATGAGTAAACCACTGGATAAAAATATGCCCTTCACATCTAGGAAAGTTGATCCACCGCTGAGGTGCTATAACTGTGGAGAATTGGGATATAGATCAACCAATTGTCCGAAATGTTTGGAAAATTTCCAGGCGCAACGGCAAATAGGGGTTCAGCCATCTAGCGCCAAGAACATGACCCCTCATTGAAAGTCCTCGCTGAGAAATAGCGGCGAAGTATGTATCCTCAGCTTCCGCAACTACGAAAGAGACAAATAAGGCAAGAACATCTTCCTCAGATAGTAGTGGAGGGTTGAATCCAGGTCATATCGCAGTTAGAACAAAGGAAGCCCGTCGGTGGATTCCTGTGGGTGTCGGAAACTTTCGTGTCACAGGACTATATGATACCGGGGCGTCACGCACCGTGATGGGCATAATTGGTCTACAGCTTGTCTCAGGCTGCGGATGAGAATTTCACCCTGCTTCTGATGTTGGCGCCAGATGTCCAGGAAATTTGCCACATTATGTAACGGATCATGTTACACTACCCTTCGAGTTGGCAGGACTTATACGTGACATGTTAGTTACAGTAATTCCATATTTAGAAGTCGACTGTTATGTCGGAGCCAACTTCGCACGAGTTTTTGGTATCGTCCATGACCCTGCGGACAATACGCTGTACGTGAGAGACTAGAATTCGCGGTAGTGACAGTAAATGAAGACAACGATTACCATCATTACGGCTGTTAGCACCAAAAAGTGTGGAGCGTCCTCTGGTGGGAATGTTGAGTTCCAATGATCATAAGATGTTCGATCTTGTTTACACGACACGTTTCGCTTCTATTGAACTCGCAGACATATCTCGTCACGAGCAAGCAAGATTAAAAAATTTGCTCGATCGTATCTCACCCGAAGGAGAAGCGGTGCTGAGATGTACAACGTGGACCGAAAATATTATCGATGTCGGTAATACTAGTCGCATACGTCAAAGAAAATATCCAGTTTCCAAGAAAATCCAAGAAGAGATGCATACTCAAACTAAAGAGATGCTGGAAAGTGGAGTAGTCGAACCGTCCATGAGTGATTGGTCTAGCCCAGTTATCATGGTACGCAACAGCAATGGGAAGTTTGGGTTTTGCATAGATTTTAGAAATATCCATGCAGTCACAAAGCCAGATGCTTATCTGTTATCTAATATGGATTAAATCCTTAGAAAATTGCAATCTGCGAAATCTATCTAAACGATAGATTTAAGCAGTGCGTATCATCAGATACCGCTTCAGGCGAAATCTAGGCCGATTATAGCATTCACAGTGACTAGCATGGGATTATTTTATTACCGTAGAATGCCATTTGGTCGGTCAAATGCAGAAGATTGGTCCAGAGTTTGAGCCGAATGCTTTCTCATATTTAGGTGATATCATAATCGTTACAGAAACATTCGAACAACACTTAGAATGGATTGAAAGTGTGTTCAAACGAGTTCAGAAAGCTGAACTCACGATGAATAGAGACAAAAGTGATTTTGGTCATGCCGATGTAAAATACATGGGTGTTTTCGTTATTCGTGAAGGATTCCGCCCACATCCTGAGAAGATCGAGCCGGCGATGCGATTCCCAGCACCACGAAACCTCAAGCAACTGAGACAGATCTTCGGCATGGCGTCATGATACAGTAAGTTCTTAAGAAACTTTGCCACTATTGCCGAACCACTCACGAGTCTAACACAAAAAGAGCGATGATATGAGTGGTGTGTAGAACAGCAAGCAGCGTTCGAGAAAATCGAATCGATGATCGCTAAATCCACTGTCCTTCATCGAGCAGTGTTCGAAGCGCAATTCACGATACAGACTGATACAAGCGAGACTGGAGTCGGTGCAGTCTTACTGCAGGAGATCGATGAACATAAACGTGTGCTGGAGTTTGCGAGTAGGGCACTATCTGAGGCTGTAAAGAATTATTCGGTCACGGAAAAATAGTACCTAGTTGTCGTGTGAGCAGTGGTTAAATTCCGAGCATAAATAGAAGGATACCACTTTCGTATCGTAACGGATCATTCGAGGATTCGCTGAAATCGTATGATGCCGATACCCACAGGACGCCTCGCACAATAGACTCTTAAGTTGCAAGGGTATTTTGAGATAGAGCATTGAACAGGCACGTTAAATTACGTCCCTAATGCCTTGTCTCGGATGGAAGAAGTAGATGAAGCTAGTTGGGCTGAGATAATCCAAGACTAATATTATTTGGACTGGTTAGATAAAGTTCGAAAAAGGTCCGAACGACTATCCTAAATAGAAGATAGTTGGTGGTCAAATTTATTGCTACCGTCTAAATGAAATTTTAGAGGTGGTCATTGGTGATGAAGACGACTGAAAAATCGTTGTACCTAGAGAAACTGACGTTAGAGAGACGTCAGTTAAGAAAAACGTAGCGAGGTATTAAGAGAGTGTCATGATCTCGCTATGGCAGGCCATCCGGAACGGGAGTAACTAAGTATTACTACTTGACCGGCTGTTATAAGACAGTTGCAGAGTATGTAAGAAACTGTCTTATATGCCAGTACTGTAGAGTAGAACAGAGGTTACTTACTGGTTTAATGGATCAGAGAGTCTTGAATAAACCTTGGCAGATAGTTGCAGGAGATATAATGGAACTATTAGTTCGCAGTAAGACAGGCTGCGCATACGTTCTAGTCCTGCAGGATATTTTTACATGATCGATTGATTGTATACCGCTCTGAATAGCAAATGGAGCAGCGATCCTTAAAGCGTTCATGAAGCGAATCAGACTGAGTTCCAGAGGGCTTCCTGTCGAATCACGGCACGGAGTTCACGAACAGAACAATGGATGAGTATCTCGAAAAGATACATATTCATCATACGTTCACTCCACCATATCATCCACAGGCTAACCCAGTGAAACGGGTTAACAGAACTCTGAAAACCCAGATTATGGCATTTGTGGGTGAAAACCACAATTCTTGGGATGAGAAGTTAGTAGAATTGTACTTTTCTCTCAATATCACGCCTCATTCATCCACTGGGTATATTTCAGCGATGTTAAACTTTGGACGAGAGCTGATTCCGCCAGGAACGCTCGGCTGCGAGCAGGATAATGTCACGGTTGAAAATATTGAGAGTGAAAACCGGTAGGACAGTTGTTTCATTAAATAAATTAAAATAGTTATATAGTTTATAAATTAAATATAATTATTTTTAAATTAATAAATAATTCTTTATTAATTTCATAATTATAAATTTTTTTTTATTTAATAATACTAATTTTCTCTTTCCCTATATAAAAAAATTAATTAAATTATTAATATTTAAGTGATTATCGAACCCTGCCGCGTGCGCGGTACCTTTGGTCTAAAAAGAGAATTTTATTTTATAAATAATTTATTAATAAAATATTGAATTAAATTAAATTAAGATTTTTATTAAATAAATTACCAACGGTAAAACTGAGGGCCGAGTAGTAAGAATAATGTCTTACTAAGAGAATTAATAGAAGACGAAGGAATATATATGTATAAATAAAAAATATAACAATTTTATAATTATTTATAAATTCAAATAAATTTATTAATTTCTTCCAGCCAAGGTAATTCAAACCTTGGCAATGGTTGCTATTTAAATTCTCATTATCTATATTTATACTAATAGGAATAGATATGTTAGAAGAAATATACCAAGGTCATATTTAGTACCTTGGTACGTTGGTTTATTAAACGATTAAATAATTTATATACATTTTTATATGGTTTAGTTAGCATTACTGAGACCTAGCGTGAAGATATGTCGCGTGTTTCTTAATTTAATTAATATAGTACTATACGTATGTAAATGAGCGGATACGAACATTTTAGATACCGATCTCAGTTTGCCAAAGTCATGCAAAATTGATAGCTCCGTCGCTAAGGGGACGCTAGGGGGGCTTTTCATTAGGACGAAGGTGGACCTTTGACTAGTTGATCTGCGAATTAGGCCTTGATCAAACATCTGGCACATTTGCGCATACATTTCCAGCTCGATTTTTTAAGAGATCGACCAGTAACGCTGCTTCATTAGTCACACATCCTCGAAATCGATCGTTTGCACAAATGCATGGAGCGTCGAGACTGATCGGCAGGCGGTAGTATTCAGTCGAGGAGTTGTTCCATTTATCGACAGTTACTGTTGTCTACATTCGCTAAACTAATAGACAAACACTAAGGAAAATGAGATCTTGGAGAGTTGTAACGGAATCAGTTCCGCGGCATCCTTGATCGACATAGTATGGCACGGATATATGATTGGATAGAAAACTCTGCACCGAATACACAATCAATTTCCAAATCTAGAATTCAAATAACGCCGATCTGTTTGTCGATATGTGCAATCACCTATTCGTACCTGTATCTACCATTTTGAATACCAATTTGTCACAGTTACGATGCTCCTCCTTTTCAGAAAGGAGCGTATAATCATCATTACTCAATGCCCTCGCAGTTGCATGTTTATTATCGGAGCTCCGATAAAGTGTAGGACAGAGTGCCTATAAATTTTTGCCCTCTTTTGTGTTTTCCAATTATTTGGGACAACTACGCAAAGTATGATCGTGCTGGCTCCAATTCCAGAAAAAACTCGTAAGACATGGCCTGCTGCCTGATCTTTATTTCGATCGCTGAGTGGCTTGCGTATGCCTATTCATTTAAAGGGATGCTTTCTCTGTGATTTCCATGAGGTCTAAATTCCACTATTTTCTGTGATCGTTGATCTTGGGTTCTCATTGCGATTTGACCATTGCGAGTGCGTCCAAATTTTTACTGATGGGTTTTTGGCCCGCCCCTTTCAATACTTAACGTATCAGGACTTTGAAGTTTGATGGCTCAACGTATATGGCCTCAATTTTTGGCTTCGGGTACATGCACGACGTTTCCATCGAACGGAAGGCCATCTCGAGCATATGCTCCTCGGATGCTTTAGACTGATCATCTTCTTCCGCAGAACTAATTTATGTACTCCCAGAACTATATTCCGATGAATAAGGGTAAACTGTATGTCAACCAACCATGGCTTTTCAGTATCGTCAGTAACTACAAGACCTAGTCGCTCGTTGGCTCGCGTTTGGCTTGCGTATGCCATTGTGCTTCGCCAATCAATTCAACCTGAAGGCGTCTGTTAATGCCATAGTAGCTACATACGGCATTGCATAAGTCCTGCCAAGTGTACCAGTTCCTGCGTAAAAGGCGCTACCTATACTATATAACGCCGTCTAAGAGTTTAGTCATTGCATTGAACATATTCCTATGGACTATAGGTATTAACCATTAGGTTGCATCATTCGGATTTGTTAAATTTAAATTTGGTAAACAGTGAAAATATTTCAAGCAAGAAACCCAATAATTTTTAAAATAAAGAGCATATAGAAAAAAAGTTTTCCTTATAATATTATTTTTCAATCATTTATTTATCATCAAACTATAAAATATTTATTAATACGTAGTTTTATTAAAAAATTGTTTGCTTTGGAATTATTAAAAAAAAAACTTTGTACGCAAGTCGCCTTTAGTATAGATTCTCCTGCGTACCTACGGTACACCAAAAAGACTGCACATATCGAAAGGAACCATATATGTATATGCACATATATATAAGTATACCATATATAAATGTAACCATATAAGTATATGCACATATCGAAAGGAACCATAATTTTCATAATGATAAATTTCATTATTTATCAAAAATTAATTGACAGAATTATAATTTTTTGAAATATAGATATATAATACTGTTATATATTGTAACGTATTATCATAATAATTGTTAATTACATTTAAGATCAGTATACGAGGTAGGTCCTAGAAGTACCTGGCCCAACAAATAAAACTCAAAAATTTTCATACATAATCTCCAACATAATCTCCTTTCAGCTCTATACACTTTTCCCAACGATGTTCAATAAGTTTGATACCGTTTTTTTAATAAGAATTTTCAAGCTCCTCATAATAGGCATTAACTCCCGACATCACCTCTTCATTGTTGAAAAATTGTTGACCAGCGAGCCATTATTTCAAGTGGGAATAGAAAATAATTCGAAGGAGCTAAATCTGGCGAATAGGGTGCATAAAGTAGCAATTTAAACTTTAATTAATTAATTTTGGCTATTGCAATAACGCATGTGTGAGCTAGTGCATTGTCCTGATGGAACAACACTTTCTTCTTAGCTAAATGCAGTCGTTTTCGTTTAATTTTTTCACTCAAACATTGCAATAAGTTTTTTTCAAGATAGTCAGTGCAAATTATCCTACACGCATCCCAAAAAACCAACGCCACAACCTTGCTTGCAGTTGGAACGGCCTTTGCCTTCTTTGGAGCCGGTTCTCCTTTTTGAGTCCATTATTTTGATTGTTCTTTTGTTTCTGGTGTAAAGTGGTGGATCCATATTTCATCCATGATTATGAAAGGGATCAAAAAATCGGCTTTATTTTTGCGAAACATTGCCAAACAGTCAACTGAAACATCTTCACGACGCTGTTTTTATTCCATTGTGAGCAAACACGGCACCTATCTTGCGCACAGCTTTGTCATCTCCAATGTGTCAGTTAATATGCGATGTATCGCATTTTTTGAAGTACCTACCATATCTCCTAACTCGCGCACTTTCAGTCAACGATCATCCAGTAACGCTTTGTGGATTTTCTTCAACATTTCTGGAGTCATCGCCTCGTTTGGTCGACCACTGCGATGTTCGTGTTGACAGCTCGTACGGACTCGTTTAAACTCTGCTACCCAATATTTTATTGTTGCAAACGAAGGAGCAGTCTCACCCAGTGTAGAGTCTAGTTCAACTTTTTATTGGTTGGGCTGAGGCTTTTCAAATAAAAGTATTGTATTATATAACGATCACCAGTTTTTTCCATGCCTACAAATTCACTGAAACGTTCACTATTGATGGCTGTCAAACAAATACTAAACATCATGGCGTCTTCAAACTTAAAACATATACTTTATATATTGTGTACTTTCTAATGTAGTGGTATTTCTTGAGCAACTACCGACATCTCTAGGTTAGCCCAGGTACTTCTGCGACCACTCTCGTAACTTATCGCTATGATCAAAGATATTTTGAATGGCGATTATTTTCACACGTATACGCATATATAATATATATATATATTAATATATTAATACCATTTTTTCGTTCGGCAAATTTCTAGGCAAACATTAACGCATTTAATTCTCACAAACACATAGACGTTGCTGAAATTTTAAATATTGATATTATGCCACATTATATCTATCTTCGGTAAGATTACGCAAAAATTCCACTTATGTCCGATAGATAACTTAATACTACGAGGAGAAGATCGATAACAACTATCACAATAAAGAAAAGAAGTAAATTTGTGATACATACAAGGTCTGTTTCAAAAGTTTCAAAACTTTTTAAGCAAGGGTTCAATCAGTGGCGCTACTTGTTCGTGATCCAGCTCGGAATTTCATAATATTTGCATGAATATGAGAATAAGTTATTGCTCCTCAAGTGACTCAATGTTTTGTTTGTTGGTCGCAAAATGAGAAAAGAGCTCATAAGTTTGGTTTGAAAATCGGAAAAACTATTATCGAAATGCATCAAATGATGTAATAAGTGTGTGGCAGTGATCTCGTGCAATGTTTAATGAGTAATTTCGGCGTTTTAAACGTTTTAAACGGCAGGCAAAATCTCAAAGAGGACGAACGTTCGGGTCATCTGCGTAAAGTGGTAAACGAAAGTAATATAGAGAAAGTACGTTAATTCATTAACAAATTGGCGGAAATAGTCGGTGAGATCATTAAATTAAATTTACTTAAACAGCATCGCTTCATCGCATTTTGACCGAGCATTTGGGCCTTCCAAACGTTTGTTGGCGCTTCGAATTTAATATTCTAAAGACATCATTAAAAAGCCAAAATTACGAAGACTATAATTACTCTATTGTAACTGGTAACGAGTGACAATTTTTTTACTATGATCCCGAAAATAAATGTTGAAGTAACGAATGGAAGTCCCTCGATGAGCCAAAACCGAAAACATCGCGGTTAGAAATATCGAAAATGAAAACAATGCACATCGCTTTCTACGGTTCCAAGGGCACTATTCACCAGGAATTCGTTCTACCTGGTCAAATTGTGCAATTGAAAGGAATTCAAATTCAGTAGAAGACATGCGAAACGAGATCTGGGCACAAAATCTCAACAGACTCCAAACTACAGCATATGTACTGTTCAGACAGCTGGTGCAAGTATAAGAAGGCCGAAGCAAACAACGGTTTAAAAAATTAACATCGTCCTGCTCTCGCTACTGACGTACAAGAGGTGCTGAAACCGATCTACGAAGATCTAACAAAAACGGAATACTGGAGAGATGTTTGGGCAGAAATATTCAAAATAACAATGAGTGTTTCAATTCAACAGTTTGGGCTACGGCACCGGAGCATATCTATAATGGAAAGAAAATTGTTAAAATTGCATGCCTCACTGCTACCTGCATTTTTAATGAAGGATTCAGCCCACTTTTGAAAATAATGGACATTATGGGCCTGAAAATCGACCAAACCACCATGCATTTCGCGAATATGCGCGACCAACAGCGCATCGTCCGAGAGAACCGCCGCTCGACTGAGGCTTCTAAGGAGAGAAGAACTCAAAAATAGCAGGCTAAATTACTCGCCTGGAACAAATTGAAGGCATATTGTATGGCCCAAGCATCGCTGATTGAGCGTAAGATAATTTTTTCTACGCTTTTTTACTTTGAAAAGAGCGTTTTCAAGTACCGTGGTTGTGAAAACTAAAAAACTATTGAACCGATCCTTATGAAATTTTGAACACATATTCTATATGCTTGTATCAACCGTCCTAACTACAATCAACTTAAAATTTTAATTCTAACTATATTTTTATTGCAAAAAAAGATGGAAAAAAGCAATTTTTTTTCTTTCATATTTTAGCTGCCAATTTGTTGATTTTGCACGTACATAAAATATTCTAGTTAGATCGCTTTCTGGAGTCATACTGATCATACAACTATTTGATTTTTTGTTTCACACCATCCGTCAGGAAGATTTTACGACGAGAACGTTACCTACTTTTTGAGGTGTTGGCTTTGACCATACTTTACATGTACAAAAAATGTATAAAATCAATAAAAAAATTTTTTTATGTACTTCAAGAGTGTATTTATTAAGGATTTCAAATACTACAACCATATCTTCAATAGCATTCTCAGAAAATTTTCACAAAAATAGTGTTTTTTTTCGTGGGTCTAAAATAGAATACTGCCTTAACTCGGACGAGAACTATTTTGAAGCGAATAAATGAAATTTCAAAAAATAATTTATTGCTGTTTTTGTTTAAGTTGTTTGACCAAACAACTTGATTTTTTGTGAAATAGACCTTGTAGAACCACTGAAATTGAAAAATGGAAGCTGCGATTTTGTCGATGTTATTTTCACTCTTCTTGGTGCATGGCTATCCCCTCTTTTCGTCACCTACAACCGAGTCTCTACCTACCACAAACAAGTTAAACCACCTAAAAATAGTAATACGAAGTATAACACATTCACCATAAGCAACTTTTAACATTTATTCGTTCCCGTTACACATTTACCACCCTTAAAACAAAATGTAATTGGTCGATATTTTTATTCATCTTAAACAATAACAGCAACCCCTTTCATACTCCCATGCAAACTGCTACCGAATAGCTCGAACGTAATAGCTGGTATGTAATCGGATAAATTTGAAACTTTCTATAAACGTAGATGAAGGATCTAGTAAGTAGTAGTCAACGTTTCATGAAGTAGTACAGATTTTATACCTGTAGTCTTAAAACTTTTGGCATAACTTATATATATTACTGCCTGATTGTAATTTTGGTGTTTGTGTTCACGCTGGTTGAAAATGTAAATATACGCGGTCAATGCAAACTACCGGTTGAATTTCTCTAACGCAACCAAACTATAGTAGCGTATTCTATATTGAATATTCTTTATTATGCAAATACAGCTTAATATGTCATTACGATATCATATAAGTATATTATTTAATACAATATGTAGTCCTTATGCTATTAGCCTCTTATAGGTGTGCCTCCGCATCTTATGTTCACGATCCTCTTTTCTCACAGCTCGCTCTCAAGTCGTCTCACTCGTCTGTGCACATGATCTCAGCTAATAACCGCGAGAACACCTACCACATTCAGTAAATGACAAATGCGGATTAATACATCAAGTATAATACATCGATTACGTTACAGAAAGCGTCCACGTAATTAAATGCTGAAAAATCGGGCATTTGGCGCTAATGATACAAAGAACTATTAGTAGTATTGTAAAGCAAAATATTGACCGTTGAAGAAAAAATGACATTGTTCTCATATCTTAAGTACAGATTTTTATTAATATTAGAATTGGCTTTTACTATGTATATCATGAAAAAATCTATATGTAATACCAAAAAAAACGGATGTATAAAAATAATGCTATGTTTCAGAATTACTCTTAGAATTATTTTCAGACAATAAAGGTAGTAATTATAAAAGATAAACCAAAAATCTATTGAACCTGAATTTGTTATTAGGTTTAACTGTACTTTAACTGTCTATCACGTCCTTCTCACTGTAAGACATCATTTACTCAGTTGAAGATATCGAGAATATTGAAATGAAAATGTTTTAAAGCCTGATACAAAAAAGTGAGTTGTTGATTGTACAGATTAAAATAAAATGAATATAACAAATATTCTACAGAAATTTTCAGAAATAATTAAAGTACGACATTGGAAGTGTATTTGTAGTTCTACTGAAATCCTTTATTTTTCATATACGATTCGAATTATATTATTAGAAAATAGATTATTTTTATGTGGAAACTACTTATAACTTAATTTACTTAAATGTCTAATTATATAACAGTTCAATTATTAAACCGGAATGCGCATACAACTATGTATTAACTAATTGTTTGTTTGGTGATTTGTTATTTGATTTTGATGATGTAAGTTAAAACAGATATGTTAGACAGATATAAAATATAAAAACTACCTACAATTATTGTTCGTCTATTTGTAAGTTGTATTGATCATCTGTTATGTTCCAATTAGGTAAGAGATTCGTGATAAAAGATATTTTTTAGAATTTATTAGATCTGGACCTAATTGTAAGTACATCATTTTATCTTTGGAAATATAATAGTTTCTATTTCTTTCACAAAAATGCTAAATTAAGTAAAGAAAATCTGAAAATAAATTTGAACATGATAATAGCATGGAATTTATTGAAAATAATAAATCGTATATAATAGAAATATGTTTATACAATTACAAAAATTAATTTATTTGCTGATTGCTTGTATTAAATAATTGTGGCTTTAAATAGGTGGTTACGTAGATTATGCCTATGTTTATTGTACCTATATTTGTACAAATACAACTTAAACTTTCTGTTAATTTAATCATCATTTTTTCAAATATTGGATGTACAAGTAAGTTTCCAGAGTTTTCTTCCGAAATGTGAGGTCTTTAACTGCGAAACTTTACAAAATAATTTACAAAGGCCTTTCAAATGATGTATAGTATTGTCATATACGAGCTCTGTAGCGCTTTGTACATATCCGCGAAATTCTTAAGACGAAAAGGCGGAAGGTAGATATTTGACAACCTAATACTAAGATATGTAAGCGAAATTTTTAGTACTTTATAAGATCGACAAAGTCGCAGCAGCATTAAAGGATAGCCTTAACTCTAATTGTAAATTAATTAAACTTGCTGGAATACCAAAATCTACCCTTAACGTATTATAACGTATGACTTAAAAAAAGAAGATGTGTACGCGTTTCGTTCCTCTTACATAATTTTTATCCAAATAAATGGTAACTGCACTCACTCACCGATCATATTTCCTAATTAAAAAGACAACCAACTTAAAAACTATCCTAAAAGAAGAATTTTTAGAACACATAAAGAGACTGGAAGATCGTGTCAATTTGTGTATTACTATTTGTGTAATACTAATAAAAAGTTATAATAAAAATTTTATTTTGTTCTAATAAAAACATTTATTTCGTATTTTCTACCCCCAATCTTGACACTTTTGAAACATACTGTGTATATGAACAAACATAATATAAGATAAGTATTTTCAATTTTTTTCATTTATTGTGTACCACTTCAAGAAAAATCATAAAATTTTTATTGAACCGAATTTTATTTATACATTCTTATGTTCCAGCTTATCACCAAAAGTGTTTAAGTCATTTTTTATTTTTTGTTTTTACAATGTCATTTTCACATTAAAATTTAGAATAGTTACCGCACCCAGTTCTAACAGATCCCATTTATTACGTTTCCACATTCAAGTCACATTATGCTCTTCTATATTCACAATTGAAAAATATATTAAAAGATAATATAAACTCACGTTTGTTGGCGACATATAGAGATTCAATTTGCAGATGTGAAGTAAAAAAATTGCTATTTAAGAATCGCTTAAGAATATGAACATTTTTATCACCAACTTTAACAATTTATAATATTATACAACACAAATTATTTGCTTAGACGATTCTTCCGATTTGAAGCATTAATTATGAATGATCTTGATACATATTTTGCGAGAACGAATGCTGAATATATTTCCGATAATATTGATCGTAATACCAACAATTCATCCAAAAAAAGATTTTGTAAAATGATAAGAATAAGATCAATTGAACCTTTAGAGGACCATCATTTAGTAATTTTAACTCCTCGAAAAAATGGGTAAAAATGCTATCTTATGTCATAAATTGAATATGGGGGAAGGGTCGATCACAAGTTCAGCCAATATATTGGTTTTGAACTCGCTATGGTGAAACGTATATTAAAATTTCACACATCCAATAAATTTACTCTATTGACGTGGATGAAAGCCAAAATATTAGCGTTACGCTCATACTTTAAACGGCAATTATTCAGTTCATGGAAAACAAAATGGCGGATTCCAAATAGCGATTTCAAATTCGTAGTTCCTAAAACGAAAAGGCCTTTATAATACTCCAATGAATGTAGTCAAGGCAGATATTGTAATCAGTACCGATTGCAATAGCTCCGATCATGCAATTATTTTGCATACTTTTTTGAGTCTTCGCTTTTTAATGTTATGGTTGATTAAATAAATCTCTATCGAGAAAAAAATTTTCTTCCAATGTATCAAATAATGAGATCATGGACTCATCTCTCAAGAACAATGAATTAAGAAAAATGACTGGACTTTCATTAAATATAGGACTCGTTGGGAAAGGTAACATAAATGTTTATTAAAGCACCGATTTCCTATTATCAACTCCAGTATTAGACCATATAAGGAGTAGAATTAAATATCTTAAAAATTTTCCATGTTTTATACTTTTCCAATAATGAAAATAGTACTAATCATCATTTGAAAATAATTTTCTTGAACTATAAATTTTTCATCAGAATGCATTTCTGTCGTCCAATTTTAATTCAAAAGTTGTAATAAAACTCTTCAAAAGATCGTTAGTTAGAAGATCTTTCCCACAAAAATATCTCTGTTAACCGTGATCTAAGTTGTGAGGAAAATCCAGAAATGTCTGATTGGCTCATAAAAAATTTTTCAATAAACAATATGTGCGAAAATTAGAGTGTGCGTACAATCTTAATCTTACCCTTTCCGAACGGTAACGGAGGTCGCTTTTCAATAAAAATTATTTTAAGCCTTAAAAGGTTTTAATAGACATATGTAGCATATTATGTTATAATACTCAGATTTTTAGTCAAACCAAAAAATTTATACATAATTCTGTATAAAAGAGATAAACGGAGAATTGCATAATACATTTCGTTTTTCTTTTGTAGAAAATACTGTGCTTAAAATTTTTTTATTGATATCGAAAAGTTTCCTTTCCTCTGCAAGACTCCTTGTAAAAATACCGCATAGGCTATCACAGGAGCGATAGAAATGATACAACTCTATTTCACCCATAAATGTCTGCAATTAAAATCCAATGATAGCACTATATATAAATATATCAAAGTAATTCGGCATACTATATTGTATTAACTATGGTAATACATGTTAATATACGAATTGAAAAATATTGGAATTATAGTTGATAATAAAAGTATTTAATATAATATAATTAATCCATCGTATTTATTATTAAATACAGCTTACATGTAAATGTCTTTTAATTAAGAGAATTACAATTTTGATAAATAATGTGAGAATTCCTTTTTATTAATAAAGAAAAGATTTGTGAAATGATGAATGTAAATTTTTTATGTCTTAATTTAATAAATAAAATTTATGATATAAATAAATAAATTTGGACTTCAAAAGCATGTGTCATGTTAACTTATTTTATTTTCCGAAGTTAATGATCTTTAAAAAATTAAAGTAGTACATTTTAAAATAAATAATTAACTGAAATTTTAGTTTTCTTTTTTTTACAATTTTTATTCTCTGTTTATATTAATTAATGATACTTAAAGTAGTTATTATTCATTTATATCCACTTACTACTTTTCTAATTGAATTATATAACATTTTTTCTTTATCTAAGTAATAATTATGTTAATATGCAAATAGAATTTGATAGATTTGTATTCTTATCTTCATCTTTCTTCTGAATACATGATTTATCATACTTAGTCCATGAAAATTCATAGAAACTTTCACGTTCTTCAGCAATAGTATCAAGTATGCAATTGCTTGAAGAATATCTTGACTGAGAATCAATTAAATTACCCGTATATTCTGTAGAAAATACTTCACAGTCTTTTAAAGATGCATGTGTCGACGATTCAAAATTCTCTATTAGTTGTCCCTGTCTGACATTTATGAATTGCTGAATTAATAATACTTGATTTTGCAGAGTAGATAAAAAATGCTCATATCCTAATCTGTACAAATAGAAAAAGGTAATATATGAATTCTCTAAATTTTTTCAAAAGAATATACTTCTTTAAAAAGTACAATTGTACTTAATTAGTCTACAATTTCAGCATTTTGAATAATTTTTTTTAATTTATATAAAGTATTGAAAATTATAATTAAAAATTGTACTTATGACGATTGTTCTGAATTAAATTAATTAATATTTTTATCGGTCTTATAATCTTTATAATATAATATATTAGCTAAAATAATGACAGTCAGACTGTCCTTGTTTATATTCACCACCGTAGAATCTGAAATAGAACTTAGTTAAATACAGTTTGCATACAGTTTATAATACTAAACAGTTTAGTCCTTGAAGATTACTACAATAAATTAAATTAAAAATTAAAAATAAAATATAATTAATAATAAAATAAAAATAACAAAAGTAATATTCTGTGTTAATAAAGTACAACCTGACAGCCCCCACCACCTTAAATTTAGAATTACCTTGCTATCCGACCTTTCGAACCGCTACGGTTCATCCTCAGGAAGTAAACAATTTATTTTTATTTTTAATTTTTAAATTTTAATTTAAACTTTTTTAAAGATTAAAACTAAAAATTTTTAAATTTTAATTAAATTTACTATCATTATTTTAGCTAATATATTATATTATAGAGACTGTACGGTCGATAAAAATATTTATTAATTTAATCATATTGAAAATATTTTATTGAAACTAACAAAATCAATAAAATTGTTTACATCGAAATACCTTAACTTTTACAAAGAGGATGCTGCGTGTCGATAATACTGACCATAGCGATCGCATAAAGTATAAGCCCTATTATTGTTTTGAATTTCTTCATCGATAAACTGTTCAGATATAAATGTTTGAATAGATGAATAGTAGAAGAGGTCAATATTCTAATTCTTATAATATAATGATATTTTTCTTGTTCCGCATTCCTTCATCGATAAATTCATCGAATATATGTATTCATATATTATGATTTATTTTGATTTATATATATATATATATATATATATATATATATATATATATGATCAAAATTAACCCGGACTGTTGCATTTAAACTCCAGGCGTAACCTGAATTGGTGAAATGTTGTTTTCCTATATTATGCTAGATTCGTTGTAAAACATCTGAACCTTTTGCAAAAACAACATCGAGTAGAGATCGCAAAAGAGATGCTTCGAAACGTAGCTGAGGACCCTACATTCATCAAACGTATCATTACTTGTAACGAGAAATGGGTTTATAAATATGACGTCGAAATTGCTCAACAATCTAGCGAATGGCGCTCTAAAAGCAAGCAGACACCGAAAAAACCAGTCTAAGTCGGTCGAAAATCAAGGTGACATCCATCGTTTTTTTCCGATTACCATGGGGTGGTTCACCATGAATTCGATTCAGAAGGTCAAACGGTCAATAAGGAGTACTGCTTGGTTGTTTTGAGGCGTGTACGTAAAATACTTCATCGTAAACGCCCAGATTTGTGAGCTGAGAATTCATGGTTTTTGCACCATAATAATGCGTCTGCACATTCCAGCATGATTGTGTCTGATTTTTCGGCCAAACTCGAAATGAAATTCATCGCTCAGCCACCGTATTTGCCAGATGTGAATCTGTGTGACTTTTTTCTCTTTCAGAAACTTAAAAATCTGCTACATAGAACACTATGAGTCCATTAAAGCCATAAAAAATAATTGATTAAAGAAACTAAAGGTAATTCCAGGTGAGGCTTACAACAGGTGTATGGAAAAATAGATTAAGCGTTGGAATGCTTGTATTGGCTCGAAAGGAGCCTATTTTGAAGGCGATAATAAAAATTTGTATTAAAATACATAAGAATGTTGTTTTATATAACTTTAATATATCTATATAATTTAATTATATATATATATATATATATATATATATATATATATATGGGAATCGAAGTTACGGTAGGTGCTCAGAGTAAAATACCAAGCGCCGCATAGCGCAGGTAGCGGACAAGTTACCGCGCTGATGGTATTAATTGATTCTGGCGCATCAGTGAATGTAATACGGGAAGATTTGTGGTACCAGGTGAATAGTGTGTCCAATAGTAGAATACCGATGATAGAATATATCGGCGGGCTTATCTGCTTCGGAAAAACATTCGTGCGACCGAAAGGGCGAGTAGTATTAAGTACAGTGTTAAATGGTGTTGAATATAGGCTCGCATACGTCGTGGTGCCAAAGGACGCTACGGAAGAAAAAGTGCTGATCGCAGACCCTCTAAGAGACGTTGCGAGAGTCGTTCTTGAATACGACAAGACCATTGTCGAACCACTACTAAGGGCAGCGTACGTGAACACAATCAAGGAGGAACTCGACCCAATAAAAATCGCTCTACAAGGAGTCGGAAAGCCCTTTTACGAAGAAGCAAGGGCGCTGGTTGAAAATTACCAGCCACACGCATCGGAGGAGACGCCGATCAAAATGTCCAACATACTGAAAGATGAAACGCCAATAACTCGTACGCCTTGGCGTCTGGCCCCGAAGGAAATGGTCGAGGTAGATCGACAAGTTGAAGAGTGGCTATACGAATTTGCAAGTGCCCTGGTAGTCGTGAGGAAGAATCACGGCACACCACGCGTCTGCATCGACTACAAACCACTAAACAAGATGATGGTTAAAGAAAGAACGCCGATGCCGATTGTTGAGGATGTCTTAAATGAATTAGCAGGTGCTCAAGTCTTTTCAACAATCGATCTGAAAAACGGGTTCTTCCACGTTAAAGTAGAAGAAGGGAGCCGTAAAAATACGTCTTTTGTGACGCCCAGTGGACAATATGAGTTTAACGTTGTGGCGTTCGTCTTGGCGACCTCATCTGCGGTGTTTATTCGTTATATACGATATGTGTTCCGTGATCTAATTGACAAAAAAATAATGTTGGTGTTCATGGACGATGGCGTGGTGAAAGGAAGTTCCGGGCGCGACGGTCTGAATAATCTAACACAAGTGCTGGCGACGGCGTCAAGATATGGGCTTAAAATCAATTGGAAAAAGTGCCAATTGTTACGAAGGAAAATAGAATTTCTCGGCCACATTGTTGAAAATGGTAATATCCATCCATCACCGGGTAAAACGGAGGCATTGCTTAACTACCCGGAACCAAGAACGCCAAATCAAGTGCAGCGTTTCTTAGGGCTAGCCGGTTATTTTAGAAAATTTATATCGGAATACGCACGGTTGGCAAAACCTCTGAGTGATCTTCTGAAGAAGGAAGCCAACTTTATAGTAGGAGAAAGACAGCGAGAAGCATTTCTGCACCTGAAGCAGGCGTTAGCAGCCGCATCAGTGCTTCAACTCTATCAGCAAAAAGAGAGATAGAATTACACACCGACGCTTCCAGGGACGGCTACGGAGCGATACTTTTGCAGAAATCGCTGCACGATGGAAAACTACACCCGGTATATTACATGAGTGAGAAGACGACCGACACGGAGAAGAAATACAGTAGTTACGAGTTAGAATTTCTAGCAGTGATCAGGGCGTTACAAAAATTCCGGAATTACCTCTGGGGAGTGCGCTTCAAGATCGTAACGGACTGTGCTGCGTTTCGCCAAACGATGGAGAAGCGTGAGCTGACGCCACATGTAGGTGCATGGATGATGCTCATCGAAGACTTCGACTACGAGATCGAGCAGCGGTCGGAAGCACGTATGAGGCATGTCGACGCGCTCGGCCGAGCTCCCTCGATCAACGCAATCCACGACGCATTACAAAGAAGATTGGCGCAAGCGCAATCCAGACACGAGAAAATCGGCGCAATCAAGAAACTATTAGAAACCATGGAATTCAAGGATTATGTATTGAAGCACGGACTTCTATATAAAGGTACGTCGGGAGAGGAAAAGCAAGGGACTGCAATAAGAAATCATCAAGAGAGCCCATGAAGTCGGACACTTTGGGGTTAAGAATACAATGGATTTTCTCGCCCGGGAATACTGGATGGAGAAAATGATGCAGCGAGTCGGAGAGTGTATCGACAACTGCTTGTCGTGCATTCTTGGAGCCAGAAAAGCGGGCAAGGCGGAGAGCCTTTTTAACTCGCTACCGAAGGACGATACTCCACTTCACATTATAGACAACATGGGACCGTTATCGACTACAAAGAAGCAGTACAAACACCTCTTGGTCGCTGTGGACGGATTTACAAAATACACGTGGATCTTTGCAGTGAAATCGACCACAACGAGAGAAGTACTCGACAAACTGCGAATTCTGCAGCAACATTTCGGTAACCCAAGACTCGATAACCGACCGTGGCACCGCTTTCAAATCTCACGAATTCGATGAATATTGTGAGACGGGAGGAATTCAGCACCAACTAATTACCGCTGGCGTACCTAGAGGGAATGGACAAGTCGAGCGGGTCAATGCCATTGTCGCTGGAGTGTTTTCTAAGGTATCAGCGGAGGAGCCCGGAAACTGATATAAGTATGTTAGCCGAGTTCAAAGAGCGATAAATGGGACTTATCAGCGTTCCATAGGAATGAGCCCGTTCGGATGATTGTTCGGAACGGCTATGGGCTACTATGAAGATACATTGCCTCAGGAAAAAAATCGAGTACAAAGTTGTTCAACACTTCAAGGATTTGCGCGATGAAGTCAGAATCGCCGCCAAACAAGATCGAAAAGGTACAAAACGAGAATCGGCGGCAATACAACCGAAGGCGCAAGACCACGACCAAATATCGGCAGGGGGACCTAGTCGCCATCAAGTGAACGCAAATCCGCCCTGGACTAAAATTGTCCCGAAAATTCTTAATGAACACGATTAATGAACACGATCGATATGAGGTCGAAAAAATAGGTGATACGGAGGAGCCGACCAAAACCACGACATCTGCCAATGATATGAAGCCATGGCGAGGCTTCAGAGATGCTCTCGAGGAGGATCTCCAAAGTGACGAAGGCGATGACGAACCCGAAGCAGATACTCAAAAATCAGAGGAAGAGCACGATGGCTCAGCAGCTACAGCAGAGCATACCGCCTAAGCCGTGCCTGAGGCCAGGTAATTGTCAGGAAAGGCCAAAGGTGGGGGTCGAAGTTACGGTATTTGCTCAGAGTAGAATACCAACCGCCACATAGTGCAGGTAGCCGACAAGTTATCGTGACGAGGGACCGCGCCAATCTAATGAAGACACCTGCAACCGGCGCGCGGCTGGAAATGACCCCAGCACGGTAAACTAGCTACTCCGCACGAATGCGACGGCCCAATAGCTATGGCGCCCTGCATTGGACGGCAAGGAAGAGTGGGGGGAAACCCGCACTGGGGATAAATAGGAGCAGTAAAGTTCGAAACGGGTACTTGCTGGCAACGGTTTTGGCGGAGTGGTCGGATCAACGAAGTGAACAAACTTTTATTTCCCAAATTCTATTCCTGTATTTATTTTCCCTATAAAACCATATTCCTACATATATATATATATATATATATATATATACATATATATATATATATATATATATATATGGACTGTTGTATTAATATAGAAATCATCATGAACGGCCAGGGTCTTATGTTACCAGAATACCAACAAGACAGAATAATCCTATGATCAGCAAAAAGACCGTGATGCACATGTAAACAAAATAGACAACTACACAAATCATTGTCGTTAAAAATAGAAACTTTTTTCCCTTAAGTGCGAAAAGGATGATAGTAAAAATACAAGCTGGGTTCACATTGTGTCTTTGATGGAAATCAGTATGCATACGTGTAAAACGGATGAACAGAGTAGTCAATCATAATACCACTTACTCTACAAATCTTGACAACAAGATGAGTGGACACATTATGAAAACACTAGAACAGGCTTCCATCTTAATCAGCCAAATTCAGCACTACCTATCAGCTAGTGTAATAGGATTGCTATAGCTTAGATAAACTCAACCAAAGCTATGCATTGTGAAGAAAATATGTTCGTCTTAAATTTTGAGATATCAGAAATAATATTTACAGTTCTATTAAATCCAGAGGCATGAAAGCATTTTGGATCAGATCACGACTCGAAAAAATGGTAGAAATAATTGTTGAATTTATAATTATTGAATTTATTTATTATGTAAATTCCGAGTATAGTTTAAAAATATTACAGCAAGGAAAATCTCATATTCTTGTATATCTCTGAAAGATAAGTTTAATCGTTGTGAAAGATATGGCGTAAATTACATATTGTTCCTGGATGAAGCGAATGAGGGTAATATATCTGGCCAGATATCCGTAGTTATTAGTAAACATCTTATGTCGCAATACAGTTATACTCGTTTAGACTTGTGACTGTTATAACAGTAAATATAGCTTCTCAGAGAAATTGTAATGCTCTCAGCGGAAGACATAAGTTATTTTAGACGCTATTTCGCCAAGTTCTATCATTACTGGTATTGTCTGTCCTTATATTAAAATTCAAAATTGTACTTATGTCGACTGTTTTAAATTAAATTAATAAATATTTTTATCACACTTACAGCGTTTTATCTGTACTTAAATTAATATAATTAAACTAATTCAGGTGCATCTGGGAAGAACTTCACCGATTGCATCAATCTTGTTATTTAATAGTCACATCTCGTATTCGCGCAGGTTATATAAATAACGTCAAGACGCTCATGTATCAATTTTGGAAGCGCCTTATCGCCGCATTATTCTTCAGAAACTGTTTTCTGTTTGGATCTTCGTAGTCTAAATATCTTCTGATGATTGGTTAAGACACAAAGGACACAGTGAATATAAATATAACCGCCATAAATAATGCGATCCTCTGTTTCGGACTTTCGAATTGAAATGTTCTGAAATAACATATTGTTATTCGCGCTAATTAAGTAAAAACTAAGCGTTATCGCTTTAGATTTGATCATTCTAAATAATTCCGCAACATGGAATGAATGCAAAAGAATTAAAAAAATAGGTATATCTACCCCAGTTCAGAGGATTTATTATTTAGTAAATTAAAAACGTACAGTCAATTATAACATCAAAATTTCAATAATCCAAAAGCGAATTCTTAAGAAAATTCTTAAGTTTCATTTGTGGTCATATCACAACACCAGGAGGAATTAAACCAAACTAACAACGCAAAAATAGGGAAAATCATTTTTAAGACTTACCGGTTATTCTCGAAAGTTTATCGAAGACTTTGCAAATATTTTTGAGCCACTCAACATAGTTATTCACACACATTAAATTCAGCAGAATAACATTATTTTACCATCTATAAAGAATTACTTTCCATCGTAGAAACATGTAAACACTTTTGACATACATTTTGTTTTTGACACCGACCAGAAAACTCTGACATAGCTTTGTTCTCTAAACATACCGAATTCAAGATTAGAAGAAGATTAGATGGAAGATAATGAGAGATAAAGATAAAAAGAAAACTACTTCGAAATAAGATACAAAAAAATGTAGTAAACATATTGAAAATAATAGACTAATCATCCAATGACAATCAGTGACGATCCAGTGAATATAAATATGACTGCTATAAATAATGCGACTCTCTCGCTCTCTCTCTCTCTCTCTCTCTCTCTCTCTCTCTCTCTCTCTCTCTCTCTCTCTCTCTCTTTCTGTGGCATTCTCGAATTGAACGGTTACGAAATAAAATTAATGATTAAAGTTATTTTGTATCAGTAATATTTATTTTCCATAGACCCATATATACATTATGACGTATGGGTCTTTGCCCCGGCCACTTGCACAGAATATTTATCTCTCACAGCACCTACCTGCTGACCTCTCCGGCTGATGGTGACCCGTCCTCTTTCCACCAGTAGGTCTACTGATAAAAGCGGGACAGCGCTAAAGAACAAAGGACAGTCAATGAATACACGCTCCGATTCTATCTGCAGACTTTATTGGCAGGTGATTTCCGTTCCTCTCGCGCGGGCTCTGTCAGGATCGGGCTCGGATGAGACGTCGGCATTTCTCGTTCTCTTCCTTTCGTGCGGGTCCTGTCAGGATCGGGCTTGGATGAGCCCTCGGCGTCTCTCTTTCTCTTCCTCTCGAATGGACTCGGCGGGCGGCCGGACTGGAGCAGTCGGCATCCGGATACGGCACGTCTCGAGCTGACGAGCACTCACCAGAACTTTTGCGGTATAATCGCGCGGTGTTTCTCGGCCTTATTAGTACACGACTCTATTGTCCTTTTCGAAAAAATCAGGGTCTTTTGTTAATGCAGATAGAAACCAAAACTATCCCCTCGCGCGTCTCAACCAGCAATGTCTACTCTTCCCGCGTCTTCTGCCTTTCCCATGTCTCCCTCGGGCCCTGCTCATCTCATCTCGCTCTTTCACGCGGTGGCGTTTCTTTCTCTCTCTTTCTCTTTCTATGTATGGCTCGTGTGTGTACATCCATTTTTGATTGCACTCACGTATAAAGTACCGACATGTAGTTATTTAGGTAATAAGCGTTAACAGTAGTATACAGAGAGAAGGAATTGGCTGATCTACTCAATAGTTATAAATAATGCGTACGGAAATTTCATGTGTGTAAGTGAGTGAGAGAGAGAGACAACATTCAATTACAGCCATTGATCCATTTGCTTATTATACATCTATTTATCTATCATTTATTCGCGTGGGAAGATACTTTCCCTTGTCTTAGTATGTGTATCCTATAAATCGAGAGAACACGGATCCACCCACCTCTCCTGTGGATCTCTCTATTAGCCTTTGTAGATGACACACACTGGAGGCAAATTCGAATCCAAACCACTGCGGCCTATTCCAGGAGCTGTGGAATGCTTATCGATACCGAGGAGAACAACATGCTTTTAAGAAAATAATTGTAATTTAGTCATATACGTACGTATGCATGTGGTCATACCTTGGACTTCCGTTCTCATATGAATGTACCTCCAGCCTCTGATCATAGTTCACCTCAAGCCGTAACTTGCCTCATGCAGGTTCACACAATAATATCTCTACTTCATGATAACTCTAGACTACTTTAATGTGTTCGAACTAGTTACAGAGAACTAAATGGTCAAAGATACTATTAGAGAGCGGTTTATATTCTGGAATGATTCACAAATCGCATATTCCCACGCTCGTGCCAATGAGAGAATGATATAGTATATGTGATGATGACTGGTATTATCGTACAAACTGTCTTTAAATCGGGTTAAACAAATAATAATTTCTATTGCGACGAAAACACCAAGACAACTTGTTATTATTTAGAAAAATTATAGAGCTCAGGCACCTTGCGATTTAAATTTTTTTAACAACAACCGTTCTACAACTAAAGTAAACTATATTATATTTTCAAAATTTTTTATATTATATTAAAAATTATCCTCCTTTTCTCTCTTTTTCTCTCTTTATCCCTTTTTCCCTCCTTTTTTCCCCATTATTATTCGTAATTAACATGTATAGGATAAGATAATCCATAATGTTACCCCCCCTCCAGACCATGCATATACCACAGTAAAGCAACACTGCGACACGACCTAAGGAATAACTAAAGGAAATATGGATAGGAAGAAGGAAATAATTTTATAATTACATATATACGAAATATACTCTATTTATTATATGAATATTAACACCACAACACCACAACAACAAAATATATAAAAACAAAACTTCTTCTTCTTCGCTGTTGTGTGTCACAGTGAGAGTGTTCCCGAGACATCAACCGCCCTTAAGGAACTAAAGTGTTTTTCTTACGAATTTGTGGACGTCGGGGATAGGACACAATTCCTCTTTCGTGATGCCCGGGTATCCGCAAAAGAAACACCGGTTGTGTCAGCTGTACCGTCCACTAGGATTGTGGACGTAATACGACCGGAAATCCTTATCTGGGGTTTCTACCGGTTTCTTCTTATTCTTTGAAATCCCAGGTCGAGCATTATCCTTATGTGAATTACTCGACGGCCACCGGTGGTGACCCTGGTATCCTACAACCACGACTCCCTCCCGGTTGCGAAGCTGCTCTTGAACGCAGTCGCTTATCCGCGGCTAACTCTGCGGAATCCCGAAGGGAAGAGGGGATACTCTTTCTCAAACGGCGCACATCTTCACGGATACGGAGGAGCTCGGCATGTACTCACTCTGCGTCGGCCTCGGCGGCCTTTTGGCGTACAAGTGCTGCCGTAGGTTCCTCCAGATTTTATCGGTCACGGCGCTGCCCGTGTAAGCTCAGGAATTTTCCCTGAGCTTTCATTGACCCCGCTAAGTTATCGAGCTTCTGGGCCATGACGGGACCGACCTGCTTTTTGCTGCTAGGTCGATGCCGTAACTCTTCCCAGAGATCGATGACTCTGGATTGAGCCTTCTTGGTTGCTTCTACCTTGGCTTTAAAATCAGCCAATGCTTCCAAGAGGCATCGCTCCATACGTTGGAGCGGAGTGAGACGTAGAGGAGTCATTTCGCCTCCTCCGGTAAGTACTCCATGCATTCCTGGGTTGTGAACCGCAGGGGTGGTGGGCGCGGTTGCAGAGGTCTTTTCTTGCTCTTCTGAAGCTGAATCGAGCTGAATTGCGCCTCTGCCTTGACCTCCTCTTATCCTGGAACTCCTGCGCCGGGATAGCTATCTGAAGGTCCCGGGGATAAAGAGGATCCTGCCGTAGCACAGCTCACCCTGAAACGGTCGTGAAAAACCCCCTCTTGACCTGAAGCTCCCACTTCGGGAGGGGTGGTCTTCGACCGAGAAGGGCTAGTTCTTGGCTCAGACCGCATCCCCTCTTAACCCGAAGTTCCTGCTTCGGGAAAGGTGGTCTGGGTCCTTGGAGCGTTGGGAGGCAAGCGTATTTAAGGGCTAATTTAGACATTACTCTGTCGCATCCAGCGACGATTCAAATAAAATTTTTGACCAGAGGTACGGCGGGCCGTCTCAAATTCGGGAAATATATCCGTAAAGATATATTGAGAGAGAGAGAGAGAGAGAGAGAGAGAGAGAGAGAGAGAGAGAGAGAGAGAGAGAGAGAGAGAGAGACAGTGAGAAAGAGATAGAATCAGGATAAAGCAGAAACGGCAACGCTGCCCCGACGGTCGGGAAAGAGAAATTTAAAATAGACCCCTATGGAGTATATTAGCACGTCGTGTGCATCTCTGCCGCACCGGTAGCAGAAGCATCTGCTGCGCGGCTGCGGGCAGTCTGAGTAGCGGTGACCCTGTTCGCCGCAGTTCCAGCATGACTTTGCTGGGGTTGACTCCCTCTTACCTGGGGCAGCACCATTTTCGTTAGTTGATATACGAACGGGATCCTTCTGGCCATTCATGGATTGCGTAGCTGGTAAGCACTTCTTGCTACCCAATCCTGGCAGGGGCGTTATCAGTAGTGAAGGGTGGGGTTTTTGGGGAGGGGTGAAGTTCGGAGGTGGCGCTACTGCCAATTCCATTAGGGCCGGAATCACTTCGGCTGCCATGGACTTGCTGTAAGGCTCGTGCAGACTTGCTCCTGGCGTGGTTTCCGCATCTAATTTAAATGGGTTGTATTTAGGGTGGTTATCATTTGACTTACAGGCGGGGGTATCTAGTGGGCGCGAGAGGGGCTGGCGAGGTTCATTGTCGACGCAGGCCTTGACGTCACCAGAGGGCTTGTACTTCGATGGTACAATTATTCTCTCTTTGTCCTTTGCGTCGTGAGCAGCTGAGGTTTCTGGAGGGGATGCTTTCCGGCCTGATTTTTGTACTGCGACCGAGCGCATGAACACACAGCGGTCGCCTTGGTACAACCTGACCTCGCCATTCTCTGGCGTGCTCACGTAGACTATCTTTTCAGCGGGCTGTCTTATTGCGACTGACCTCCGGTGGAATCGTAGTCCTGGTCGGAATGGTGGCTGGCTGATCGAGCATATTTGCTCATAGTTGCATTTTAGTGCGTTCTTTTGCATTCGCACTTTACGCTTAGACGCCTCGAGCGGTCCCGTCTTGTGGGACGCCACTCCATCGGAGACATACCCGTTGTTAACCTCCAAGAGCTCATACCTTTGCGCGAAGGGATTGTATATCGGCTGTACTTCTTCGCGTCTCAGTTTTTCAGTTGTTGTCATCGTTGTTGTTGCGGTAGTCTTTTCGGACGGTCGCAGACGGTGTTAATTTCTGCGTTTGCCGTAGTTTTACGTCGTTGCGGACGGTCGCAGATGATGTTACAATCTGCGTTAACCGTAGTTTTACGTCGTTGCGGACGGTCGCAGATGTTGTTACTATCTGCGTTAAACGTAGTTTTACGTTGTTGCCGACGGGGGCCTGTACTAGCGGTAGCGGAGGGGAGGTTTTCCTGCTTTTCGATATCTGTTAAGTTGGGCACGCTCGTGTCCAACAGGGATAGCGCGAACGATGTTTCGCTGGCCGGTATTATAGTCTTTGGCGGTATCTCGCCTTCGTCGACCTCTTGGGTCGAGTCGGGACTGAACTGGATTAAGTCCCCTTGTAGCTCGTTCAGGGCTTTTGCTAACTCTTTCCCATCTAGCGTATAGGTCACTTCCTTGGGGATACCCGGACGCGCTTGCATAGCTTGTGCGTTCGCGATTATTGGGGTTAGATCCCGAGCTACGCTTAAATTGGGGAATTGGTCTTCGGGGGCATAGTTCTCCCCGGGTCTGGTAAGTCTGGGCATATCCTGCCGCCGGCGTCCTCGGTCTCTGCCAATGCCTCTCAGCATTGTTCTCCTTATTGGTGCTGGACTCTTTGGAGAAAGTTATATTCGTATTAGGAGGATAATACCTCTTTAAGTCGGATATGTGTACCGTTGTTTTTTTTTCTGTTGTTCATGTCCTCTACCTCAAATATTACGGGGGAGATTTTCCTGGTTATTCGACAAGGGGCTACGAACTTTGGCGCTAACTTCGCAGAGAATTTTTCGGTGCCCGATGAGAGTACATGGTTGCACCTACATACTTGTTCATTTATGTCGAACGATTCCTGTGTTCGCTTCCAATTGTAATATTTGGCTTGTTTTTCGCCGGCTGCACTCAAGTTTTTCTTGACCATTGCATGGATGGCTGGCAGTCTTTTGACGTGGTTTAGCCAGTCTAAGGGTGTTAGTATCTGCAATTGCGGTGTTACTCCCTGAGTTTCTTTGTACGTCGGCATCTCTCTTGGTTGTCGGCCGAAGTTTAGAAACGCTGGTGACGCTTGGGTACTCGCGTATACGGCGGTATTAACCGCAAACGCAAGCTCAGGGAGGTGTAAATCCCAATTTTTGTGATCATTTCCTACAAAGGTAGAGATCATGGTTTTAACCACTCGGATAACTCGCTGTACGAAGTTTGCATGAGCGTGGTAAGGCGCTATATGTGGGTGGATGATGCCCAATTCGCTCAATTTGCTCTTAAGCAGGTTATTGGCGAATTCAGTGCCGTTATCAGTAATAAGGTATTTCGGGCATCCCCACTTGAAGACAATTAGTTCTTCGAGCGCTTTAGCGATGGCATCGTCTGTGGCTTTCCGGCGGAATCGTATTTCTATGTATTTCGTAAACAAGTCCTCGAATATTAGGAGGTACTCGTGTTGGCCTTTACTGGCGGGGAAGGGCCCCATTATGTCTGCTGCCACGCTGGCCCATGGGCCTTCTAAGTTTCGCTGGGCCATCAAGCCTGCCGGTGCTCTCTGAGACACCTTATGTATCTGACAATCGGGGTAGTGCTTGACCTAAGCGTGGATGTCTCTACGCATCCCCGGCCAGTAGTAATGTTGGTTGACTTTGTGCGCAGTCTTCTCGACACCGAAGTGCCCTGATGTTGGAGTGTTGTGACACTCATACAAGACTCACTCTCTATCATTATACGGTATCGTTAGCTTCCAGTCATCGGGACTTTCGCCTATTATGTTGGTGAGCTCATTCGGGCGATGTTTGTAGAGCTTGTCTCCTCTGACTGTCCAGTCTGGATGTTTATCTGGATCTTTTTGTATGTTATTCATTTTCTCATTGTACCATCTACCTCTCTCAATAGAGGCTATCGGGGCGGCAGGGGATTGGGATTGTTGGGGGGGGGGGTGTCTAGAGAGAGCCTCTGGTACATGATCTAAGGTTCCTTTTCTGTGTACAATCTCCATGTTGTATGCTTAAAGTGCTGTCGCCCATCTTTCTAGGCGGCCCGTCGGGTTCTTGAGGGTGTGTAGCCACTTGAGACTACTATGGTCTGTTATGACCGTAAACCTTTCGCCTAGGAAGTATCCTCTGAATTTCTCCACTGCCCACAAGACAGCTAAGCACTCTTTTTCCGTCACCGTGTAATTCGACTCTGCTTGGTTCAGAGTTCGACTCGCATATGCTTTGGGGTGTTCTTCGCCGCTGCTCTCTTGGCTGAGCACAGCCCCCAGTGTATAGCTGCTTGCGTCTGTTGGGAGTATGTACGCTTTGTTTTGCGTAGGGCGAGCAAGCACGGGTACTTGTGTTAGAAGTATTTTTAATTTGTCAAATGACTCTTGTTGGGCCGGACCGCAATGCCATTTCACTTTTTTCTTCAACAGCTTAGTGAGTGGCAATTTTATCTCCGCTAGCGCTTTGATAAAACGGGCATACCATCAGACCATTTCTAGGAAAGCCCGCAGCTGTTTTAAGTTGGTAGGTCTCAGATATTCGCTGACCGGGCGAACTTTGTCCGGGTCAGCGTGTAAGCCGTTTTCGTCTACTATGTAGCCTAGGTATTTAACCTCCGGGCAGCAGAACTCGGATTTGTCCTTATTAATTTGTAACCCTACCTCGTTGAGGCGGGTGAGCACCGCGATTAGTTTTCGAGTGTGCTCCTCGAACGTCTTACTGGCGACTATTATGTCGTCCATGTAGACGAAAACGGTCGGCTGCCATTCCGGCCCGAAAACAAGGTCCATACCCCTTTGAAAGCTGGCTGGGGCGTTAGTTAGCCCGTATGGTAGTCGTGTATATTGGAAGAGTCCCTTCTGTGGGACTGCGAAAGCGGTGATTTCCTTGTTGCCTGAGTCTAAGGGGATCTGATGGTATGCTTGGCTCAGATCTACCTTAGATAGATACCGAGCGTCCCTTAGGTTATCTAATAAGACATCCATATGGAGCAGCGGATATGCGTCTTTCCGTGTTACGTGGTTCACCGCTTTGTAGTCGATACAGAAGCGAATTTTTCCGTCTTTTTTAGGCACAATCATGGGGCAACTGCTCCATGCGCTCGTTGATGGTTTAATAATGCCCTCTGCCAGCAGCCGATCTATTTCGTTGTGCGCCTGTTTTAGTAGCTTGTCTGGGATTCGACGTACCCGTTGTTTGATGGGACGTTGCCCTTGTACGTCGATATGATGCGGCTGCATCCGCGCTAGATGCAAAGGTTTGCTCGGTGCGGGTATTAGATAAACAACACCCGATCGAGCTCCTGTCTTTCTGCCGCATTCAGACGAGCTACACCATTCACGGCTGCTATGGCGGTGATCGTTTCCATAGGTGCATTACCCGGCGTCACGAAGTGTCATGTTATTTTCCTGTTCGTATGCCACGTGGCGTTAGCAAAGTTGATGGTCACCTTCATAAGGGTTAGGATCTCCATCCCTAATATGAGGTCGTACTTCAGTCTTTTTGATACTTTGAATTGGCCCTTGAAGCGTTGGCCATGGATTTGAAGTATCAGGTCAATTTCTCCATCGTTTGGGCAAAGTTTTCCGTCCGGCATCTGCATATACGAGGTTATTGGTAGGATCGCTGACTTTACCAATTTGCCTGGATCGGGCCCTACATAGGACTTCCGAGCGCCTGGATCTATCAGTGCCAGAAAGATCTTTCCCATAATTTCAATACTTAGGAAGAACCTGTTTTCCTGTTCATGGATTTGTGCCGTAGGGTACGTACTCGTTACGTCGCTGGCTTCTGGGCATTGGCTTAGGTTACCATTTTCCCTTGTGCGTGGAGCCGTGTCACAGGGGGTGTCAAGACTAGCTTCGTATACTTGCTCCCCTATGCGTTTCCCGACCTATTATTCGGGCCACATCGAGTACAGTTGAGTGTGGTGACGTCCTTTTCTCCGCAATTGTAACAGTACAATTGCCGTCTATCTGGGCATCTATCTGCCCAATGTCCCGTTTTCTTGCATGTCCAGCAGGGTCTATTCTCCTCACGTCTGCTCGACATGCTATCACTTCTATCTCTACCGTACGATGACCGCGAATCACGATCAGGGGATCGTGTTTCTCGGGAATACGCCGTGCGCTCGTTTCCGTATTTTTGTCGGTCCGGTGATCGCCGATCTATGTGATATGAGGGTCGGTCTTTGTAATCTTCGCGGCTTAGTCGTTCGCGCCGGTATTCTGGTGTTTGTGACCGATCTCGTCGGCTCTTGTCATAGTTATATCGACCGGAGCGGTGATCGCGTGAGGGGCTTCGGTAGGGGCGTTCGGTACTGTACCTATTTCGATGTGGTGAAGGGGATCTGTATCTGGTGGATGGTGGAGGTGTGTGGTTACGGTATGGTGGTGATCGTTGTCTGGCTGATGAGTTCCGTTGCCGACTCGCGTTTCGTCCTTGTAACTCTGGAGATGGTGTACGTGTACTACGAGCTACTGGGCTGTAGTTACGTGGTTTTTGTGTATCTCGTAGGTCTTTGTTATTTGACTTAGTCAGTATTGACGCTGACGGTTCGACCAGCGTTACGTGCTTCTACGTGTCAGGTGCTTTTTTACTGGCTAGTGCGGCTAACCTCGAACGTCGGCTACATCTCTCTGATGGAGCGCATGCTGCCGTGCTTACCATACAGTCTTCTGCTGCAGGCGGTTCATTGTACCGTCGAGTTAATTCCTTCTTTAGTTCAAGGCGCTGTTCTAACAGCTGTAGGTCGTCGATTGATTTAAAATCTTCTCGATCGATTTTATTTAAGTAATCGGGGTTTAGGTTTCTGTATATTCTGTCCAGTCGGGACTCGAGGGTTAGCGCCGGTGACATCTTGTCAAGCAGCACTCGCATTCCTTGTAAATATGAGCTGATTGGCTCTTTTGAGCCTTGCATTCGATCTCTCAGCTCCTCTTCTAGCCGTAGGGTGTAATCTATCGGCCTGAATTGGCGACGTAGTGCCGACTTGGAATCATGGAGCGATCTCCAGGTTTTATTAATTGGCCGCGCCCATGTCCGCGCTGTACCGCTCAGGTCTCGCTGCGGCAATATGACCTTGTTCAGGTGTCTCAGTATTCCGATGCGCGGCCGTTGATATTGCCTTTTTTTGTTATTTTCGAGCGCAGTCGAACTCAGCATTTCTGAGATTTCGCTTAGCTCTGACTGTCCTTCTGGCAGTTGCAGCTCCTCTACGTCTGCCTGCCATGGTGTTGTTTTGGGACCGAATGGGCGCCGCAGTTCGAAACGAATTAATCGGTTCCTGAGCGTTGCCGGGTCACTATCGCCTCGTATGTTTAGTCGATTCGCTTCCTGCGCTAGTTTCCCATACAGCATTTCCTCAAAAAGGCTGGTGAGTCGTTCTGTTTCTTCCATGACTCTGGAGTTGGAGCTCTTTACATCGGTGGTCATTTTAGGATCCATGATTTAACATTATTGATCACTATAAATAGTGTACAAATGTCCAGATGACTAGTTATTTTTTTTTTTTTTTGTCACGAACAAAAAAGATTGTTAAATATTGTTATTGCAACACCTGATGTCGCTTAAAACAATTGTAACGTATGTCCAGGTTCGATGGTTTACACGTCTAATTCCAATTATTTGTTTAATCCATTAAACAAAATAAAAAGATACTGCTTTACTATTTATTTATCAATTTTAGTTGTAATTACCATTTATTGTATTGTGGTGGCTGAATAGATGTGAGTAATTACTATATTTGTTACTTAAACATTAATTTTAATTGTAGATTATTTATATTCCATTCGTTAATTAAGGACTTTATTTTAATTATTAAAATTAGTCATTAGTTATTAATTATTAAAATTACTTATTATTTATTATTAATTATTAAAATTATTTATTAAAATTAGTTAAATACAAACAAAATCAACATTCAGGAAGACCAACACCTAAACAGCGAGAGAAAATTATAGTGTATAATTTATATTGATATATTATTGTTAGTTTGGTGATGTCACATATATAGTTTATGTGATTTGTTTGCAAACTTATACACGCATCTATGAAGTGCTTATATTATTGTGTATAATTAGTGTATAATTAGCAAAATTTTATTAGCAACAGCCCATCTATTTTTAAATTATTTAGTTGAAAGCAATAACCGTGCGTTTATTAAGGTATAAATTATTATTAGGTAAATATTCGTCAGAAGTTCAATTGGTCAATATTGTTATTTCTGTTATTCAAGGTTTGATTGTAATTGTAATTTTTTATTTTTAATTTTGGCATCTTTTCTTTTTTTTTGTAAAAAAAGTCTTGATTTGTTTTTTTTGATTATTATTACTGGATTTTTTTTCCTTATGATAGAAAGTTTGTTCAACTATTTTTACACAACAACTAATAACTTCCCATAATATATTAATTTTTCCAAAAAAAAACTTAATAATTTCTAATAGTTTTCAAAAAGATTTTATTTATTATGAACAATTAAAAATTATTTATTTATACTGTTGCTTTGTTATTTAATTGCATGAGTAATCCTGTTACTCATACATCTGTCTTATGTTTGAGCCACTCACTTTGGAGGTTATCTCCAGCGGTGGTATCCTTATATCAGGCGGTGTTAGTACTGCTACAGCAGTATAGTTGTAAATTACAAAGAAAGCAGTATAATTGCAATAGTCTATTTATTGTATGGTCTAGTATTCATGAATATATTTCTATTGATATTTACCTCTATCTTATTCATTACCTCTATTTTATGTTTATTTATCTCTTGTATTTATAGCTTGCATTTATATCTATTTGAGCTACATTTATATTTTGCATTAATATTGGTTTTATCTATTTTCATACCTCGTATTTACATCTGTTGTCGTTAGCTTTATGTTTTATACTTTTATATAATAATATAATCTTTATGTGGTATTAAAGTTTATTGATTCGGTTATATTCACTTTATCCTTTTTATTATTATAAATATTATTGTATACGTTATTGTATACGCATGTTTATTCTGTTATAATGTTATTCTAAGGTTTATAAGTATTTTGTTATATTTATATTGTACATGTATCAGCTATGTATTCTGTTAGAATGTTATTCTAAGTTTTATACGTATTTTGGTTATGTTTATATTTATCTTTTTTTTTTAATTTTCATGAGCTATATGTTACTTGTGTTGGAATAATATAACATTGAGCGATGATCATCTGTCTTCTTCTAATACTGGGGAAATATAATATAATCGTCGATAACTGATGGAATGGAGTTGTATTTATTCTGGTACAACATTCTATACAAGTCTTCAGTATTACTTCTTTTTTCTCATCATATGTTGTTATTATTATTATTATATGTCATCAACATCTGTTTAAGGCTGATACTGGGTCTTGTTAAAAAGTGTACGCTATTTATCTTTTCTTAATAAAAAGGAAGATTCTATTCTGCTACAGCTGTCAGCTGCCACAGTGCAGGATATGGGAATACAGCGACGAGCAATACCACTATGAATATATATGTTAATAGTAGTGTAAGGGGCCAGGATGATTTGAATATAGGGGACATGAACATCGGAAGGAGCAACGTTACACACATATATTAATTATATTACGTACATATATTAAATGCGTATATAATACATATGTAAATGAGTATATAAGCAAAATTCATATGTATATAATCAGGTAAAAGAAAATCATATATATATGCATGTATAACAACTATGTGTTAAATGTATATATGTTGTACACATGTGTTCAAATATTAGATGTGTAAGACAAATGTAGTTATGTACAACGTAAAAGCGAGCCCATCTACACATTTACATTGAATTTCATAATAAGCATGTAATAATATTACAGGTCATTATATGATTTAGCATATAATAAGATGTAACATTAAAGTCAGAGAACTTCAAATTTAGATTTTAAGAGAACGATAAACAATTAGCAGAATCGATAGTAAATAACACTAAGTCTGTTTTATTATATTTGTGCAAAATGTATTCTAAGAGGTAATTAACCTCTAGCATTAGCAGTAAGTAATCACTTACTTAATAACAAGAAGCAATTATCTGTTGTGTTTATCGTCCTGACCTTAGGTATATTAATATTAATATTAGTTACATGCTATGTTATGATCACTAGGTGACTCCTGCTACTGCATTTTCCGTATGGGGGTTCACGTTAACCGGGAGGGAAGGCAAGAAAGAAAAATAACATCAAGAAGAGAAAAAAAATGTCTGTGAAATATAATGTATATTTCACAGTTCAATGATGCTGTAGCAGCCGCTTGCTGCTACGGCGCATATCAGTACGCAAGGTTCAAAATGGCCGTCTGACTTCGAAGTCAGGCGGGCAGTTGTTCTCTACTACTTTTCTTTCTTTCGCCCGGGGATTTTTCGATAGGATTTTACTTTTTTACGCGCACAATATCCGTGAGCAAGATATCCGCCGAATTCGACGCGCATGCACTTTTCACACACGCATGTGTGTGTCGCGGGCCTCACGCTATGGGCGCCATTTGTAACGGCGTTTTCTTGCCATCCACTTACTTTGAGGAGGTGCAGATACGTGCGGATACTTCGCAGCTACGTGTAACGAAATGGGGAAATCGGTAGGGGATAACAAAACACGACAAACGATCTAAAAGAATTACCACACGTTATTTATTTCTTTATGTACACACACTCACACATTCTCACATACGCGATACACTAAAAGACTTCGCACGCACGCGCACTCGTCTCACACACACACTCGCACACGTAACTAGCTTCGCAGATTCTGTGACACTTCCGACGGTTACAATGACACTCTACCCCGATACACGCGGGGGACGGGGATACACTCCAGAGACATATACGGACGAATACACGTTAAAACGCTAAGTTAAACACGGCGCGGGCGCGGACGCGGCAAACTTATTTCCTAGCCCACTAGGCGGTCGAGTACTTGCCTTCGTCAGGTACTGCTGGGCGATCTTGATCGTCCTCCGGAACAGGCTGCTGGACGTGGTGGCCGTCTCTCTCTCTCTCTCTCTTTCTCTCTCTCTCTCTCTCTCCCGCTTGACACCAATCAGGCAGGCACTGCCGGCGGTGGTGCGGGGCCCGCTCTCTCGCGATGCTCGGCTTCCGTCGGGCAGGCAGTTGGAGATGCTGCTGCTGCGGCGGCGTCGGTAGTGTAATGGCGGTCGGGGAGCTACACGCTCTCCCGATACGAACACTTGCTGCGGCGAGAATCGCCGGGGCTTGAAACACAGTGTTCGCGAGGTCCTCTCTGTCCTTTTCAAGTCGTTCTCTAGCTGATGCTTTAAAGCACAGACACGAGCCACTCACAGTGCGGGGCTGACAATCCTCAAAGGTTGCAACGGAGCTTGCGGCGACGTACGAACGGGTGACAAAATGCGTCAGTCTTTCACCGTGTCTCAACAGAGAAGAAGGCCTACGCTTCTTTATCGTTCGAGCGTTGCGTTGCGCGGCGCTTCGCGCGCGCCCTTTTGACAGCGCGACTGTATTACTCGCGCTTACGCGCGCACGCGGTTTTAAACGCAGGGACCGTCGATCGCAACGGTTACAATATATATATATATATATATATATATATATATATATTTATTTATTTATTTATTTATTTATTCGCGTAGATATAAATGTATATACATGAATACATATACTATAGAATGACTCGCCCGTTGGTCAAAAGGCTGACTGGCTCGCGCCTTTCCTCGAATAATAAAACTCGGACCAGTTGCGGCCGCATAGCAGGGCCGCGGCCCCGTCCGAAATACGTACCGGACCGAAATCTTCCTCTTTCCCCCCTCCGATTATATCTTCCCTGTGGAAAATTTGGGAGAAAGTGAGAAGCGCGCCTACAAACAATTTATGGCCCTCTCTATATCTAAAGGAAAACCCGAAAAGTAAAGATTTTAAGCTGCTTAGAACCCAACAAGGAAAATGCAGCAGAAAATATTTTTAATTTTCATAAGATAGTCAAAATTATTATTCGTATCTTAATCATTAATATTGATCGGCTATTATTATTATTATTATTATTATTAACATTAAATAATATATGCTATTACGTTTAATTTTATAAATGTTGTTGTTTTTACTAAGATTGCTATTAAATAATATACATTTATATTTTATTTAGACACTATTACTATGAAATAATATATACGTTATATTTAATTATTTAGATACTCTCGTTGTTAATATTATTATTAAATAATACATATTATTATTAATACTACCGTTATTACTATTATAAAGTACATATTACTATTGTTATTAATATTACTATAATAAGAACACATGTTTCTATATTTAATCATTATTATTGTTTTACTTAAGTATTTAGATTATTATTATTATTGTGAAATAATACATATTACTCTTGTTATTAATATTACTACTATAAGAATATGTGTTACCATATTTAATCATTATTAATATTGTTTTACTTAATTATTTAGATTTTTAATATATATGATTATTTTTAACGCGATTTTGCAAGGAAATATAGCACTGCTACTAGCATTTAAGTTAATAATTAAAATTTCTCAATATAATGTAATCTTCTCCGAAATTATCTAGCAGTTTAGAAATAAGAAACCGAAAATAATAATAATGATGACTGTACGAGATGAACGGAGAGCTAATTCTTACTATGAAGAAAATCGTCCCTTCATCTCCCCCACCACCATGAAATTTTTCTGCGGAGAAAATTTCGGCATAGTTGGGCCCTGACTATAGATACGCGACCTCGAGACTCCGGAAAGCAGACTGCCGGCCGTGTTCGATCCGCGCGTATACTGATAGAGTTATTACTGTAAAATAGACGATATATACTGGTAATAATAAAAAGTAAGTAACGAAAGACGGAATTTTAATTTATTACCTGATATTGTTACGCGATACACATGCTAGTTTTTAGGACGGGGGGCGCTGATTGGGCAGGCAAGAGAATTGTCGCCCGATATTGTAGTCCCCACTAAAAATCAGCGTGGTGGGCCAGCGAGGTAGATTGAAGACCGAGGTTTATCTCTATATCTCTGGAGATTTATCCCTGCGATCTCCTGGAGAATACCGTCCGGATTTGCTTCGGAAGTGGCCTTACTGAACGGCGTACTGATCGTGCCACGACGCGATTAATATTTCGCGATGCGGCCCGCATATCTTTGGCTTCGACGCGAAAGCATGTTCGAAAAACTAGGGGGCAAAATAGCGGAGGCTACGGCAGGAAATCGTCGTCGTGACTTCCACGTAACACCAACCCGCGTGGTTGGACGATACAACCCGTTGAGCTGTCGATGATAAGACACGATTTTTCTTCTATACCAGGTCACCCACCTGGTATGCAGAAGGACGTCGCCTGGCATTATAATAATCTGCTAGGCGACGCTGCTGTCATTGGGATCATATCTTAGAGGCCTCTTGGAGTTCTTTCAACTTACTCATTTTAGCTAGCCGCTAGCCAGGAATTTTCTCTTTCTTTTTGTTGAGTTTCCCCTTAGCCTGATCTTGGCTGTGGCGGAGAGTTCCTGGCGGCGTCAGCTCTCTTCTGAAATTCAATAGAGCCGGAGAATATGCAGTGGAACTATGTGGCGACGTGTTTAGCGAAAAATTTAAGTAAAAAATTAAGAGCCTTCTACGAACTTCACAATGCGGGTTTTCAACGTTCTGTTGACCCGCTCCACCGGATTAGCCTGCGGAAGGTACTGTGGAGTATGGGTATGGAGTATACCCGCTTCCAGTAAGTATTCATCAATCATACGATTTTTAACTTCGGTACTATTCTCCAACAGGAAGACCTCTGTTATGACGAATTTAAGTATGATCCTCTTTTCAAATTCTTTGAGGATCGTACTGGCGTCTGCTTTACGGGTGGGGATATATTCTACCCACCGTGTAAAAAAATCTTAAAACACCAGGATTATACTCAAATCCAAGGCGACTCTTTACAAATGGTTCGGTAATATCGCCGGCGACCATTTGCCAAGGTCTCTCTAAGCCTCTCCGACCCATTCATCCGGCAGGTAGTCTTTGGTATACCTTTGACTGCTGGCATATACGAGAATTTTTCACATATTGTTGAACCGTCTTATAAAATCCAGGCCAGTAATACTATTTGCTGAATCCAGCGAAAATTTTCTCATGTCCTACATGTCCGGCTGATTATCGTGACATTCTTTAAAGACTGAGTCACGACGTTCCTTAGGAGCGACGATCTTGAAAGCGTTCTCATCATCCACGATCACTTCGAGGATTTCATCTGGACGATAGCAGTAAAATTGTCCCCCGATAATTTTCAATTTCGGTAATCGTTGGGACGATCTTAGACGTTCTTGAACCCTTATAGATACCATTCATCCTGGGTATCTCTTGCCTAAGTTACAGTTGAGCAAGATACATCGTCTCCCGCGAACATCCTAGAAAGGGCGTCTGGCACGTTGTTCAACGTCCCTTTACGATGCTCTACATTGAAACTTTGCCCTTGCAATCTTAGAGCCCATCGTGCGAGTCTGCCAGTTGGGTTCTGCATCGTACGAATCCAGCTCTATATAAGGACGGAACTTATCAATAGCTCATATGACAGAAAACACTTTCTCTTGGTTACTGAATAGTATCTTTCGGCTTGTGAGAGTACTCCATGCGCAAACTCCAACACACGCTCTTGTCTGTCGACATCCTGCGTAAGGACCGCTCCGATCCCAGTGTGACTTGGCAATTGTTTGCACGGTAAACTGAATATCAAACTACGTACGGTCTATGCAGGACGGATGCCGAAGCGATCATTGATTTGATCTTGTTGAAAGAGGCTTGTTCTTCCTCCGTCCACTCATAACAACAGTTCTTTCTAGTTAGACGTGTGAGTTGTTCGGCTGGTAGCAAAATCTTTTAGGAATTTTCTATACCACCATGCCATCCCGAGGAAACGTCTAAGTTGCTTCAGGTTTCTCAGTTCCGCGTAACACATCACTGGTTCGGTTTTCTCGGGATCGGGACGGAAATCCTCATGATTCACGAGAACACCTAAATATTTGACTTCGGTGTGTCCGAAGACACTCTTTTCTCGATTTCTCGTGAGTCCAGCTTCATGTACTCGAGCAAGAACCCGACGTATCCAGTCTAAGTGTTCTTTGAATGACTCGGTGGCAATGATAATCTCGTCAAAATATGGTCCGATAATTCGTTCTATAAGTCGTTGGAACGACGCTCCAGCGTTAGATAGACCGAAGGCCATCCTGGTAAACTGGAACATCTCATTCTAGGTACCGTAAATTCCATTATCGGTTTGGGTTCCGGATGAAGTGGTATTTGATGCTACGCACTACTCAGATCTAAGATAGAAATATATTTGATTGTAGCTTCCTTCGAATCCATGTTAGGCAACGGGTATAGATCAAATTTCGAAACTAAATTAACTTTTCGAAAATCGATGAAAAATCTCTATTTCCCGTTGCTTTTACGTACCATCGCCACTGGGCTTGATCAACCACTTATGGATGGTTCGACTACTCCAGTCTCCAGCATTTCTCTAACTTGAGAATGCACTCTTCTTGAAATTTCAAAGAGACTGGATAAGCCTTTTGACGTATAGGGCGAGCATTAACTACATCTATAATATGTTCCACCCACGTCGTACGTCCCAGTGGCACTTCTTTCGCCGGCACGATTTTATTCCAGAGCTACTTCATATGTTCTTGTTCCTGCCGAGATATATTCGTGAGGCTAATGGATGCTAACCTCGAAAACTCCTCGATGGAAACCAGTATTTTCTTCTGAGTTTATCTCGCCTACTCGAATAATCTCAGAAGATTAACCATCAGTCAATCACAATGGTGCCCGACGTTGGATTTGATTACATGTGACTGCGGCTACTTCCAGCCTGACCCGTTTATTCACTGCTTTAACCCACAACGAGTTATCAATCGGATCATAGATGATTCCGAACGCTCGTAGGAAATTGGCACCTACATAGCAATCTACTTCAAGGTTAAGGATCATAGCGACCAGCACATCGTGCGTGATCCCTGCCAATTCGAACGACAGTTTGACGTGACCCGTGACGTAAAGCGAAGAGTTCCCTTGGTCTCTAGCACCAACTCCAGACGCGAGGTAGAATTCTTGCTGGCAAGCCTTTGCTAATTGTAGCCCGATCATGCCCATGCCAGTGTAAGACGCGCCGGTGTTGTACAATGCGCGTATCCGGTACTCAGCAAGTCGTAACGGAATCCCCCAGCATGCTTCTTCCGGCTGTGCTAAATTTTGGCCGGGATCTAATTCATCGCTGTCTTTTTCCTCAGTCGACGGTATTTCCTCAACTGAATCAGGCCTTTCTTCAGTCTAATTATGATGATTCAAGGAACGATATCCTCGAATATTCTTGTTCAGGGTCACGCTTGGATTACAACTCGACCTGACCCCTAGTGGTCGCTTTCTTCCCGTTTCCCGAACACGTCGGGCAGTTATAATTGCGGTAACCTAATTCACCACACTTATAACATTTTATCGGATCGTTCAAACTCTTCTTCCTATCCGATCGACGGCTCTCCAGAACTATGTTGGCACGCTCCAGACCTGCCAACAAAGTTCGATTCCGAGCATCAATCGGTCGTTCGATTCCGCCTCCAGGTTTGGAGGTTCGATTTCGAAGGCCCTCTTCTTTCTTCGCTGGTATCGGCCTTCAATCACCCTGAGAAGTAGATGGTCTACTAGACATTCCATCTGTCCGAATTTTGATTCCATGCGAGCCAGTACTTTGAACACGTCTGCCATGCCAGGATTGATCCTCTTTTCGTGATCGAGAGTTTCCTGAGGAGCAATTGCAACAACTTTAGTTTTAGCCCGCTTGAAATTCGGCCATTTATATGCGGCTTCGCGCAAAATCGCTTTATCCGGCGAAGGAGGAGTCTGATAACATTTCTCACACTCCAATGCAAATTCGATTGCTTTGGCCAAATTTAGGAATTCTGGAATATTATTAAAAGACTTCCTTGATATCCTTCGCTCGATTTCGGAGCGTGCATTGCGCCATTGTCTATCCAATTGCTCTGCCTCGGGGAGAGGTGGATTTAACCGATCGTATATAGAGAGGAGACAAGCGATATAATCACTTGAAGATTCGATGGCTCCTTGAGTTCGAGTTTCAGCTTCTCTAACCTATTTTCCTCGATATTTTGGACCGGCTCCGTACCATATGTTTGCGGTACGGACTTCACTCCAGGTGGTTATGCTTCTTTTTTCAATGTATCGAGCCATAACCCTACCTTCCTCTTATTTCGCGGAGCACCTGAGTTAATTCTTCATCAGATATCTGTGAAATTCGTTGGCGCTCCTCGATCAACTTGAGAAATAATTCTAGGTCCTGATGAGAATCATCGTGTCGAATATCCCTCTTGGATCCCTTAATGATTTCTAACTTATCACTGATGGCTTCAAGGAGTTCTCCACCCTTCCAGCCTTATTCACGGATTTGAGGACTTGAACATGGCGTAGAAATACCACTGGCTGGAGGTTACAGAGAAACCGACGATTCTTCCTGTACGGTGGATGCATAACACACAAATATGTCTAGTATTTGCACCTTCTTCCGTGCAGGGACGTAATTCAGTTGTGTACTGCTGATCGATGCGGAACGAATCTGCGACAGAGAAGATAATTGATTTGTTATGTCAATAATTGCTTCTTTAACCTCTTTGTTCGGAGATGTTGTATTGCCATAATCCGTACAATATCTTCCATTGTACATGGACGTAGACTGCCAGGTGTGGAGCTGACGATTACGGTTGATCACGAGGGTGAGGTCGTCTGCCCCGAATGTTCTTGTGGGAGGAGTAGGCCTCCTGCAGTCATCTGCTCATCCACACCAGGCTAGATGGTGTATTGCTCAAACGCAATCGAAAGTCTTCTAGATTCCGTTGGATCTCTTTATTTTGCTTCAAGAACTCCAACGGATGCCTCTCTTCTCCATCAGCTGTAGAGTCTAGTCAGGATGGATCACCATGAGCTATAAACGACTCGGGTCTTCATCTTTTTCTTCAACGAAGTCATCCGGATCGTATTCTCCCTTCAGCCACTGTTTCATTCAGCGAAGCTGTTCAAAAATAGTGCCATAGCTTCGCAGAGACAGCTGATGACTTCCACTCGCGCCAGATATAAACACCACTGGTCAACCGAAGTCGACGGTGTTTTAGAGGAGAGAGAGGTCGATCTTTTAGACATCGTGTAAAAACAAGGTACCTAACAACAGTAAAAAATTTGGAGGGTATCTCAAATGTGTTTTTATAAAGAGGGACCCACTAAAAAAACGGGCGCTCTCTATAATCTAAAAAATACGAAATACAAAATATTTCTTATTAAACACGCCTTGAGTTCCTCAGTATCCGTGAGGTGACTTACTCTTTGGAGAAATTTTATAATGACTTTACTGCCTTATATGGCACTCCTGAAGTATTATCCTGGGCTCTAATTTTATTGTATTGGGCTATTTGGTTGTAGGAATTGATGTCTCCATCCCTTGAGAGGTATCAGTTCCTACTATATTCTATTATTATAAATCTAATAAAAATCAAAATCGATAAAAATAAATAAAAAAACCAATATGATTAAAAAAATATGTTAAGCCCAGAAAAAAACAACGTTAAACACTGATGCCTGTTCTACTTTTACTATACTTTTACAAGATGGAAATAAGCTCGGGGCCTGCTTAAGAGTTTTAAAAAAAATTAAAACTACTTTTAAAATAATGATCGAATTGATCACTTTTATTTCCCGAGCTTTCTACAGTAAGTCACGTCACGCACACTTTACAGTGAGTAACCTGCATGAAGGAAGTTTCAGAAAAAATAATACTGATACTTTTATTTATACAACCTACGGGTGCAATATCTAGTCGTTATCGACATAATATGGTAAAGAGGGTAGAACCTATATTTGACCTGATTTAATAAAAGATAACAAAAAAAATTTTATCTTTTAACTATGTCTATTTGACCGCGTTTATCATTAGACTGTAAGATCAATAGAAATATTTATTAATTTCACTTTTTATTTCGTTTTATTTTATTAAATTTTATTTCATTATTTATAATTTTTAATCTAAGTTATTTATAGTAATTAGTTTTATTTCTGATACTTCGGGGGTGCGAATAAACAAGGACATGCTGACTGTCATTATTTTAGTTAAAATATTATAGTATAAAAACTGTAAGACCGATTAAAAGATTTATTAATTTAAAATTATTGTATGATATTTTCGCGATTTTTTATCGCTGCTTTGCACTTGCATGTTATTCGAGCAAAACATAACTTAACTTTTCTACGAAGTCTTCAACTAGATGAATTATATATGTAAATGATTGCTTTTACAATGAAAAAGTGTTTATGCTTGGTCTACACATCCTTCGTAGTGCGGATTGCTATTTAAGGTGTTCCTTCATTATTTTTTTATATCTATTTGATTTTCTATCTGTAAGTACATATAATGAAGCAAACGAATTTATTTTATATATTTCTATTCGAACATGTTAACTAAAAAACGTCGTTATGAAATATTAATGTTATAGAAATTAATAATCACAAACCGAACCTATGCTGACATGCTGCATATATTATTCTCAGGTACAAAAAATTAAATTATTAAAAATATGTACCTACCTTTCAGATTCACTCCATTTAATAAGCTGTAATAGCCCATCTCTTAAATTCATTATTGAATCAGTTGTCTGCAATGTATTGCATGCTGCATTAATTATTCGCGTAGCTGCAGAAACATCTCTTAAAACTATAGATATTATTATAGCCCATCCAAAGCAACTTGCTTCTGAGAAAATCTGCAAAAGGTAACGCAGCTGTACTTCAGAACGCATTGTAATCTCATTTGAGAAATGTGAAGATAGTACATTCAGTTCTACAAAATTTCTTGCTATATGGCTTTCAGTAGTTAGTAAAGGCTCATCTGTGTTTGTAAATATATAATTTTCATTTACTTTATTGATTAAATCTGTAAAGTTTTTATATTATTATAAGGTATTATAAAAGTAAATATAATATCAATAATCATAAGACATATAACATTAAAAAATTGGAATCACACATACTTATATATATATATATATATATATATATATATATATATATATATATATATAATATATATATATATATATATATATATATATTCAATAATAAACAGCATTCAGACTCACAGTGAATTGATGACTATTAATGGTAAACATTTCATGAGTGTGCAGGCGGTACGAAATGCCGCACAGATTTTCTCAATGAAAACGCATTACCGGATGAGTAGTATTCAGTAGGAATACAAAGTACTATTCTCGACAATGCGATTGCAGCGGTTGCAAAAATTATTCAGGAGGATAAACAAAGAACTATTTATTTATATAATATAAAATTACTGGAGGAATATTTTATTTGAAGACCTTTCACATAGATTGCTCGAGAATTTTTTAAATAAATACCTTAATTAATAATAAATTTACATAAAAATTAAAGGTATAATCATTTTTAAATGTCTAATTACTTAAGTTATAAATTCCTTTATTTGTCCAACTATTATAAGAGCTATGAAATAAAGCCACATGATAGAAACTTTATTTCTTCGATGTTTAAGAACTTAATATGCTTCAACTTTCCCCTTGCACATAAGTTCTCAATCTATCTAAATCAACGGCGTTATTTAATTTAACCGAAGGTGACAGATTACACAGCCATTTATTTTCCATATCATATTGATTGTCATGTAAATTTAAATCCAACGTCAGGTAGACCTAGACTGCCTTTTTTCTTACGTCCGAATACTTCGACGATCATTACTAAGCTCATTGGACTATTGTACTTAAACTATAATATATAACATTAAGTTCATGTAGCTCCTCGATAATCGAGGGCATTCCATTCGCATGACTCTCATTTCCCGCAAATCTTTCAGCAAACAAGCTTAGTCGATTCACTAATTATTTCAAAAAATAAAATTTCAAAAAAATTTTTATTTTTCATTAAAAAATTTCTTTATTTTTATCATAATCTTTTTTATGAGCATGCAATACTTCGAGAATTATTTGCTAACTTTGACCTTGGTTATTGTTAATGAACTTTACGTCTGGTAATTATCTAAATAATAGTTCTAATAATTGAATAGTCATGGGGTATTTTGCATTATTACTATGACATTACCGTTGGCGAAATTTCTTGGTAAATTTCCAATCATGAGATCATTATTGTCCTTACAATATCCATAGACAAAATTAAAAAATCTATGGCGATTAAGGTTCACCATACCTAGATATTTTTCAACAATTTTATCATTTGAATTATGAATGTTGTCAGTGCTTTCATAATTTTGTAAACTGTCATTATTACTAATATCAGTATTAATATTACCCTCATCACCAGACAACGATTCTTTAATTTTATTTCCTATTCAAAAGTAGATAAATTGTTCTTCTCTTCTTTTTTCATATTTGATACATCGGCCTCTTTTGCTACAGTAATGATTTTAGTCAGAGGAGTAACAATTAGTTTGAAGATTTCGTCTAATGTACCTTCTGATCTTAGAGATCTTAAAAATTAGTTCGCTCTAAATTAAAGAACGCTCGTGAGGCTATTAAAAAAGGTTGGTAAAGGTAATGTGACAATTCCAAGAATATTCTCGGTTCCTCAAAAATTTGGCGATGTTTTATCATTTCTTTTACCTTGATTTCCCGGTTTGAATGTAACTGAAACATTGGCAGATGATGCTGCTGGAATAGTCAAAGCTATTAATGATGCAAAAGCGAAAAAAAAGAATTAGAAGATAGTCAAAGAGATAGGAAAACAAGGGAAGTAATTGTACTTGGAAAAGATCTTTATTTAAAACCTTACAAAAAAAGGTCATGGATGAGGTTTGTACATAAATCCGTACAAAGCCAAAGGATTAAAAAAAAGCTTCTCTCTAGAATTTTCAAATCGACCATTATGTGGCATTGTTTTAATAAAATACGCTCGTATTTTAAACATTTCTGCCTTTCGAGGCGTATTTGTGCGTAATATAATGCCAAATAATTGTTCGCATGATAATGATTTAGGTATTACGATTCTTACTGATGTATTTATGTGCTGGTCTGAAACTCATTGGGTTATTCTTCGCAAGAGGCAATAAAGTACTATATTTCGATAGTTTTGGCGCCTTTAGCCGTCTTTGGAAATTGAAGTTATTAAAAATTATCTGAAGAAAAGATTAATTTCTAAAGGTATAATCTTGAGTCTTAAGCCTAATAATAGCACACTCATTAGTGTTTTGAGTATAGTCATCAAACCAACTTTGACACTAAAGATTAAATTAGGGAACTCTTGGGCATTCAACAGCGGATTTTGCCAGCAGCTGTTATACACAATTTCTATTTACTCTCCGAATCGATTGTAGTTTTACAGCCAGTGCCTATATAAATGTACGTCATGTGTACACAATTGACGAGACCTTTTCTGCAGTACCACGAGAATATAAGATCTTAGATCCACGTCGATCATTGATCACTCACCTTCAAGTAACCGTCAAGTGCATAAATCATATAGTGTTACATATCGCCGATCAAAACGGAGATCTAGTGAATTTCTGAGAACAGGTTATAACTATCAGATTACGAGAGTGGTCCCAGAAGCACCTGGCCCAATAAATAAAACTCAAAAATTTTGGAAAAAAATATATTTATTTTTCAACATAAATAATACGAATTGTCAAGCTCCTCATAATAGTCATTAACTGCCGACATCATCACTTCATTGTTGGAAAATCTTTGACCAGCGAGACATTTTTTCAAGTCTGGGAACAGAAGATAATTCGAGGGAGCTAAATCTGGCTCTATGAGGTAGCAATTCAAACTTTAATTCATTAATTTTGGTGATTGCAATAACGATGTGTGAGCTGATGCAATGTCTTGATCGAACAACACTCTCTTCTTAGCCAAATGAGACCTTTTTCGCTTGATTTTTTCATTCACACGTTGCAATAAGTTTGCATAATACTCGCTGTTGGTAGTTTTTCCTTTTTCAAGATAGACAATGAAAATTAGCCCACACGCATCCCAAAAAACCGACACCATAACCTTGCTTGCAGATAAAACAGTCTTTGCCTTCTTTGGAGCCGGTTCTCCTTTTTGAATCCATTGTTTTGATTGTACTTTTGTTTCGGGTGTGAAGTGTTGGATCCATGTTTCATCCATGGTTATGAAACGGCGCCAAAATTCGGCTTTATTTTTGCGAAATAAATTATTTTAAATTTTGATAATATAACTATGTATTTATGTATAATAATAATTAATTATTTATAATAATTATTATTCTTTATTGTTAATTAATATTAACACCTATCCATCATTATTAATCATTATTCTGTACAAAATAGGTGCTTTACACTGGTTTATTTTCTGGGATACATATGCTTCATACCGGTATTTTAAGAGTTAATATAGCTTTCGTTTTCGAAATATTAAGTTGCAAACTATTTAAAGAAGTCAATTTAAGAATATTCGCAGCATCCTACTTCAGTTCAGTAATACCTGCATGTAAGTTCAAAGCTATACATTGAAGACAGATTTTAAAATCATCAGCGAAAAGCATGCATGTATTTCACTAGTGATTTAATACTCTTAATAGTGAATTTATATAAAATAAAAATTAGATTGAATTTATTGTAGAATTTGTAGGATACCCGATGAATTACAAAAGAAATTGCCTGCGTTTTCATGATTATCAATAACTGCCTGTGAACGCTTAGAAATAATAACGTGAACTATATAATGACATTATGAGAAAACTTTCATTATTTATATTTAATTAGTAGTATTTCCTGATTTATGGAATCAAATCCTGGTGTAAAATCGAAAAATAGAAGTATTGTTAAGAGCGCATGTTTAATTCAATGATAAATGTCCATTGTTAATTTTAACAATGTAGTTCGAATGCTACAAATATTCTGAAATCAAATAAATTTAATTGGAAATTTAAATCAGTTAAATGTAATTGAATTATCTTTAAGATACTCGGTAATTTGATACGTAATAAAGCTGTCGAAAACCTTTGTCAAGTTCGTCAAATTTAGAAATGGACGTGTATCGGCAGGATATATAAGATTTGTAACTTTGTTTAGTAGTATAAGAAACAAGTTTTTCCTTGTGTCAGGATGACTATCATTTGTAATAAACAGGTTACACAATTTGGTAATAAAAGGTACAATCATAGATATACGAATTTCATTAAGAGGTAATCTGTCATAGATGCAATCTCTAAGTTTAGAAAGACAATTTAGTATGTTTTAAATAATGAAAGAATTTTAATAACCTAAAATTAAACAGTTCATAAGCAACGCTGGAACAAAAAAATATTGAGAATAATTTACGATTTCTCAAATGAACATATATGATCTTCCCGAGCATTTAAAGCGTATCAAATTAGTAGGATTGGGGAGTTGTATAAATCAGTTGGATTGACATCGTCAAGACCAAAATGTTGTAAATGTTTCTAATATTTAGACTGATCAAATGTTATAAATAACTTTTGCATTAGAGAATTGTTTTCGAGCTTCCTTTTGGTTACATTTTACGTCAGCTCGACAAATATCACTTTATCTGATATATTTGTTATTTAAATAATAAAACTTCTAAAAAATAATTTACATCATAAGTTTAACTAATAATAGAATATAAATATACAAAATTTATATAATTGTATGGAGAAGGAATCAACAGAAAAATGTGTAGAATCTCTTGAAGTTATGAATGTTTAGATGACGATCAACTATGAGATAGTCGTAACAATTCATAAATGGTAAGTTCGAATTATCGTAATATAAAATTTTATTTTGTAAATAAACAACAATGGCATCAAGCCATGTATCTGAATTTTCACAATGATGAGTTGCATCAGCTGTAACAAGGTAAACAGAATGTTCAAAAATTCAATTTTTTAAACTGGTGTAATGATAAGATTCGGTGAGAAAATCAGTATTCAATCGCCAGGTATGATAACATCATTATACGAATGAATGTAAGTTAATACTAATTTATAAAATTCCGTTAAAACATATTCCTTTGGACGTCTATAGTTAGATCCAAGCGATGCCTTTTTATTGTGTATGAGAGGTGCTTCTATAAATCAAAATTCTTTTTCCATCATATCATTAAGTTATAGTAAGACATAGTATTGTGAAAAGAGAATGCTGCGTTGAAATCATCATTTTTACCTAAGAAATTTTTCAACCCACAATCAGTTTTCACTAGGTCATAATTATCTATATGAGATAACAAAAAATTATGATTAGAAGTAGTCAAGGTTTACATATAGATAAAATATCATGGATCAAATTTTTAATTTTAAGAAAATATTCTTCTACTGAATTTATCTGTTGTGAAGAATGGATGACAGGCATGCTAATTTGATCAGATTGCCTTTAGTAATAATATGAATTTTGTTGAATTCCGTGCCCAAAAATACTTCCCAAAAATATCTGTCTCCTAGACTCGTGTCTCTCGTCCTAAAAACAAGCGCGCGTATCGCGACATACAAGGTAAAAAGAACTCGAAAAAATACTCGAAATATATATATAATCATTACTTTTATTTTATAGTTTAGATAGAACGATGACAATACAAGAAATAGCTTCTACACTACGCAAACGCGACCGGCAGTCTGCTTTTCGCAGTCCAGCGGGCCCGTATTTATAGTCGGGGCGCGACGCCGCCGAAATTTTCTCCGCTGAGAAAATACATGGTGGTGAGAGAGATGAAGGGACGTTTTTTTTATTATAGAGATATTGTATTTCCCTTCATCTCGTACAAATACTATTATGATTATCACTTTCTCTTTCGCTTGAAAATACGCTGAACAAAGATTTATCGTACGAACTAAATAGAAACATACCCAGGCGTCGTCGTGAATTAATACTAAATATTAAATATAATAATAATTAAATAGTTAATTAATAATAGTTAATTAATTCTAACTCTAATATACAATAATACACTCATATGGCTAATTTACCTCAAAATATAAAGAGTAATATTAATTAAAATAATAATTGTAATAATAATATTAACGATAATAATAACGATCTTAATAATATTGATCTTGATAGTAAAAATGATAAAGATAATAATAATAATATACTAAATAAAAACACACAAGTGATAATAATTAATAGTAACAGTAATAATAATTAAAATAATAATCGTGATTTAATGTAATAATAACTAAAATAAACACTCATAATAATAATTAATCATATAACATTAATGATAACAATAATGATAATTAAAACTATAATAATAATAATACTTTGTAAGATAAGGTAAATATTGATAATGACAATTAATTTTACATCGTTAATATTAATAATAGTAATAATAATAACAATAATAGTAATTAAAATATAATAATAATAATAAGAATAATATACAACATAAGGTAAATAATTAATACTTCTCAACATTCGAATATAGCATTCTTGAAAATATCCACACAGAAATTATATTTCTTTATATTAATTCCTTTTAAAATTCTGAATTTTCTTCACAGCGTCGTCTTCGGTGATTTTTCGTCTAGAAATTTGTCAGTGTATACAAAAGGGGGAGGGAAGTCATAAAAATCGCATTAGCGCGCCTTCCACTCGTCCCGAGTTTTCCGCGGGGGAAGGTACGATCGGTGATGAGGGGGGGGGAGAGCACTTCGGTCCGCACCGCATTACGTCGGGCCCGCAGCCAGGCAGCCTCGTTTGGGCCGCATCTTGATTTTATTGCGGGGGGGGGGAGGCGTGCGCAGTTCATCACTCGACGCTGTCTACACTTCTTCAGTTTTCAGGCATAGAAAGATTTTAGAATATTCTTATTCCTTCTTGTACGTATCCTATACGTAGATATATATATATATATATATATGTATATATACATATATATATATATATACTATTTGTAGTCAGTGTAATCGCGACGTTGCCAAACGCTCGCCCCTTTTCTTCTTTCTTTCTCTCTATTTCTATTTTACTCTCCTCCTCGCTCAAAATCCGCGTACATTCCCGGGCGTGAGAAACTGCAAGGGAATGACCATTGTGTAAATATTTACACGCACATACATATGTACACACGTAAATGCGGATACATGTATATATATATATATATATATATATATATATATATATATCCAACATCGTTGCTGGACGCAACACCCGCAACCTTAAATGGTTGGTTGGGGCTTGAAAAGATCTAAACAACCATCACGCTGAGTTGTTGTAACCATTGGTATAGTGTTGGACTCTCTTCTTGGTAGTTTGGTTTGTTACTCGTTCGACTGTGACAAGCATGAGTAATTTGCACGTACTGGCTAACCGAATTCTGGCTCTTCTTTCTTCTAGTTATAGGCGCTATTAATTCTACTTACAATGTTAAGGTTACAGATATCGATCGCGAATGTGGTTACGGTGTATCTCCAAAATAGATATATTAAATTAATTTCACATTAGCATGCAACTTTCTACAAAAATCTTAAACTATCTTAATACGCTTTACATTCATTATCGCAGTACTAATTTTGACGCTCTAGGTTCGTACCAAAAAAAAGGTTTTTTTATTTTTTTATTTTTATATATATTTACGATTTGTTTTGTGTTTTTTTTATTGATTTGAATATATGCATATATGCGCAATTGATACGTACTTCGTACATCCATATATTTTTTAATTGAGACTGCCAGTTATGCTTATGTTTACGGATTGTTATTAGTCTTAGTTTCAACGTTTCTTGCGTCGTTATTAATATACGATATTCGCAATCTATTCGCGTGAACAATTTTTCAGCCCTTTTTATATTGTATTTTTATATTGTTTTTCCGGATGATCTCTAATATACGGAACGGACCGGAATATTGATTTGAGAATTTCGCGGGTTTCGGACCACTCAGTAAAAACACGTAATCGCCTACTCTAAATTTGACCTCTTTAACGTGACGATCATACCGTTCTTTTGATTTCTCTTTCGATTTGATAATGTTATCGTAGACTAATTTTTTTATCCCTGTTAGTCTAATGACTAATTCCTTGACATAACCTTGATAGGTTGGAATCAAATCGGCTTCGCAAAGTGGGTCGTTTGAGGGAAGTCTAGCTAGTCTACCAACAACTCCTTCAAACGGCGTATGCTTGGTACATTCTTGTACATATGTATTGTAGTTTAACATCGCTATTTCCACCCATTCGTCCTATTGGGAATCCTTTTCTGTGTATTGTTTGAGAAACTCTCCTAACGCGTGATGAGACCGTTCTAGGGTCCAATTAGACTGAGGGTGGAAAGCAGTTGTTCTAACTTTCTTTATTCTAAATCTCTTAGCTACTGCATTAAACTACTCAAAAAATGTCTGCCTTGATCGGTAAGTATCACTTTCGGAGCACCAAAGATACAGATGCATTTCTTTATGAATGCACCGGAAATTGTTGATGCCAAAGCGTTCGGCAGCGGGACGGCTATGCCATACTTTGATAACTGATCTTGCATTGTTAGGATATACTCATTTCCGAGTCTTGATAATGGGCCCACTATATCGAGCGCTATTTTCTCGAATGTAGTACCCGGTGTGTCTGTAATAACCATGGGTTGTCTTGTCTTTACCCGTACGAGTTTCATTAGTTGATAATCTATACATTGCTGAATGCATCTTTGCACATCTGCCTATAAGTTATCCCAGTAGTATTCTTGCCTGATACGATTGTACGTTTTAGAGAAACCTCCGTGGCCGCCAATCGGTGAGTTACGGTATTCATAGAAAATTTCGTCTCGACGATCAGGTGGGACAAATTTTAACGTGCCTTTACAAATTATTATTTTTATATTGATGTCCTTAAATTCGTTTTGAAAAATACTCATGACTTCGCACCATTCTAATCCTAGAATGTCTGGCGAGTGAGCAATACTGAATTCGTCAATATTTTTATCTAAGCTACATGTTCTTAACTCTTTACATGCATTCTGCATGTTCTCATTTATTTTTGACAATGATTCGGGTTGATCACCACTTAATACTCATAGCAATTAGGAACTTACGATTGCTTCGTCTGTATGGGCTTATCTTAGCTTCTCCTACATATTGACGTTCCGGAATTTTATTCGCCTCAGCAAGTTTCCATGCTGCTATGTCGCAAGGTTCGCCTTTGCTATTGATAAAATATAGGATATGATCATTGCGAAATTGAATCGCTTCCTTGGTTTCCACAATTTTATTTTTGCTTGCTCTTAAATCTTTCCTTCAACGTCAGCTTTGCTATCTTTAGCATTGTCGCTTTTACTGTCGTTGCCACAATCTGAGCAATTACTTTGCTCCAATACCGAACTTTCGCTACTAGAGGTATCTATGTCGCTACTGCTTTGATCCGTATTACTTTCGGATGGTAAAGTAGGTTTGCCCTTAGGTTTCCTACCTATCATTTTCGATTTACGCTGCGGGGAGTATGATGACTCATTGTCTGATCGCTTGTAGACTCACTACCTTTCTGTAAAATATCTGTTACTTTGCTCTTTCGGACGAATGTTGGCTTATTAATTTTCGATTCATACAACTTAGTAAGTTTTTTATTTTTCGTTAATTTGCGCGATTTGTTCTAGATAACATTCGTTCGAACGTTATTAGTTCCTATCTGATGCGGATCCGGGGTTTCTCTTTCCCCCTGTTTCAAAATGGAACTGTCAACCGCAGCAGTCGCTCTATTAGTCCCTTGCGTTTCCGGACTGTATTTCTGGGTTTGGTTCGTAGTTTTACGTCGTTGCGAACGGACTTCGATTGCTTCGTCTGTACTTTTCTTCATCTTAGCATTATTATTTATGTTTTTATTCTGGACTTTCGATCCTCTTCGCTTCCTTCTGTTTTTTTTTTTTTTTTAATTTTCTCTTTCAAATCAGCGGTATCTGCTTCCAACTTAGAAAAATTAGCATGGCTTGCTTTCTCCTTATCAAACTTTGAAAAATCTTGGACTTCCTTCGAAAACGTAGAAATATGTGGCTTCTTAATATAGCCGTTCTCCTCTCGAGATTCTTTAGGGGACCTATGACGTTCAGTTAAGGGGGAACTTGAAATTTCAGAATTTGTAACTGGTCTATCCAGATTAAGAATCCTTTTCTTTTGCGCACGAGTGACTGCGTTTACATTTTCGACAGGGTTACGAGACAATACATCGGCATGCACATTTGTCTTCCCTGGATTGTAAACAACTTTATAGTCGTAATCTGATAGCTTAAACCTCCACTTTATTACTCGTGTATTCAAATTTGCTGTTTTGAACCACACGAGCGGTTGGTGGTCAGTCACGAAGGTGAACGTACGTCCAAATACGTACGGCCTAAAAGTCTGCACCGAATGAAGAGCATAGCTAGTGCTTCCTTCTCATACACCTCGTAGCATAACTCGGGTCCGCGTAAAACGCGTGACGTATAGGCAATCGGTTGATCTCTACCGAGTTTCCCTTGTGATAGGATGCCACCAATAACATAACCCGACGCGTCCGTCGTGATTATAAATGGTTGATCCATATCGGGAAATCGCAGCACGGACACTGTGCATAGAGCTTTTTTTAGGTGTCGGAACTTCTTTAGGTTTCTGCGTTCTCTCCCCAGACAAATGGTTCGTTGCTTTGCAAGAGTTTCGTGAGCGGTTTAGAAATTTTTGCGAAATCCTTAATAAGCCTACGATAGTAAACAGCTAAGCCTAAATATTGTCGAACGTTTTTTATTTGTTTAGGATGCGGGAATCGCTCTACCGTTTCTAGATTCTTTGAATTGGGCGCCAGCCCATGCTCACTAAGAACGTGTCCTAAGTATGCTACTTTTCGTTGTAGAATTTTGCATTTTCCCGATTCGAGCTTCCAGTTTGCTTTGCGTAATCTTTCCATGATTTCATTGAACAACATTTCGTGTTCTTTTAAAGACTTGGCATAGATTACTATGTCGTCCATATAGACAAACAGGCCCTTGCCAATAAGGCCCTCGAGCGTAAAGTTCATCGCGCGCTGATATTCCACGCCTGTATTTTTCAAACCAAAGGGCATTCGCACGAACTCAAAATGCCCGTCGGGACTTATCGGTATTTGATGGAATCCAGAGACACAATCCATGACGGTGTAGTATTTAGCAGCACCAACAGTATCGAGTATTTCGACAATATTGGGAAGCGGGTAAACCATTGCTACCGTTTTCTTGTTAAGAGAACGGAAATGTACTACAACACGCCAGCGTGGTTTATTATCAGCCGACTGTTTTTTCGGTACGACCCAAAGCGCTGACGAATAGCTACTTCTAGAGTGCCTGATTACGTTTTTTTGCAGTAATTCATTCACTTGTCGGTTCACTTCATCTTTCAGAGCATGCGGCAATCTGTATTGACGCGTACTCACTGGAGCATCGTCGGTTGTGGGGATCTTATGAGCCACTACGTTAGTTGTATTAAGCTCGTCACCCTCGAGATAAAACCGATCCGAGTTATTTCTCAACAATTTCGCCGCTTGTTGGTATTCCTTTTCCTCTTATCGATTTGCGTGAGATTTATTAAATTATTTGGGCGGTCAGAGTATTTGGATAGGTCCTCGCATAGTTCGGACGCTAAAAAAAGATTATTGTAGTCTGCGTTACTCCAGTCAAACTCTTGAAAATTAGTATTATTGAACCGCATTAGAGTTTTCAGATTTTCAAATTTCGTATCACATGGTGCTCCTCATTCAGGTTGTCTGTTATAATATGTTAATACATATTCGTCGCACGGGAAATCTAATTTGGCTTTTTTATTTTTCATCATAAGTATCATTTCTTCGAAATCAATAACAACTTTAGCTTTGCGTAAAAAGTCGGTTCCTAAGATCGCATCATATGGTATAGCGCTGTTATTCGGCAATACAGTTATGTTTGATTCTATACCTAATATATTAAGCGGGGCGACACCGAGCGTAGGCATCAAGAACCCGTCAATTCCCTTTAGATAGGTCTCGTGGGTTGTGTCAATGTCGTTTATCGACCGTAGTAGTTTCGCCTTGATGATGCTCGCTTCGCATCCGGTGTCGATCAAAATTAATACTCCGTTCCAGTCTAAAAATAAGAAATTATTGTGGTTTCCGGAAAAATTAGTATTGAGTATTTTCGAGTTGTTTCGCACCGGACCGTTCTCAAAGCCTAACGTAAGTTCGTGATCTCTGATCTTTAACACATTTTTTTAAAATCTGCTATTGCCTGAAGTTGGACGAGGAAGTTTATCCCCAGTATGCCATCATACGGGAGTTTAAAATTTTTCTCTACGTCGTGGAAGCTTAACGACTTCCCGAAACCTTTAATTACAGCGGTACCTAGAGATTTGATCACATTATCTGTTATTTCTTTTAATCTCGCAACCGCAGTCGTGTCGATAGCTATACCGTCTGGCAGTTTTCCTTGCTTAATAATGTTCCCATATGAACCTGAGTCAATTAAAAATGCGATCTTCTCAATTCCGAATTTTAAGATAACATGGGGTAGCACTTTCGCCCTTACAGTGGTTGCTTCCTCTTCCATCCTTCCTCGGATGCTTCCTCTTCCATCCTTGCAACATTGGTAGAGCGCATGGTATTGAGCGGTGTCATTGGCTGCGCTCTGGGCATGGAGGCACTGTTCAAGTTTCCCGTTCGCATTTTCTCATTATACATACGTTTCCTGCATTCGTTTATATGGTACCCTCTATTTTTGCAGTAGGCGCAGCTCTGCGAGCAGGGGCTGGACGAGGTTACGTGTCCAGGTCGATTACATTTCCTGCAAATCGCCTGATAAGGGGCATTATTTTGCTGATGAGCTCCTGTTCTGGCATTTAGTGGACACGACCCAGCTCTATATCCGGGCTCGTTACAATGAAAACATCTCTCAGGAGGCGTACAGTTTTTGGCTGTATGGCCTCTTAAATTGCATATTTCGCGCGTGACGCGGTTGGGGCAGGCGATAGCTACGTGTCCCGCTGCATCACACAGCTGGCATATAGTCGTGAGCGACTTATTTGCTCCGTGTGTTAAACAATTACGAGCTTGACGCCCGAATCGCCCGCAACGCTCGCATGTTACTTTTCGTTGCTCAGTAGGAGGTTGGTCTAATTGACAGACATATGCCCTTTTTTTATCTTCTTTACCTCGAACTGTAAGCTTACGGCTGAGATCTCTTAGCAAGTTGCGCTCATCGAGATTTCTTTCTTCTTGTATGGCTTTATTTATAATAGCGTTGAGATCGATGGCCGCTGCACCGATACTTCTATCTATTTCTTTCTTTAAACCTTTACGAAAGTAAGTGATCAACGTAGCTTCAGCTTCCCGTCGCATCGCTTCCGTTACAGCGCCTACATGGGCTCTTTCTGCCTCCAAGAGTCGACGGCCTAAATCTTTGATGCGGTTTACAAAAGATATTACATTTTCATTATCTCGTTGGAATTTCGTTCCCAATTCGCCGATTAATTGCTGAACGATTCGAGGAGGCGCGTATATGGTCTCCAGATAATCTTTTAAAGCTGCGACAGTGTTGAATAACTGTCCGCGAATCGCTTGCTTTGCCTCCTCTGTCACGCGTGCCCGTAACAATTTTACAAAACTTGCTTCATTGGTCGCATCTATGATTTCTAATGCTTCATCGCAGCCCTCGAAGAACTCGCTCAAGGTGATGTTACGCCCGTCGAATACAGGCACCACCTTAAGAACGTCCTTCAGTGGGACTGATTGAATTGGCATCTCGATTCTCCTTTTAATTTCGTTAGGGGGGGTTACTACTATGGGATTTTCAATGGCTACTTTTGAGCCCGCGTTGAGAGCTTCCCCGTCTGAGAATTGAAGCAAATCCACTAGGAATTTGCTCGAGTTCTCCCTCGAGCTGCCGTCCGTTACTTGAGTTGACGTTTTCAGTAGTCGGATCGGAAATCGAAGCTCCCTATCTCTAGGGATTTCCCTCGACGGCGAGAAAGTGTCGAACTTATCGAGTTCGGCTCGGGCGGCGCTGTCTTGTTTCGCCAGGTCCCTGGTAATGCGACGCTCGGACATTAATTTTATTTGCTACCTACTCGTCTAGGCTTAATTGCCTAACGGCTTCCTCTAAGAATTCGATATCCGACTCGCTTACGGATCACCTATCATTCAATTCCCTGAAAGCGCGTGCGGTAATTTGCCAGGTTTTTTCCAACCAGGTTCGGAATCTGTCACTGTCCCTTTCTAAATCTTCTATACGAGCTTCAGCTTCTGTCAATTTCCGATGTAGAAAATTTGTATTTCCGTGAGTTTTCACACAGTCCTCTTGCAACTTCTCTATATAGGTACGATTATTTCGCGATCGCGTTTCTACCGTACAAAGTGCTCTATGGTAAGAACTCACTCGCTCTTCTACCGTTTTTAACCTAACCTCGCTCGGCGCGGGGAGGTCTCTATTTAGCCCTACCATTTAAATTACGAGAGAGCAACGGTGTATGTATAGGGAGAGAGAAAGGGTATAAAAAATAAAAAAAAATATTTATAAAGATTAAATTTAAAAATTGAGAGGATAAATTAAAATAAACGAAACTATTAAAGATAAAAATTAAAATAAAAATTAGTTCAAAAATTCAAAGAAAATAAGAAAGATTAATGATTCAAGTAAAAATTAAAACTGAAAAAAAATTAATAGTTAAAAAAATAATAGTTAAAGTTAAAGTTTAAAACAATAAAAAGATTAAAAAAAAAACAAAAATATTAAGAATTAATAAAAATGGTAAATTAAATAAAGATTAAAATTTAAAAGGATTAAACTAAAAATATAGTTTAAAATTATATTTAAAAAGAGTTTAAAAAGTAAAAAAAAATATTTAGTTAGTTAAAAATATCGTTATAAAATAAGTGACTTAAAAGTTTTTTTTTAAAAAAAATATCTACTTTAAAATTATTTGAAAAGATAGGAGAATAAAAAGAATTAAAGGTTAGAATAAAAATGAAAGTTAAAATAAAAATTGAAATTATTAATGATTAAAAATTAGTAAAGAATAAAATTAAAAATCAAAACAAAAATTCGAAATTAATAGAGAATTAAGGTCAAAAATTCAGGATGAAAAATAGATTAAGAACAATCAAAAATCGATTAAAAATTAACTATTAAAAAACAATAAGGTAAAAAAAAAACAAAAAGATTAAGTATTAATAAAAAGAAAGGAGAATAATGAGAATTAAAGGTTAGAATAAAAATAAAAGTTGAAAAATAAAAGTTAAAATTACTAAAGATGAAAAATTAATAATAATAATAGCAAATTAAGATTCAAATTCAGCTAAGAATTAATAATAAAAATTAGAATGAAATTATATTTAAAAGAGATAAAAAAAGGTAAAAAAATACTGTTAATAAATAAGTTAAAAGTTAAAAAAAAATATCCAGTTTTAAAAAAATATATTTAAAAAAGAAAGGAAAATAAAGAGAATTAACAATAAAAGTAAAAAAAATTAAAATTAATAAAGATTAAAAATTCGGAATGGTAAAAGGAATAAACTTAAAAATCAAAACAAAGAATAATGAATTAAAGTTAAAATTAATGATAATAATTGATTAAAACAAACAAAAACCGAATAAAAAGCAATAATAAAATTAACATTTAGTTAAAAGAGAAGTGGGAGTGGAAGTGGGAAAGGGAAATATGGTATAATACCCAATAAATATGTATTTCGACTAAGTTCACTTTAATAAAAAAAATTATATAGCGCCTATATATGTGTATACGTTTGTTTAAATGCTTTTTTAAAATTAAATTAGTCCTCGTCGCTCTCGCTGCCCGAATTCAAAAACAATTTCCTCTTCCACCCCGCGAGTCTCGCACGGCTGGGTGGATCGCCCGACCTTTGAACGGCTCTTGGCGCCGGTGAATCGCGTTCAGTCTCCTCATCCTCTTTTGCCCGGCTTCGTCTCTCTTGCGCGGCGCGGAGTTCTTCTTCCGTCGGTCCGCGAGGGGTCACCGAGCAGCCAGATGGCTTTAGCTGCAGGTCCCGGATCGGTGACAACCACTGTGACGCAGTTGCCTCGGCCGGGCTGGTCGGTGCCGCCGGCAGCGGTATGGTCAGTCGCAGGGCGGCGGGCGGCGGCGCAGTCAGGTGCGCTGCGGTGCACTGCGGCATGACGGGCAGCGCTGATGGTAGGTCGGCCGTGAGCTTCGTTAAGATGAGCTCTGTGGATCCTTCCGTCGTCCGTTGGGTGGCTAGAGACGGCTCGCGTTGTCGCGGTTGCGGTGACTCGACGACGGCACCGGCTGTCACACCAGTTGCAGAGCGGATTAACTCCGCTAGCGAGTCAACGGGGGATATACCAGCGTCAGCGGCCGGTTAACGACCGGTTGGTGCGGCCCCGAGGTCCCGAACACGCCGCCGAAATTTTCTCCGCTGAGAAAATACATGGTGGTGGGAGAGATGAAGAAACGTTTTTTTTATTAAAAAAATAAAAAAATGATAAAGATAATAAAAATAATGATAATAATTAATAATATCAGTAATAATAATTAAGATAATAATCGTGATTTAATGTAATAATAACTAAAATAAACACTCATAATAATAATTAATCTTATAACATTAATAATAACAATAATTATAATTAAAACTATAATAATACTAATGAATCGCACACTAAGATAAACGCACACGACAATAATTAACTTTAGAATATTAATAATAGCAATAATAATAATAATAACAATAATAATTAAAACTATAATAATAATAATGCTTTGTAAGATAAGGTAAATATTCATAATGACAATTAATTTTACATCGTTAATAATAATAATAGTAATAATAACAACAATAATAGTAATTAAAATATAATAATAATAATAATAATATGCAACATAAGGTAAATAATTAATACATCTCAACATTAGAATATAGCATTCTTGAAAATATCCGCACAGAAATTATATTTCTTTATATTAATTCCTTTTAAAATTCTGAATTTTCTTCACAGCGTCGTTTTCGGTGATTTTTTATATAGAAATTTGTCAGTGTATACAAAAGAGGGAGGGAGGTCATAAAAATCGCACTAGAGCGCCTTCCACTCGTCTCGAGTTTTCCGCGGGGGAAGGTACGATCGGTGAGGGGGGGAGGAGAGAGAGCACTTACGCTTTACTCCACGCCGCATTACGGCGGGCCCGCAGCCAGGCAGCCTCGTTTGGGCCGCATCTGATTTTTATTGCGGGTGGGAGGCGTGCGCAGTTCGTCACTCGACGCTGTACACTTCTCCAGTTTCCAGGCATAGAAAGATTTTAGAAGATTCTTATTCCTTCTTGTACGTATCTTATACGTAGATATATATATATATTTGTGGACAGTGCAATCGCGACGTTTCCAAACGGTCGCCCCTTTTCTTCTTTCTTTCTCTCTATTTCTATTTTACTCTCCTCCTCGCTCAAAATCCGCGTACGTTCCCGGGCGCGAGAAACTACAAGGGAATGACCACTTGTGTAAATATTTACACGCACATCCATATATACGTAGACACGTAAATGCGTATACATGTATACACACACACACACACACACACACACACACACACACACACACACACACACACACACACACACACACACACACACACACACACACACACACACACACACATATATTCGTACATATATATATATATATATATATATATATATATATATATATTTATATATCCAACATCGTTTCTTGACGCAACAGATATTTTTAGATAAATATAACTGAAAGAAACTATTTAGTTAACGTTAGAAGAAATAACATAACATTTTCAGCCGTCGATTTGACAAATTCATTTGCAAAATTCCCGTGGTTTTTCTATAAACTATACAATGAATATATATATGTTTCGTGCAGATATATTACATATCAATTTCCTTATATGTGCTCATTTCTTCTTTCTTAACTTTTAAGAAAACCGTATAATCGTATATGGATATACACGTACACATCGATGTGTATATCGTTTATGGACAGTTATATGCATGCACACACATATATATGCATATATTGTAAGTTACCATAAATATTCTCAGAATTATTCAGAAATGTAATACAAGGTCATTTCTCAGATGTAATTTTAGTAGGTTTCATGAGATTTATTGTTGATGTAATTGCCGCAGACTACTAATCCATTTGACGAACCATATCCTCCATATCAACAATTTATGTAGATGTAGACAGGAAGCTTTATTTATTATTATTTCATTAAGTTTTTAACAGAACATAATTAAAACAATTTATACTTCTCGAATAACTAATTCACTATAATTTCGTTTCTATTATAGGATGTGTAGATATGTATCAGTAACGACTATATACGGAAAAACCACATCATAACAAGCGATATGTAAAGAAGCGAATAGTTGCAGATCGAAAACTGTACTGTCTAAACTTTTTGCTTCATATTTGATAGATAGTCACAAAAATCTCAAAAATGCTTATGGGAAAAAGTTTCAGGGAAATTTCTTTTGTTATGTAAATCATTGCAATAGAAGGAATTCCATATAACAACGTGACTAACATCTACAGCTATTGTGCTGGGAAATTTCCCTTCACCACTCAACTAAAATGAATGGCGTGTTTCATTAAATGAAAACATATAGATATTATATATTCTAAAGAAAAATTAACTATGACTGTATATAATAAATATGACTAGAAAGTAATTTATACAATTCTCTCTAATTTGCACATATGTAATGAAAAAAACATTGTGGTGATGTTTATTTACCTATAAAAAACAAACCATTCTTACTCAATATGAAGTATATTGTAGAAGTGCAAAGTTTCAAGAGCTCTTGAAATGAATTTATTTTGAAAGAAGTTTCAGTCATTACTATTGAAGATGAAGCACGAATATTTTATTAGTTCTAAGCGCCGAAAAAAATAGTGTAGACTTTCTGAGAAAGAAAAGTGTAAGAATCGTTGTCTAAAACGTAAAAATCACGTGTTACTGCAGACTTCGAGTAACATGGCAAATGAAAACATAGAAAAAGAATATGTAATTGTTTAAAAAATACTTACACAATCTATGTAAGAGCTCTTCGAAAAATATCCCTCCAAAAATTTTATATTGAAAATATTAAAAATCTAAAAAGCTAAGAAGTTCTGAATCATTCCTCTTAACAACACTACTGCTAAAGTATCTGTTAATGATGAGTAAATTTTATTTGTATTTAAAGATTATACTGTAATTTTTTAATTCAGCATAGCATTTTGATTCTTTATTAGCTATTACGCATTTTAACAAACTTCGTGTTTTTTTTTGTAAATTTAGATACATTCCTTGGTGTCAAATTGATCACAGCTGAACTGGTCAGCAAGAAAATTGTAGATATATGCATTTATTTTGACATTTTTACAGAATAAACTTAGATATTATATTATCAGGTATGTGAATAAGTCTTTCCCGTTTTTTTTTTCAAATTTTGAGCCTTTATTGTGAAAAAATGGTTACAAATGAATTATTGAAAGTATTGGCCATCGCTAGCTACAACTTTTTCCCATCTTTCTGGCAACATACGAATCCCGTTGCGAAAAAATTCGACCGGTTTGGCCTCTATCCAGTCATCCACCCATTTTTTGGCTTCCTCGTAGGAATGGAAGTGCTGGTCAGCCAGGCCATGCGTCATCGATCTGAAGAGATGGTAATCAGACGGAGCAACCTCTGGACTATACGGCGGGTGGGGTAGGACTTCCCATTTGAGCGTTTCTAAGTATGTTTTCACCGGCGGTGCAACATGTGGGCGAGCATTGTCATGTTGCAAAATAGCTTTGTCGTGCCTGTCGGAGTATTGTGGCCGTTTTTCTCGCAGTGCGCGGCTCAAAGGCATCAATTGTCCTCGATAGACCTCGCCTGTGATCCTTTCATTCAGTTTCAGAAGCTCATAGTAAACCATACCTAGCTGGTCCCACCATATACAGAGCATGAGCTTGGCGCCATGAATATTTGGCTTGGCCGTCGATGATGATGCATGGCCGGGTAGTCCCCATGATTTTCTTCGCTTCGGATTATCGTAATGTATCCACTTTTCATCGCCAGTCACGATACGATGAAGAAAACCCTTTCTTTTATGCCGCTGAAGCAGCTGTTCGCAAGTGAAAAAACGCCGTTCGACGTCTCTTAGCTTCAGTTCGTACGGCACCCAATTTCCTTGCTTTTGGATCATTCCCATGGCTTTAAAACGCTTGGAAATGGTTGTTCGGTCAACTCCCAATGCTTCAGCAAGTTCTTCTTGCGTTTGACAAGAATCTTCATCAAGCAAAGTCGCCAATTCTCGATCTTCAAAGATTTGCGGCCGCCCGGAACGCTCCTTGTCTTCCACGTCGAAATCACCGCTTTTGAAGCGTCGAAACCATCCGCGAACACTTGAATCATCGACACAATCTTCTCCATAAGCCTCCTGAAGCAGTCGATGCGTCTCGGCAGCAGATTTCTTCAAATTGAACCAATAAAGTGAAACTTCCCGCAAATGACGTCGACTCGGCTCAAATTTCGACATTTTCACGATATCAAAAATTTATGATGCGAAAAAATTTTAACTAATGTGTTAGTATGGAATTGTTGACATATGAATAAGCTTTGATTATGACATATGTAACCATTGAATACTCGCACAGTATTGGTAGCGCCATCTGTTACAAAAAACGGGAAAGACTTATTCACACTCCTAATAAAAAAGTTAAAATTCTTAATATATGAACCAATTAAAATAGATAATCCAAATTAAGTTAGTTACAGTTATTTTGAAATTAAAAGAATCATGGATAATTATTTCAGATATTAATAATTCTTCACGTGATAAGTATGGTTTAAAGTAAAAAAATTAAGGATATTACAATCGATTTACAAAAATTCTGTTAAGGTACGCGCGGATAGAACACGGCTGGCAGTCTGGCTTTTGCGTGTTCGAAGGCCCGTATTTATACCCGGGCCGCGACGCCGCCGAAATTTTCTCCACGGAAAATTCGGTTGTGGTGGGGAAATGGAAGCGGGCTTTACATAAAGACAAAGCAGCCTCCGTTCCTCTCTTACAATTTCTTAAATCTATATATACAATTTCTTAAATATATATATATATATATATATATATATAATATTTATATATTTTTTTCAAAATAAAACTGAAAAGGATAATTAAAAAGATTATTTATATAAAACTTTATTAAATAATTATACGTGTAAAAAAAATAATAATAAATACAAAAGATTTCTATCATTAATATTAAACATTGTAGATAATATTTGCTATTTAGTAATTATAAAGATTGGTACAGTATAACATATCAAATATTTTGATGTAGATATTCTTCAACGTAGTAGTATAATTTAGTAAATAGTAGTAGTTCTAGATTACAAACACATATCTTGCAATATCATAATAGAAAAATAATTAACAATAATAATAATTATAGTAATTAATTGTAACGTATACTATTAATATAGTAAAATAATTAGAATCTTAAATAATCGGTAGTAATTATAGATCGGAAGTAATAATAATAACGATGATAATAATAATAATAATTATTATTATTATAATAATACTTATAATAATTAATTATATCGTATACTATTTAATATAGTAAAACAATTAGAATCTTAAATACTCTGTAAAGATTATAGATCATAAATACGTAAAGAATAATAATGATAATAATAATAACTATAATACTAATTGATTATAAACATATACTCTTGAGTATGTAGTAGTACAACAAAATATTAAATGATCGGTAATAATTATAGATTATAAATATATATTTTACATTATAATGATAAAAGTAATAATAATAGTTAGTAATGATAATAACAATTTTAATACTAATAATAAATTTAGTAATAATAGTAGTAATAAACTACGCGCAGATTGACGTTTTCATATTTTATTCTTGAATATTCTTCAAAATAATATTTTCTTCGGCTCTGAGTTTTCATCATATATTTTAAAACTCTCTGTTAAGTTGCATTCGTCAAAACCGTTGGTGATATTCGTCGGCCTCTCGGATTTCATACTTTGTATACAAAAGAGGGCTATAAATGAGGCACAAGCGCGCATTTCGCTTTCTTCCGATTTTCCTACGGGAAAGGGTGTAGAGTATGGGGGATGTAGAGGGGGGCATTTCAGTTCGAGTCGTAATTTCGGCGCGGCCAGTGCGCGCTACGGACGGACCTGCGGCCTAGCTATACGGTTTGAGCCGCATCTGGTCGGACTTTTATTGGAGGAGGGAGGCGCGAGCTACGCTGTTAGTCGCCCATATACATTGGCGAATACCCTCGTATACTATTTATACGTCTCCAAAATTTTCCAGGGATTATACTGGAATTTTCTAGAGACTGTATATCCAACGTATATTTTCTTCGCGGCGTACAAACAGCGTTGCCATACCTCTTGTACTTCCTTCGCTCCCTCTCCTTATTAATATCGTATCGCCGTCTCCTCTTTCCCGATTCCGTTGCTTACTTCCCCCCGTTTTAAAAATCGTCGGGAAGTATACGCAATCACGCGCCGTACGATTTGACCTGCCTCAAAAATACATGTATGGTTACTGGACGCAACAAGCAGCTTGTAGTACAGCACATCCTGTTGGTCCCACCAACTGCACAGCAATACCTTTTAGCCATGGATGTTCCGTTTTGGTACCGATGTGTACGGTTGACCTGAGTCGACTCATGACTTTCTGCACTCAGGGTTGTCGTAGTAGATCCACTATTCATCACCATTCACAATACGCCACAGAAAACGTTTCTTTTTTCCTGGCAAGCAAAGACAGTGCGATGTCACATAATGTCACTTTCGGTGAACTTGTGTGGCATCTATTTTCCATCTTTATGAATCTTACCCATCGCATGTAAACGTCTGCCAACTGCTTTGTGACTAACACCAAACTTATTAGCGAGTTTTTATGCGTTTCAGCTGACTTTCCACACAATAATGCTTGTAATTCACTATCTTCAAACTTTTTCAGTTTTCCAGAACGTTCTAAGTCATTAACATCAGTATCTCTACTTCTAAACCGCTGAAACTACTATTACATATTGTAAGGAATAGAGTCTGTTCGCCATAACATTTTGAAGCAATCGATAAATTTCTGCTAGAATTTTTTTCAAATCAAAATAATGCAAAAGGAGATCTCGAGAAAACGATTTATTACGATTCATTTCTCACTGATCAAAAAAGTATAATGTTTACACAATTGATGACACCTATTAATTGAATTGTATTGATAAATGCCGAAACTAAAAAATAAGTACTAGATCCGAGACATCGGACTTTTCGTACTGCTTACATCAGCATCTAAATGTGAAGACCGGAAGCTAAGTTCATCTCCTAATAAATATTTTAAGTCAAATAATAGATCATCATATTGAACATAGTTTATTTTTTTTAATTATATATTTTCAATTAGAATACATTTCGAATATATTACTTAAATCTTTAGAAAAATGTGATAAGAAAATCAATATACATTGAAAAAATATCGTAAGTGCTACATAACTTCTTGCATGGACAAATCTAATAGTAAAGCTCACATAATAATTATAAAATTATGTTTACAACGTCTGCTCTACCAGAATAAATATAATAGTAATTTATGCACAGAATTAGAGCATCTATATACTACTGATTCAAGCAAACCTTCAGCCACATTGTTTCTTGAGGTTCCTTTCAATGAGAAATACTATATTCAATTTGTGTAAAAGTCGGGTTTTCGCTTGATAATTTAAAAATTATTTTTAAAAGTTCTAGAATTATTAATTTACGTTATTTTATATATTTATAAGAATTTTATAAATATATACAGTATCCTGGGCTCCGGCAATGAGAGCATGTATTTCGTTACTATATTTAAGCACCGGGCTTTACTTACCAAATTAACGTTTCCGAATGATCGGAGTTCGTTTCCTGTCAACTGAGTTTTTTTACAAAATAGTGTTTTCCGATTTTCTTGAGGGCAAAAATTAAGCTCATATATCTGTATGCTTTAAAAAGAAAATTGTCTAATTTGTATAAATAAATTAATAATATGTTACTGTATAAAACCTTATATAAACCTTATTATAAACCACATTTCTTTATATTTGTAGCTATTTTAATTGTAAACGTATTTAGTTACAAAATTCAAACTTATGTACAATAAAGTTTCATTTTTTCAGATTACGATGTACACTGTAATATTTGTTCATGCAAAAATTAATTATTTAAAAAAAACACCATAAACTTTGCGGGAATGATCCTCGTATGTTCATACCTATTTTTTTATTATTAATGATGAATTATGCCAATAAATATCAGAAGAACGTTCACCTACGAACATTAATGCTTCAAGATAATTGTTTTTTATTAGTCCACGCGCCAATACTACTTATTTTGAAATTTATTTTTATGAATTTTGAGTAAACTTTTTTTGAACCTACTCATGTAATATTTAAATAATCATATTTTGTTTATCCTCTGCTTATTATAAGTTTAGTTTTATACTTATACCAAGTGCGCGGTAGCGCCATGAAGGCGAGTTTGAAAGCCGTCGGCATGGCGTGGCCACTACACAACTTACTTCTAAATTTGAATTTCGAAGTTTCAATCAAAGAAAAAAATTATTTAACACTTCTTTATTTTAATAATTTTGATAATTTTCTAAAGCATATCTACTATTTATGACTTAAAGAATCGATACCCGCCGATTTTTTTGGTTAAAATACAGTTTTTAATATAAAACTCCGCGTGTGACTATAGAAAATGGTTAGTTAATAAATATTTTCATTGGTCTTACTGTCCAATTAAATCAATCGAAAATAATACGTAACAATATCAATATATATTTATATTGATATTATTACAATATTAATATTTATATTAATATTAATATCAATACACAAAAATAATAAAATTGTCTTCCTCACTCCGCCCCTTCCTCTTATTTACAATGCGCACAAGATGGATTTTGAGGTACAAATATAAAATTTTAAAACATTTGTATATATATATATATATATATATATATATATATATATATATAAGTAAATAGACATAAATTGTAGCATATGGATAAGTCTAGTAATTTATAAAGAGAAACCTTTTTATTTTTTACATATTACATTTTTTACATGACGTTATCAATTTAAAAGCTACAAACTTCCAATGAAAAATTTCAAATGTGAAATAAAAGAAAACGTTAAACAATTCTAGAAACTAGTAGATGCGCACCTTTACAACCATTGAAAAACTTAATTGAATCAATTTATCGTTTAACAAATATATTAATATTATTAATCTTAAATAAATTAGGAATATAAATTAATCATAAATAATTAATAATAATTTAATAAATGTAAAAAATCAATGTGATGTGGAAATGAGAGTGGAGTTACTTTTTTTGTTGTATTATATTGCCGCGCAATAATGAGAAACGAAAATCACGCACCACACTTCCCGGAATCAGCACTAACAAAGCCTATGTTAAAAAATCCCAGGAGACGAATTGACAAACAAATATAGATGAATGATAGTTTTAAATCGATAATATTTAAATGTATGTATTTAGATTTACAAACCTTAATTAATTATATTGAATTAAATATTATTTGAAATTATATATGAAACGATATAATATATTATTATAAATGAATATAAATTATTTATTAAACGAAATTATATTAAATAAAATTCAAATCAAATTTATATATAAAGAGGCGAGAGCAACCCTTGAAAACTTTTATCTCAAATGTTTAAATATTTTGTAATGGTTATACATTTACAACTTATTCAAGAATTATTTAGAATCAATTCGACTTATTTAGAATTCCAACCTGCATAAAAATAAAAAAATTTTTTTGAAGCATTTACCATGAAGAACAAGCTAGATAGATAACATTTTTAAGGTTAACTGTTGCAAAGCAGAAACTATATTTTATAATTAAAGTTAATTAAATAGATAGCGATGTAAATTATTATTTATAAAAAATGTTTAAAATAATTATTATTTTTTGGAATGCAATAAATATTTAAATATAATCTAATCTAAATCTGCTAATTAAATTAGACAACTGAACGGAAATATTTCATGTAGAAAGCTGTTAAAACTGCTCATTTGTTTTTTTTTTTTTTTTTTTGAATTACCAAGACAATTCATATATCTATTGTGACGAAGGTTCGTATACGCCGCCCACGTTCGTTATCTTGTTGTAGCTTGCATTCTACACTAAAATAAATACTTGCATAAACATATACTTATATGCTGTTACAGGTCAGGTATGTGAGGGGGAGAGAGATTTCAATGGAGAATATAAAATAATAAAAAAAAATTTCTTACGTCCGACCAAGAGTCACATTTACGATGTAAATTGAAAACAGCTAAATAGTTAAATAGTTATAATGCTTATTATAATTACATAATAATAGTTACATTAGACACATGAAAACGCCTGACGCAATTGCACTATTACATAGCATAGATTATAATACTTATATATTGAACTATAATACATTTCCTACTTAATTGTAACGTTATGTGAATGATCTGTTTGCGCAAGAGAGGTTCGTTTGACATTAGTATTGATCACGCGTGTTTACGTAATCGAACTTCAGGTAAGTGAACATCTGATTTACGAACAACTGATAGTAGATAGAGTACACGAAATAGAATGCACTTAATAAATTCTCTAAAATTTAAATTACAATAATTTACTTCTATTTCGAAAATTACCGTTTTGGCACACAATGATATTCTCGCGCACAACTATTAATTGAGTAATCAAAACCAAGATAAAATAATTATATAGGAGTAGCAGACGATGTAAAGTATTATATCGTATATTTATATTATAATAATATCATGTTGATGTATAACGATTACAATAATTCTTCATGAAATATATACATATTATATAGTTAATCTGGATAGTTATAACAAATTAGAATTTATGCGATAAAAGTTTTTTATAAATAATACAAATTTATTATCAATTAAAAGCAGGAAGTATATAATAATTCTACGAAGTCTGCTTCTGGCATATACACATTTATAGATATTATATATTATAGCAAGAGCGTACATACGATGGGCGATTGTCGCAAAAATTTTTTTTCTTTCCTTTTAGGAAAATTTTAAGTTGAAAAAATTAAAATTTTGTAACTCATTGGAAATAGATATCATTCTAAAATCATTAAAAATAATTTTTTTTATCGTTCTCGCTCTCTTTTACAATTTTTTTTATTATAATGGACAATAAATAATATTTATATATAATCATATACCATAATTAAAAAATAAATTATTCAAATTTTTTTTCTGGTTTATTAAAATTTTTTTAAATATTAAAGTATTTACGAAATAATAATATTATATTTATAGTCCAAGATCATAATTAAGTAATAATTATTAAGTCAAAATTAATTTTTAAAAAATTTTTTTATTTTGCAATTAAATGTTTTTTCTTACAATAGTATTGGGTGTACAAATAGGTTTCCACCGTTTTTTTTTATAAAGAAATAAGAATTTCTTGTAAAAGAAAAGGTATAAATAATGTCATTCAAAATATTGCCCATCACATTCTACTACTTTTGACCATCTTTCGGGCAGCAAGTGGATACCCCGTCTAAAAAATTGCTGGTCTTTTCAGGCGATCTAGGAATCGACCCATTTCTTCAATTCCTCGTAAGAAGTGAAGTGCTGCTCAGCCAGACCATGAGTTATCGACCGGGATAGGTGGTAGTCTGGAGAAGCATCTGGTAAATATAATCAGTAGTCTGGTGAATACGGCGGGTGTAGTAGGACGTCCGTTCAGTAATTCAGTACTTCTAACGTTTCCTTTACAATTTGTGCAACATGTGGCCGAGCGTTGCCATGCTGAAAAATTATTTTATCGAGCCTTTACCCATATTGCGGACGTTTAATCTTCCATGCTCGGCTCATTTGCATAAGCTATTTTTGGTAACGTTCGCCGGTGACGATTTAATTGTGTTGCAATAGTTCGAAATAGATTACTCTAAGCTGATCCTACCAAATGCACAACATTAGCTTCTTGCCATGAATGTTTGGCTTGGCCATTAAAGTAGAGGCATGCCCGGGCTTACCCTATGACTTTCTACGCTTTGGGTTGTCATAGTGAATCCATTTTTCGTCTCCCGTCACGATTCGATGTAGACGTCCGTTGCGATTTTGCCTTTTGAGCAATTCTTCGCAAGCGAATAAGCGACGCTCGATGTCTCTTAGCTTCAGTTCGTAAGGAACGCAATTCCCTTGCTTTTGGACCATACCCAGGGTTTTGAGACGTTGTGAAATAGCTTGCTGAGTCAATCCTAACTCTTGTGCAAGTTCTTCTTGCGTTTGGCACGGATCGTGCTCTAGTAAAGCTTCCAATTCTGTGACCATACACTTTGAGCCTTAGACTGCGCGTTCTGCCCTTCACGTCAAAATCACCACTTATAAATTTTTGGAACCACTCGCGACAACTTCTCTCACTCAAATTAACATCACCATATGCTTCTATGAGTAGGCGATGTGCTTCAGCTACAGATTGCTTTAAATGAAAGAAGGAAATTAACAATTCCCGCAAATGACGCTTACCTGAATCAAAACTTGACATCTTAACACGATGAAAACTAATTGATGCTAGCAAAAAGTCAGAGATATTAAAAAGTTATACTGTCAACATATACTATACGACTTTTTACAACTGCAATTTCGATTTTATCTTATCGGTGGCGCCATCTTTTCAAAACGACGGAAACTTACTTGTACACCTAATAAATCTGATCGATAAAGGATGGCGATGACCGTTCCTCCAGAACCTCATGAAAAGACCATGGCCGGTCACTCCAGATGCCACAAAAAATATTGCGAGACCATATTAGTATAGAACTATAATAGTAGTTAGCACGAGGACGTAACACAAAGACAGAACATAATTGGTTAGTAATTGTACTGTTTTCCAACAATGTAACGTAAATCAAATTGTATCAGTTGATCTAATGATCCATCGGACGATCGCTGTCCCTGTTCAGTGGTAACTAGAAACTTAGATGTATTTTCTCGAGAATAGAGTACTTAGTCGTCTTCACATATCTATTCACTATTCACTATACACTACGGAAGGCAAATGCGCAGACGATTCCCTGCGACTTAAAAGATCGTGCATTTATATTTATGGTACACCCGATACTTATCTATTGGACAATAGCACCGAATTCCGAAAGATCATCGAAAAGTACCTTCTGGTTTCCTATCTATATATATACATGTATACATAGGGTAAGCTAAATGGTGATCCTTTACCCCTCGGTTTTTATTCCTTGCATAAGCCAAAACTAGGGGTAACATATGACTGATTATTCGCAACTGAGAATCGTCGGCAAAAGTCCGAGTGCTACTCGCCTTTTTAATAAATCTACAAGGTGGGATGGTACCGTACTATTCAGCGTGCGTAGGCTACCAACTACAATGAAAACATAAAATCGATGGAAAAATGTATTTTAAAAGACATCATTTGTATTCTACATGGCGTATTAAAAATTTTCTCAATCAAAATGTTATACATAATTCGAGCATCTATTAATTACGTTCATATCAAATAGATACTTATGGAAACGTAATGATTCTTGTTTCATTCAAGGATGTAAATCAAAGTAATAATTTCTTTTATCGGCCTTACACACATAATAATAAAATTATGATCTCAGTAAGATGAACCTTTCTTACGATCGCTCTAGCAGAACATAAAATACTAAACATAAAATATTAAAATAAAAATTAATTTTCATAGTAATATATAATACCACCGGCCCCATCACTAAAAATCTTTTAACCTATTTATAATGGTTCTATTAAGCTACAATGGTCATTTTAGCGCAATCACAGAGAATTATTTAGGAAGTTTTAATATATTAGCTAATGATATATTTTATAGCACATTTGAATATTTATTAAGTCAAATTAATTGCCGTTTGAGGATTTTTTCAATCCCCAGGATAGTCTTTTAACTCCTAATCGATACTATCTTTATACAAGAGATACATATTTTGCAAAACCGGTAATTAAAGTTATATTGCACCTATGAAAATGAGCTACGGCTCACTTTGTGGAGAGGTTAAGGGCAGGTTTTCTAGTTGTAAATTTGTCCTAAAACCCCCAAGAAGATAAAAATCATGAAAAAATTTATAAAAAATTAAGAAGAAATTCCATATTTTATAATAAACTAAAGTACTCAGTTTAGAAATTAATTTATTCAGGTTCATTCAGCCCATTCCTACAATTGGATTTGATGTCACAGTCAAAATAGATAATATCACTTGCAAAATACAATCGAAAACTATGCGCCATAACAGGCTTTGGAAGCTGCCATATAAATGGCAGGTTTATAGCAGTGCAAGATATGACTTATATATTTGTAGCTTCTACTACTGGCTTAAAGTCTATCCTAAAACCTATAAAATTTTAACCATAACATTCTAAAATGTTATATAATTCTACAATACTTTAATTGTACTTTTGTCGATAGTTTATATACAAATTAATAAATATTTTTTTCATTGGTATTACAGTCCGATCAAAGCAACCGAAAACAATACGTAACAATATCAATACATGTCTACATTAACATTAATACATCAATACACAAAAATAATAAAAAGTAAAATTAAAATTAAAATTCCTAATGACAGTCAGACTGTCCTTGTATACAGTCACCCCCGCAGACTAATCTGAATATAAAATATTGGCTGCCAAAATTTGTTAGTAAAGTGGAATCTGACTGTCCCCAACACCATTATCTAATTGATGATCCAGCCCAACGTTTCGAGCTCGCTACGGCTCCTCATCAGGGACTACACTAAACCTTATATTCTAATCTATATACACCTTTCCAAACTACCGAATTTAGTAAATTAAATCTAAATTCATCCTCTACACAAATTGTACAAAACCAATCAATTTAATAAGGAATGATAAATATTATTCAATTTACTAGACTCTAACATTAAATTCACATTATTCCGCTTCCTGGAAATGTGAATACTTTCAAGACTCTCCCTTCTATACTTATTATTAATACCATATTCTAAAATATCCACATTCACAAAATCAAAAGCATGTAAAAACTTTAAACAATGCTCCTTTAAACCGGAAGTAATATGTGAGCTACGTAAACTATATTTATGATCATCAATTCTCTTTTTTAAATATCTACCTGTTTGTCCAATGTATTATTCATTACAATCCATACAATTAATTTTGTAAACAACTCCAAATATTAAACATAGATCATCCTTATTCTTGCAATTATTAAATAACTTAGTTAAATTATCGCTACTTTTAAAGAAAATTTGAATGTTATATTTCCGAAAATTTCTTTTAATTCTTTCAGATAATCCTCTAACATATGGTAAAAGAATAATTTTGCCTCTGTTAATATCAACTCGTGCATTATGTCTATTTTCGGTATTATAAATGTCAAACAATCTCTCAGCAATAAATCTATGAATAAATTGAATTGGATAACCATTATTAATGAAAGTGTCTCTTACTATCTGTAAATTATTTTGTCTAAAATGTTTATGTGATAATTTTATTGCTCTGTCAATGGCACTCCTCAATGCTCCAATTCTGTTTCCGAATTGGTGGTATGAATCTACTCTAAAAACCTATCTGACCAAGTAGGTTTTCTGTACCAATTAAGTTTCACTTTATTATTACTAAATATAATGACATAAATGTCCAGAAAACTATAGACAAAATAATTTAGAGATAGTAAGAGACACTTTCATTAATAATGGTTATCCAATTCAATTTATTCATAGATTTATTGCTGAGAGATTGTTTGACATTTATAATACCGAAAATAGACATAATGCACGAGTTGATATTAACAGAGGCAAAATTATTCTTTTACCATATGTTAGATGATTATCTGAAAGAATTAAAAGAAATTTTTGGAAATATAACATTCAAATTTTCTTTAAAAATAGCGATAATTTGAGTAAGTTGTTTAATAATTGCAAAGATAAGGATCATTTATGTTTAAAATATGAAGTTGTTTACAAAATTATTTGTATGGATTGTAATAAATACTATATTGGACAAACAAGTAGATATTTAAAAAAGAGAATTTATGAACATAAATATAGTTTACGTAGCTCAGAATTACTTCCGGTTTAAAGGAGCATTGTTTAAAGTTTTTACATTCTTTTGATTTTGTGAATGTGGATATTTTAGAATATGGTATTAATAATAAGTATTGAAGGGAGAGTCTTGAAAGTATTCACATTTCCAGGAATCGGAATAATGTGAATTTAATGTTGGAGTCTAGTAAATTGGACAGTGTTTATCATTTCTTATTCAATTGATTGGTTTTGTACAATTTGTATAGAGGGGGAATTTAGATTTCATTTACTAAATTTGGAAGTGGGGATAAGGTATATATAGATTAGAAATAAGGTTTAGTTTAGTCCCTGATGAGGAACCGTAGCGAGCTCGAAACGTTGGGCTGGATCATCAATTAGATAAGGGTATTGGGGACAGTCAGATTGCACTTTACTAACAAAACCTTTTCAGCTAATATTTTATGTTCAGATTAGTCTACGGGGGTGACTGAATACAAGGATAGTCTGACTGTTATTATAATTTTCAATTTTAATTTTAATTTTTATTATTTTTCTGTATTGATGTATTAATGTTAATATAGATATGTATTGATATTGTTACGTATTGTTTTCGATTCATTTGATTGGACTGTAAGACCAATGAAAAAAAAATATTAATTAATTTGGCATATAATTATATTTTGATGAAAAATTTATTTATATAATTATTTATTACGTATAATACGGAAAAGATTGTTGTTTTCTTAGGATTTATACATTAATAAGTTTAATGTTCGATCCGGAGATAATTTAAAAACAGTGTTTTGTAGTGCCCCTAAAAATTCGGTTGATGGAAATCGAACTTGCAGAATCTAGGAGCCTGGATTCCACAATTATTAGGAGTGTGAATAAGTCTTTCCCGTTTTTTGTAAGAGATGGCGCCACCAATACTGTGCGAGTATTCAATGGTTACATATGTCATAATCAAAGCTTATTCATATGTCAACAATTCCATACTAACACATTAGTTAAAATTTTTTCGCATCATAAATTTTTGATATCGTGAAAATGTCGAAATTTGAGCCGAGTCGACGTCATTTGCGGGAAGTTTCACTTTATTGGTTCAATTTGAAGAAATCTGCTGCCGAGACGCATCGATTGCTTCAGGAGGCTTATGGAGAAGGTTGTGTCGATGATTCAAGTGTTCGCGGATGGTTTCGACGCTTCAAAAGCGGTGATTTCGACGTGGAAGACAAGGAGCGTTCCGGGCGGCCGCAAATCTTTGAAGATCGAGAATTGGCGACTTTGCTTGATGAAGATTCTTGTCAAACGCAAGAAGAACTTGCTGAAGCATTGGGAGTTGACCGAACAACCATTTCCAAGCGTTTTAAAGCCATGGGAATGATCCAAAAGCAAGGAAATTGGGTGCCGTACGAACTGAAGCTGAGAGACGTCGAACGGCGTTTTTTCACTTGCGAACAGCTGCTTCAGCGGCATAAAAGAAAGGGTTTTCTGCATCGTATCGTGACTGGCGATGAAAAGTGGATACGTTACGATAATCCGAAGCGAAGAAAATCATGGGGACTACCCGGCCATGCATCATCATCGACGGCCAAGCCAAATATTCATGGCGCCAAGCTCATGCTCTGTATATGGTGGGACCAGCTAGGTGTGGTTTACTATGAGCTTCTGAAACGGAATGAAAGGATCACAGGCGAGGTCTATCGACGACAATTGATGCGTTTGAGCCGCGCACTGCGAGAAAAACGGCCACAATACTCCGACAGGCACGACAAAGTTATTTTGCAACATGACAATGCTCGCCCACATGTTGCACCGCCGGTGAAAACATACTTAGAAACGCTCAAATGGGAAGTCCTACCCCACCCGCCGTATAGTCCAGACGTTGCTCCGTCTGATTACCATCTCTTCAGATCGATGACGCATGGCCTGGCTGATCAGCACTTCCATTCCTACGAGGAAGCCAAAAAATGGGTAGATGACTGGATAGAGGCCAAACTGGTCGAATTTTTTCGCAACGGGATTCGTATGTTGCCAGAAAGATGGGAAAAAGTTGTAGCTAGCGATGGCCAATACTTTCAATAATTCAATTGTAACTATTTTTTCACAATAAAGGCTCAAAATTTGAAAAAAAACGGGAAAGACTTATTCACATACCTGATAAGTTACGACGTTTCACAATAATAAACAAAACAGATACCTTTGCCGTCTGAGCCAATGCATGTTAATATTAAAATTTCTGTATCATATATTTTTTACTAATTTTATATAATTTTTATATTTTTGTACTTTACGGACTAAAAATGAAGCACATTTTTTACCATTAATTGTTCATGATGCATGCTCATATTTTAAAACAGCGTGTCAAATGTGAATGCTCATCTGACTGTGACTATAAATTTATTTACTTGGAAATTATCTATAAATAAGTGAAAAAATCCTGAATATATTTTTCGGCAATTCCCTTAAAAATTTTACTGCAGTTTAATAGAAACATCTATAACGTACATTTTAGAACAGTTTTTGCTCATCTTCACTCTCTATCTACCATCATAATTATATTATTTTACTTTGTTAAAAATACTGCAAGACTGATAAAAACATTAATTAGTTTAATACCATATTAAGTTTTCCTGGAAAAGGTTGTCAGATCTAGTTTTAAAAATTGAAATCGTTATTGCAGTGATACTACATGATTTCAAAGAATTTTCTGCCGTCCACAACATAGGTTCATGCTAGGTAAATCTATAAATATTTTATAAATAATAAAAAATTACCGTTACTCGTACTATCATTTCCTTCGTATTCAATGTCAGACCTTATTGAAATATATTTATCATAATTATTTGACATATCAGCTAATGATACTTGTTTTGCAATTATATGACTTAGACTGTTTTTATCAAATAATTCAGTGGAATATAAATTAGCCGTAATATGTCTCATAAAATCGTTGTCCTTTACTATATCTGATTGTATAATAGATTTATGATATTCTTTTAATTTTTGAAGCTCTCTTAAATAAATTAAGGGATATGGATATACAAATTGGGAATGCACTGCTTTTAAAGCTGAAATATAATCATGTACTTTCGCTGCTCGATCTTTCTCCCGAGCTATCCAAACTACTAAATGAAAATTTAATTGTGCAGAAAATCTGCCTAAATCCATAATCCTTTCTGATACAAGTAATCTTCTAGCGTGTCGTTGAAGAATAATATCAATAAAAAAATCTTCCGCTGATGAATCACTGAAAAGTAAGTATTGAAATTAAAATAATATAATTTACTAGTATTAGGAGCTTTGAGATAAATATTCAACTACTATATTTTTTTAAAACAATTTATTTTCAACATTCACTCATCTGTTTATTTTATCCAATTAGCAGTTTTTTAAATAAAAATATAAAAAGTAATTTGGTTGTCTTTTAAATACAATATTTATTACGATTTTTCTCAATGTCTTTTGTTTCCTTATCTATTAAATACCGTTGGAAAATATTATTTATTATTTCTTACTTATCTCTTACTTAATATTTATTATTCGTTACTGAATAATAATAAATTTTAAAGAAACCTTAACTTCATATTGGACAGGGTCTGTAAGTTCACTATCACATTTAAACAAATATGTTCGATTTTAGTAATTAAATTGTGTATATATGATTCTTTTATTGGTTTAAAAGTTCATAAAATTTTAGGCCTTCTTAGGCGTACGTCCTCTTATTTACAAATACCCCAAAATAAGCCTCGATGTAACGATTTGCATTGTTTATAACTAAGTGAATGTTTTTCGTTTAAATTCCAGTCAGCACAGATATATTCTCCTGTATATGTATTAAGTTTTCAAATTTAGTTCGATAATCTGAATTATTCTTAATTTTGATCTTGCTACCTTCAAATTCAAATTGTTTGAAATTGATGGTCGGTCACGGAATAACAAAGCTAGTCATTTATTTGAGTTACTAAGTTATTGAAATGTATAATATGTAATAAAAATGAAAAGCAATTCATATATTAAAAATAATAATGGCAATAGCTTAAGCGATCGGAGGTAGAGTAGTATGTACCTACCTATTTTAACAATAAAATCAGTATTAATCAGATTACATCTAATCGTAACCATCGTGCTGGAAGCATGCATTATGGCATAAAAATATTGCAGCAGCTTTGCAGCAATGTCTCGCTTATGAACGCTGCGATATATATATATATATATATATATATATATATATCTATCTATATCTATATATATATATATATATATATATATATATATATATATATATAAATATTAGGTTGTCAAATATCTTCCTTCCGTTTTTTTGGCTCTTCATTTATGCTTTATAAAAAGTGTTACAGTAGGCGGATCTACTTCAAATATGCGCCGTTTTGTTCAATAATCTGTTTCCATCTAGACGGCAACTTCATAATACGCCTTCCGTAGAAACCCCTCTCCTTATTTGCGAAGAACTCGGATAGAAACTTTTCATAAGCCTCTTTTGAGTCCAACTTTACGCCACCAAGGGCGTTTGACATGGACAGGAACAGTTCGTAATGACTTGGCGCTCTCTCTGGGCTATATGGTGGATGCGATAAAACCTCCCATCCGAAGTCCCGTAGCTTCTGACGATACATCAACGAAGTATGATATCTAACAGTAGATGGTACAATTAAGCGTCTGGCCATATGGGAGTAGTTCATAGTGGATGACTCCCTTCCAATCCCACCAAACACACAGCAAAACCTTCCTAGCCGTCAATCCCGGCTTGGCCACTGTTTCGAACGATCCAACGGCCTTGGACCACGACCGGTTTTGCTTGATGTTGTCATATGTGTTCCATTTTATGTCACCAGTCACCATCCGCTTTAAAAATGGGTCGAGTTCGTTCTGGTTCAGCAGCACATCGCAGGCGTTGATTTGGTCCAGAAGGTTTTTTTGCGTCAAATCATGCGGTACCCAAACATCAAGCTTTTTTTGTATCCTGCCTTCTGCAGATGGTTTAAAATGGTTTGGTGACTAACTCTCATCTCCTGGGCGGTGTCATGAGATGCCACATGCCGGTCTAACTCGATAAATTCCATGATTTGATCGGTATTCGTCGTCACAGGTGTTCCGCCCGCTGGCTTATCCATGGTGTCGTTTTCACCGGCTCTGAATCATCGAAACCATTCCTCTGTAATTCGCAGTGAGAGCGGGCTATCCTCCAAAACATCATTAATCTCATGGAACATTTCTCTAGCGGATTTGCCTTTGACGAAGGAAAACTTTAAAATAGCGCGAATTTCGACGTTAGTCATCTCCATGTTTACACGTTTATAACTTTTGAACGCCAATATCCATACTAATCATACATAGCGTCGTTTTATACGTTATGTCAAGACCTTTCAATGATGTACCTTTCAATAAATTAGATAGAAAATTAAAAATAATAAAAATAAGTTAGATTTTATTTTACCAAAGGACAACCGGACTGCCCCCACTACCTAAAATTTAAATTTAAAGGGAGAAACAGAGACACAGAGTGAATGAGGATAGGAATGAATGAAATCATCATGGCCAATACGCCCTCACCTAATAATACGAATACGAGTATACCACAGTTTATCATTCAATTTACAGAGAAACGAAATGTTACAGAAATACATGTCTATTTTTATTAGTTCACATGCGAAAGTAGCGAAGATATACATTAATACAACGACTTAACAATTTCAAGCGGGTAATAAAATAATTTTCTAAAAATTTCATCAACATATAATCTCAGAATTCGAATTCTTGTTATCCATTTTATTCTTACAAGTTGGATGAAATTACGAAAATGCATGAAAATTCTTTAAACAGCAAAGATTTTGCTGGCCTTCTTGATCAAGATATTCTAGAATAATAAAATAATTTAGCTTCCGACGTTATTTAACGGAAAAAGGACATTTATGATGAATGATGGATACACGTTAGATTAATCAAAATATTTTCCGTTATTTTCTACTACTTTTTTCCTTCTTTCTCGCAATATGGTGATACCGTGGCGAAAAAAATGAGGCCGTTTCGAGGCGATCCAATCATCCACCAATTCTCACATTTCTTGAACGTGTCGGAAGTGCGAATCAACGAGGTACTGGATTTTGGTGCTGGATCGATCTGAATAAGTGGTAATCAGAAAGCGCTATATCTGGAAAGTACAACAACAGGGTGGTCGAGCGTTGTCATGCAAGAGAATGCCTTTGCGCCTATTGCTCGTGATTACTGATCTATGTTCGATTAATTTCTATTACAAATTATTCAGTTTTCATTTGTATACCTCGGTATTGACGGTTTCATTCGGTTTTAGTAGCTCCTAGTAGTGCACACCCTATGGTCCCACGAAATGTACAGCAATACCTTTTGGTGTCGATGTGGACGGTTGGCCTGGGTCCACCCACGACTTTTTGCGCTTAAGATTGCTATAGTAGATCCACTTTTGATCACTAGTCACAATACGCCACAGAAAACTCTTCTTTTTTTACCTGGCAACCAAAGACTGTGAGCTGGTATATCGATTCATAATAGCACATTCGGTCAAATCGTGTGGCATCCATTTTTCTTCTTTATGAATCATTCACATCACGTGTAGACATTTTCCAACTGCCCTGTCACTGACTCCTAACTTATTAGCGAGTTCTTTCTGCGTTTAAGCGTAGTTTTGGTCCAATAACGCTTGCAATTCACTATCTTAAAACTTTTCCGGTTGTCCAGAACGTTTTTTGTCATTAACATCAGTATCTCCACTTCTAAATCGCTGAAACCAATCTTTACATGCTGTAAGCGATGGAGCTTGTTCGACATATTATTCTTGAAGTAATCAATAAGTTTCTGCTATACTTTTTTTCAAATGAAAATACTCGAAAATGTCAATTTAAAAAAACGATTTATCACGAAAACGTCAATTTGAAAAAACGATTTATCACGATTCATTTTTTACTGATCAAAAAATTATAATGTTTAGACAAATGATGGCGTCTGTTAACTGAATTTTATTGACAAATGTCAATATTACAAAATAAGTACTAGATCCGACACATCTGACTTTTCGTACTACTTATATCGCCATTTAAACGTGAAGGTCGGAAACTTATTCGAAAACAAATAGAATTATCGTGATGAAACAAGATTTTTTTCTTCGCCAGATGAGATCGTTTAATTTTTACTTCGTGGCTCAAACGTTGCAATAAGTCTGCGTAGTATTGAACAGTGATAGTTTTACCCTTTTTAAGGTAATCAATTTATATAATACCTCTTGCATCTCAAAAAACAGTAGCCATAACCTTGTTCGCTGAAAAAATTGTTTTTGCCTTCTTTGCCGTTGGTTCCCCTGGTTCAATCCACTGTTTAGACTGTTGTTTGGTTTCAAGAGTGTAGTGGTGGACCCAAGTTTCATCAGCGGTTACGAATCGACGCAAAAATTCACTTGGATTACGCTTATACAACGATAAATGGGCGTTAGAAATGTTCTTTCGAATCAATTTTTGGTCGACTGTTAGCAAGCGCGGCACCTATCTTGCACAGAGCTTTTCCATATACAAATATTGGTGCAAAATATTTTGTACACGTTCATATGACATCCTACAGGTCTCAGCTATCTCACTTTTAATCTGCGGTCTTTCAGCACTATTTGATGAATTTTTTTCGATAATTTCTGGAGTTGTGACCTCAATGGGGCGTCCTGAGCGAGGCTCATCAGAGGTGCTCACACGACCCTTTTGAAACTCGGAAACCGACTGCTTAACGGTTGAATAAGATGGGGAGGATATCCCCAGTATTGAGTCCATCTCTTCTTTATTTCCTTCAGCGTTAACCCCTTCAAATAAAAGTATTTGATGACAGCTCGAATTTCCAGCTTTTCCATTTTTACGAAAAACACAGAGGCGTCTTGTTCAGCGTGCTCTCAAACCTAAACGAACATGGCGATCGGACTGAAACTATAGCTACAAGCTATTTAAGTACGGTACTATAGAACGCCACCTCAAGGTAGGCCTAGTGGCGCAACCTCTTGGTCAGGCCGGAAACTTATCAATCCACGCTCATATAGGATTGCCGGATACGAGCTCTGTAGCGATTTGTACATAAGCGCGAAATTCATAAGACAAAAAGACGGAAAGGAGATATTTGATAACCTAATATATATATATATGGCGGTCATTATACGATCATATAGTATGATCATACAAGAACACTACTGCGATCATGCGGAAATCGTATTTCAACTTTCAAAGCGAGCATGTTCGATTTGTAATATCTATGTTTTCTTATGTCGAAAGTTAAATATTCATGGCAAAAACTATAAAAATATTGTTTTTTGAGCATATCTAATAGTCAAATTCATAATAAATACTTCTAACAAAAGCATTAAATATCATTCAAATACATATTGTTACTATACACATTTATTCTCTAGCAGCATCTATCGATAAAAATATGTTCAAAAATACTTGTATTAATTATTAGGCGTACAAGTAAGTTTTAAGCTTTTGTCAAATAATTCAATGGATCCCGGGCACAATTGTCATACCTCATGTGTTCTATTTGCAGGTTGTATATTTTTTAACAAATCTGCAACATTATATTTAAATGTTTCTTTCAGTGTCGTTTATTTTATAAAGTAAAATCATGGCAAGTTTCTAGTCAACTAAACATCGAGCGCTACTTCATTTCATTAATATGAGTGCAGATGATACTTATTGTTTGATTTCGTAAATTATGAGGCACAATATATTCGAAAATGGACGTGGGGCGATCGGTTCAAACGGTTCGAAGGTAGTGATATTGAAGTTGAAGATAAGGACCGCTCCGAAAAACTGACAAGTTTTGGAGACGCGGATTAGACGCTTTGCGGGATGAGGATGTGTACCAAATTCAAGAACTTGCTGTATCATTGGGCGTCAGCAGTTTCCCTTTCGAACGGCGACTTTGTATGTCCGAAATATTGCTCCAGCGGTATAAAAATAAATCATTTTTGTATCAAATTGTTACCGATGATGAAAAATAGATTTATTATGGTAAACCTAAACGCAGAAATTTGTATACAAAGCCAAGCGAACCCGTCCAATCAACTAATTATATATAGCCACACTATTGATGGTATATCAGGCGAGATAGGATTATGAATTTTTTCCCCAGAAATATTATTATATTTAAATTTAAATTAATTAAACATGAATTAAATTAAACATGAGCAATATAGATTAATATATAGACTATTTTTTTCCAAGATATTATTTTGTGAGAAGCTGAGACAGAGAATGCTAGTTACCTGACTAAAGAGAAAAAGAATGAATTATATTTAATTTATTTATGAAAGATTATATTAAGTAATACATAAAAAATAATAAATTTAAAGAAAATTTTAATAAATAGTGGGGGAATTGGATTTATTAAAATAAATAACTGAATAAGGTATATCTTTACTATAATCAAATCGTCTATATTGAAATATATGTATACATATATATATATATATATATATATATATATATATATATATATAGACGCAGTAGATAGATATAAGACAGATATAATGTAGGTATGAATGTTGACGATGATTATGTTTGGGCATTATGACATGCAGTTACTGCCCGCTGCAAGTAAGAAAAAGGGACAAGAAGGCAAAAAAAATGACCAGAAGTATGAAACGTATACAGTCAGTTATAAGCTATAAATAGCGCTTGAGAGTATTTCTGATCGCGCGTTTGGCGACATGGAAATGCGTGCCTCCCAGAACGCGCAGAGAGATATGGTCCCAAATTAAAGGGGAAATTTATATGGCGTATATGTACATGCTTCTGGAAGGCGTTACCGGATAGAGCTTTAGTCTCGACCATTTGACCGTCGGAGCCTAGGTATCTCCCCCCATATTCCAAAGGTACACAAAATACAAACTTAAAAACATTAAAAAGCGAAATTCGTGAACATGTAAATTTAGAATAAAAATTCATGAGTATGAGCGAGAATGCGAAAATCGATCAAATTTGAGCAACCGAGTTAAGCAAATCATATGCTGTAATATTTTTCATAGGGTGAAAACATGAACTGAATATAAATAGATATAAAAATCCAATGAAAAGTGTGAAAATTGACATTAAAAATAATATCCTAAATAATTAATTAATAACCCATTTTTGTATTATATAAAAGAGTGTTAAATTATGCAAGAAGTCCCGTTCCTTGCCAATATTATTTGAGGAAGGATACATCCAGAGTGACGATAAAGAGCTATTGATTAAAATATGAAATTTTTCTATTATATAAGATATTAAATTTATTTATTAATTATTCTAATATATGTAATATGATTATTTGATTTAATATAAATTGTTAGTAATATTTATTTAAAGTTTATATTTCAACAAAAATAGCTATATTGCACTAGGGCTTTCCAATCAAAACCTATGATACATCAAGCTAAAATTTTGTAAATTATGTCTTAATACTACTATTAAAATGTATGAATTTATATATTCATATGATAATGCATATTTTGTTTTATCTAAAGTATTCTTATATCGTTTTAAGTGTCGTAAATGATGGAAGGATCATTTATATTAAATATTAAAAATATATTTGAATTATGAGATGACAATAAAATCATTAATTTCATTCAATCATAGTATTATACAATATGATTCACTTATAGTATATGAATATATTAGAAGAAAAAATGAACTATAATAAAATAATAATAAATTGTTTTGTTTTGTTAACAATATATGAACATTCATAAGTTCGAAAATATTTCTATATATTTTTATAATCTTTGTTAGTTGTAACAGGATGCCAGGCAACCAAGAAACTAGTTATGGCCCTGATATATTTCCTCTAATTTACACAGTCTTCTTATAGTATTATGGATAAGATTAGTCAGGAATGTTCGATTGATCTTGGCCGAAAAAAACTATTAGGTGTACAAATAAGTTTTCGCCGGTTTGAAAAGATGGCGCCACCGATAAGATAACATCGAAATTGTCAGCTGTAAAAAGTCGTATGGTATATGTTGACATCTGGAAATAGTATAACCTTTTAATTCCTCTGACTTTTTGCTAGTATCACTTAGTTTTCATCGTGTAAAGTTGTTTACTTCTTTCATTTAAAGCAATTTGCAACTGAAGCACATCGGCTACTCATAGAAGCATATGGTGATATTAATTTGAGTGAGAGAAGTTGTCGGGAGTGGTTCCAAAAATTTAAAAGTGGTGATTTTGACGTGGAGGACAAAACACGCAGTGAAAAGACCAAAGTGTATGGTGACACAGAATTGAAAGCTTTACTGAAGGAAGATTCATGCCAAACGCAAGTAGAACTTGCACAAGAGTTCGGAGTGACTCAGCGAGCTATTTCACAACGTCCAAAACCCTAGGTATGGTACAAAAGCAAGGAAATTGGTGTCTTTACGAACTGAAGCTAAGAGACGTCGAACATCGTTTATTGGCTTGTGAACAATTGCCCAAAAGGCAAAATCGCAAGGGACTTCTATATCGAATCGTGAATGGAGACGAAAAGTGGATTCACTATGACAACCCAAAGCGTAGAAAGTGATGGGGTAAGCCCGAGCATGCCTCTACTTCGATGGCCAAGCCAAACATTCATGGCAAGAAACTAATACTGTGAATTTGGTGGAATCAGCTTGGAGTAATTTATTACGAAGTACTTCAACACAATCAAACAATCACCGCGCAACGTTACCAACAATAGCTGATGTAATTCAGCCAAATATTGAAGATTAAACGTCTACAATATGCCAAAAGGCACAATAAAGTAATTTTTCAGCATGGCAACGCCCGGCCACATGTTGCAAAAATCGTAAGAGAAACGTTAGAAGTACTGAATTACTGAACTGACGTTCTACAGCACATGCCGTATTCACCAGACTACTTATTATATTCACCAGATGCTTCTTCAGACTACCACCTATTCCAGTCGATGACTCATGGTCTAACTGATCAGCACTTCACTTCTTACGAGGAACTGAAGAAATGCGTCGATTCTTAGATCGCCTGAAAAGATTTTTTAGATTATTCACTTGCTGCCCGAAAGATGGTCAAAAGGAGTAGAAAGTGATGGGCAATATTTTGAATGACATTATTTATACCTTTTCTTTTACAATGGAAACTTATTTGTACATCCAATACTATTGTAAGAAAAGACATTTAATTGCAAAATAAAAAAAAATTTAAAAATTAATTTTGACTTAATAATTATTGCTTAATTATGATCTTTGACTATAAATATCATATTATTATTTCATAAACACTTTAATATTTAAAAAATTTGAATGAAGCAGAAAAAAATTTGAATAATTTATTTTTTATTTATGGTATATAATTATATATAAGTATTATTAATTGCCCATTATTTTTAATGGGTAATAACTTATTTGTACACCCAATAGTAAATTTATATCAATTTATAATTTAAATAATTGTCTAATTATTATAAATTTTGTATTACCTTTCTATATCTATGTCCTTGTACTTTATTATATCGGTAAAAATAATTCTTACCAGTCGGCCCTCAGTTCTACTATGACATTTATTAAAAAAAATTCAAGGGTCCAAAAATCGCTCCAATATTGAATATTACTTATATATTATTTTTGTAGATATAGGGGAAATTTTTAAGGAACTTATCGTTCTTTAACAAATAAATCTGTATAGTTATAAAATTAACGAATAACTATATATTCAATCATATTTATTAAATTTACAATAATTATGTATATTATTAATTTTTGTTCATCTACTGTAATTAAGTAAGTTTTTTTGATACCGATATCAAGATATCATAAATATATCTGTAGTATAGAGGTACATCAAAACACACTTTCGTAATAACTTCTTTCTCAATATGATTCAGATTCTTATAGGATTTTGTAGCGTCAGAATTCACGGCCATCACACACCCTATCATATTTATTTGGTCAGATGTACGGTCTGGGATTTCCCCCAATTGTCGGCGGAAAAAATCGAAGAAATTTCACAGAGAGAGAACAAATTACAAATAAAATATAAGTGGAGAGGTGTTCCTACCTCTATGGAGAAAATTAGATCCTGATAGAAAAGGATTTGTCTACTTTTCCGAATCTAAAGAATTAGAACAGGAAAAATAGACAGAACAAGATAAATTTTTTTGTAATTAGAACCTTGAATAAAAAGGTTTTGAAGAAGATTCTAGAGGAAAACTCCTCCATTTAAGGGGTAGCTTTTCCTCTCCTCTTAGAGCACCTATCCGATTATCTTAAAAAACACCTTTTTAGTTTCTTTCGTATCGGCGTAATTTTATTCACTCATTATTTCCTTCTAAATAAATCGCTTTCGATGGAGTGTTACTGCTGAGGATCCGAAAATTGGGAGAGAAGGTAGGGGTGGCCCTTTTCTAGCTTTCCGAAATACCCAGAATCCCTCCACGGATCTCGTTTTTACAGTTTAAACTACCTTACTTTGCTATTAATTTTTAATTTATTCGTATTAATATTATTTACAAAATAGTTCTAGTTTTTGACAGAAGAATTGAATAATGCTAAATTTTAATTATAAAGTATATTCAAAATCTATATATAATATTAACAAATTTATATAATATTAGTTGTTAATATATAATGTTAACAAATTTATTATTTATTATTGATTTTTTCATGTCGTTTGAGTGGCTTTATATTAAAGTAATGTTTAAAATGTATGAAAAAATATTTAATATTATTAATTGTCTGTTAATATCTAATATTAATAAATATTATTATGCGAAAAAAAGTCCAATTAAATTAAAAATAATATACAATTATATTAATATGTGTTTATATTAATATTAATAAATATAACATATAATTAATTAAAAATTATAATGACAGTCAGATTGTTCTTGTTTAAAATCAGCCCCGTAGACCAATCTGAAATAAAAATGTTATTAGCGGAAAACAATTATTTATTAGTAAAGTACAATCTGCCTGTCCCCACTACCTTTACTTAATTAAAGTTACTGCTGCTGTTGTCCAACAGCAATAAATGAATTTATTAAGGCTATTAATGAATGAATAAATTTATTAAGACAAACCAATTGTGTTATAAATAAATTTATAAAACCATTTTTTCGTTTCATAATAATATTTATTAACAAAAACACGGATGTCCAATGGGGTTATCTCTGTCACCAATTATAGTCAATTTAGTTATGGAAAAATTAGAAAATATTGTTATGTCAAAAATAATTTTTGAACCAATTATATTTAACAGATATGTTGATATCTTTAAAATTGTTCCAAGAGTTTTTGTGGATGAAATGGTGGACAATTTTCCCTTCTGTACATGACAGAATTAAATTTATAAAAGAAAGTGAAATAAATAATCAATTGAGTTTTCTGGACATCTATGTCGTTAGATATAATAATAATAAAGTGAAGCTTAATTGGTATAGAAAACCTACTTGGTCAAGTAGATTTTTAGATGTTAATTCACACTACCAAGTCGGAAACCCAATTGGGACACTGAAAGGTGTCGTTGACAGGGCAATAAAATTATCACATAAGGATTTTAGACACAATAATTTGCATATAGTTAGGGTAACTTTCACTAATAATGCATATCCAATTGAATTTATTAATAAATTAATTGCAGAGAGATTATTTGACATTTATAATACCGAATTCTGTTTCCGAATTGGTGGTATGAATTAAAATCTAAAAACCTACCTGACCAAGTAGGCTTTCTGTACTAATTAAGTTTCACTTTATTATTACTAAATATAATGACATAAATGTCCAGAAAACTTTAGACAAAATAATTTACAGATATTAAGAGACACTTTCATTTAATGGTTATCCAATTCAATTTATTAATACATTAATTACTGAGAGATTGGTTGATATTTATAATACCAAAAATAGACAGAATGCACGAGTTAATATTAACATAGACAAAATTATTCTTTTACCATATGTTAGAGGATTATCTGAATAATTAAAAGAAATTTTCGGAAATATAACATTCAAATTTTCTTTAAAAGTAGCGATAATTTAACTAAGTTATTTAATAATTGCAAGAATAAGGATGATCTATGTTTAACATTTGGAGTTGTTTACAAAATTAATTGTATGGATTGTAATGAATAATACATTGGACAAACAGGTAGATATTTAAAAAAGAGAATTGATGAACATAAATATACTTTACGTAGTTCACATAATACTTCTGATTTAAAAGAAAATTGTTTGTGTCTTGAAAGTATTAACATTTCAAAGAATCCTAATAAAGTGAATTTAATATTAGAGTTATGTAAATTAGATAACATTTATAATTCTTTATTAAATCGATTGTTTTTGAATATTTTGTGTAGAAGAGGAATTGTATATTTACATTATTGAATTTTATAGTTTGGTGGGCATGGGGGTATATATTAAGAGTGACATGACGTGTCCTTAGCTTCAGTTCGTAAGGAACACAATTCCCTTGTTTTTGGATCATACCCAGGGTTTTGAGACGTTATAAAATAGCTTGCTGAGTTCATCCTAATTCTTGTGCAAGTTCTTCTTGTGGTTGGCACGGATCGTCCTCCAGTAAAGTTTCCAATTCTGTGTCACCAGACACTTTGGGCCTTAGACTGCGCGTTTTCTCCTCCATGTCAAAATCACCAGTTTTAAATTTTTAGAACCACTCCCGACAACTTCTCTCATTCAAATGAACATCACCATATGCTTCTATGAGTAGCCGATGAGCTCCAGCTGCAGATTGCTTTAAATGAAAGAAGGAAATTAACAATTTCAGCAAATGACGCTTACTTGGCTCAAAACTTGATATCTTAACACGATGAAAACTAAATGATGGTAGCAAAAAGTCAGCGGTATTAAATGGTTACACTGTTTCCAGATGTCAACAAATACTATACGATTTTTTACAGCTGATAATTTCGATATTATTTTATCGGTGGCACCATCTTTTCAAAACGGCGGAAACTGATTTGTACACCTAATATTTAAAGGTATCGAAAGGAGTTCGTGAATAAACAGCTTTCAGATTTTAATAAATCATTGTGAAACTAACCTAGTGTTTTTATATTTTATTTTTTATATTTACATATAAAAATTATTTTTTAAATATTAACAATGTTTCATCAAGTGTTTAGTAAGTAATCAATTAATTTAATACTTAATGCTAGTAAAGCACATCTCACTATTTAATACAAAAACTATTTAATTAAGTTTAAAAAGTACTGTAATCACATCTGGTTGAATAAACAGTACCTAAAATAGAATTTAGTTCCATCATATATGAAGATAACATGCAATTATAAATCCGACCAAGTAAGAAAAACGGTCTATTTTGCATATAACTATTAGATCTCATAAGAAATCAAGAAATGGTAGGTTAGGAAATGTAACTTATCTCATCATCTCAAATTGATAAACACAGAACTTCTACATTATTATACAAATATTGAATTTGACCTGATAGACTCAGATGTTAGATTATGTGCTCAGGAAGTATCATTTCAACACAATAAAATACACAGGAAGAAATTGGACAACTTATACAACAAATACGCCAACCAACAGTCTCATCAAGTAAAAACCTACAATTTACAAAGAAAATAGATGTTTGTAATAGTAAGATAAACAATAGTTTCTACAATGTTACGGATAATAATAATAATAATAATAATAATAATAATAATAATAATAATAATAATAATAATAGTAATAATCAACCCCTCGATATTTATAATAACAGATGTGGTAATCGTGTAATTAATTTTTCTATAGTTAATTTTTCTCGAGATGAAATAACACTGCTAAATAAAGGCTTAAAATATAGGCCTTATTGCAATACTACTTATGACCTTAGTAATTTAATAGTTAATACTGATTTAGCCTTAAATTGATAAGATCATGGTAATATAAACAATCATTATAATAGTATCTCTTCTAAATTCAAAAAAACATTCATTTAACATAGCTGAAACTATATTTACCTATAAAAAATGGTTAAAAAATAATGTTAATTACAACGAGACTAAAGTGATAAAGTCAGTAAAAAATAAATTAAAGAAAGAAGAACTAATTATTTGTAAAGCTGACAAAAGTAGCTCAATGATAATTTTAAATAAAAAAGATTATATTGAAAAAACCTTTTCGTTAATTAATAATAATAATTTCATATGTTTTGAAAAGGATCCTACCAGCAAATTTCACACAGATAGAAAAGTAAAGTTAAAATCATGTTCATTATTTAATGGAAACGAAAAATATTTTTTAAAATCAACGATCCTCCAAGCGCCTATCTTGAATTCATTACCGACAATACGTAAAAAAGATGTACCTATGCGTCGCGTAGTTTCCTATATTAATGCTCCTTCATATCTCATTTGTAAAAAACATAAGTTGTTACCTAAATTGTTAGAATTTGATTCGAAATTGTCATTAAAAATTCACTTGAACTAGTCAATAAAATTAAAATTATAAATCTACCTTCGAATGCTAAATTAATATCCTTTGATGTAATAAATCTGTTTCCTTCTATTCGACTACAATATTTATTATGCGTTATTAACAATAAATTAGAAAACAATAATAACTTAGATAATTCAATGAAATAAGAAATATTTATGCTTATAAAATGCTGCTTAGAACAAAGTTATTTTATGTTTAATAAAAAATTCTATATCCAACTGAATGCTTTACCTATTGATTGTCCACTCTCTCTATTATTAAGTGAGATTTTTATGAAAGATTTCGAGTCGAACCAATTCCTTAACAATTTAATGACTAAGAATATATTATTTTTGATGCGCTACGTTGACGATATTTTGTGTATTTGACCCAGAAAGACAACTAACTTCCTTTTTATCTTTTTTAAATTCGTTTCATTTTACAATTAAATTCACTTCCCTAAATTGAATCTTCAAGTTGTTGAAATTTCTTAGATCTATCGACTTTTAGAGTACAAGACAAATTAGAATTTAATATTTACAGAAAACCTTCCTTTACTGACTCTTTAATTCCCGCTCCAATCAATCTTTTAATATTAAATTAAGGGAAATTAATTTTAATATTAATTTCATTCATTTATTCACAGACTCCTTTCAATACCTTTAAATAGTACACGTTTTTTAAACGAACTAAACTTTTTGAAAACTTTAGCTACAGATAAGTGTTATAAGGATTCGATAATTGATATTCTGGTAATCACTAAAAATCAAAAGCTATTAAATCCTACAACAGGATTATCTGAACATTGGATTCTTAATCATTACAAAATTGGCAGTAATAACGTTAAGTTGCTTCAAAACTTTAAAAGGGTAAAAGACTGGATAAATTAGAAGGCATAGAAATTTCTAGAACAATTCAAAAAAGTTACAATATAACAAACGATATGACAAGTTTCCAGATTTCACCGTTATTATGCGTTGTTACAAATTTGTAACTTCCCTGGTTTCCCCTCATTGTCTCCCAGTCCTACCACTGATCTTTCAAGTCGAACCATTGTATTATTGCAATTTTACCGTTATTTCTGCTTATATATATATACTAGCATCCCCCGTCGCGGCTTCGCCCGAGATAATAATTTAACCGATTTCATAAGCAATTCAATAATATCTAAGTAAAAAGTACTCTATATATAAAAATCTCTATTACTATAAATAATTGACCGTAATGTACCTATCGTTCTGTATATACAGTATGTATATACAGAATGTACAACCGTATTTAATAAACATATATATGCATATTACATACGGCTTCTACGAGGAAAATTGTACTTTCGAGTTCGAGCGGTAAAAAAAGATGTCCAAGTGTCTCGAGACGACTTTTATAGAGAGTATCATGTTCGGAATATAGAACATGTCTTGAGACGACTGCTATAGAGAGTTTTGTATTGGGAAGGTAGAATACGACGTCCAGGTATCCCAGGACGACTTTCACTGGAAGTGTGCGTATTCAAATGATAGAAAATCTCTTTATAGAAGCCTCTTTAACACTCTCTGTAGAAGTCGTTCCAAAACATCCCGACATCGTATTCGAGTTGAATCTCCCCATAGAAGTCGTCCCGGCATACCTGGACATCATATTCTACCGTCCGAACACGAAATTTCCCCTGGAAGTGGTCCCGTCATACCTGGACATTGTTTTCTACTAACTAAACACGGTACTCCCCTAGAAGTCGTTCCAAAACACCTGGGAATCGCATTCTATCATCCGAACACGAAATTCCCATTATAAGTTGTCCCAACGTAACTAAACATCGTTTCCTACTAACTAAATAAAATAAAAAATAGTCCCAGTAGAAGTCGTCCCGAGAAGGCTAGCATCTCTTCTGAACGACTAAACACAATACTCCCCGTAGAAGCCGTTCGGAAAGACGTAGATATAGTTTTTTACCGTCCCAACACGGATCTTCTTATGGAAGTTGATTTCCTCATACTTGGACGTCGTTTTCTATCAACTAAATACAATATTCCCCGTAGAAATCGCCCAGAGACACCGAGACATGGCATTCTATCATTCGAACACACAACTGCCTATGGAAATCGTATTTAAAATGTATATATATATAATATGTACAATATAATATACATACAATATATATACAATATATATATATATATATATATATATATATATACATACATAAAATATTAGGTATGTGAATAAGTCTTTCCCGTTTTTTTTTCAAATTTTGAGCCTTTATTGTGAAAAAATGTTTACAAATGAATTATTGAAAGTATTGGCCATCGCTAGCTACAACTTTTTCCCATCTTTCTGGCAACATACGAATCCCGTTGCGAAAAAATTCGAACGGTTTGGCCTCTATCCAGTCATCCACCCATTTTTTGGCTTCCTCGTAGGAATGGAAGTGCTGGTCAGCCAGGCCATGCGTCATCGATCTGAAGAGATGGTAATCAGACGGAGCAACGTCTGGACTATACGGCGGGTGGGGTAGGACTTCCCATTTGAGCGTTTCTAAGTATGTTTTCACCGGCGGTGCAACATGTGGGCGAGCATTGTCATGTTGCAAAATAACTTTGTCGTGCCTGTCGGAGTATTGTGGCCGTTTTTCTCGCAGTGCGCGGCTCAAACGCATCAATAGTCGTCGATAGACCTCGCCTGTGATCCTTTCATTCGGTTTCAGAAGCTCATAGTAAACCACACCTAGCTGGTCCCACCATATACAGAGCATGAGCTTGGCGCCATGAATATTTGGCTTGGCCGTCGATGATGATGCATGGACGGGTAGTCCCCATGATTTTCTTCGCTTCGGATTATCGTAACGTATCCACTTTTCATCGCCAGTCACGATACGATGCAGAAAACCCTTTCTTTTATGTCGCTGAAGCAGCTGTTCGCAAGTGAAAAAACGCCGTTCGACGTCTCTCAGCTTCAGTTCGTACGGCACCCAATTTCCTTGCTTTTGGATCATTCCCATGGCTTTCAAACGCTTGGAAATGGTTGTTCGGTCAACTCCCAATGCTTCAGCAAGTTCTTCTTGCGTTTGACAAGAATCTTCATCAAGCAAAGTCGCCAATTCTCGATCTTCAAAGATTTGCGGCCGCCCGGAACGCTCCTTGTCTTCCACGTCGAAATCACCGCTTTTGAAGCGTCGAAACCATCCGCGAACACTTGAATCATCGACACAACCTTCTCCATAAGCCTCCTGAAGCAATCGATGCGTCTCGGCAGCAGATTTCTTCAAATTGAACCAATAAAGTGAAACTTCCCGCAAATGACGTCGACTCGGCTCAAATTTCGACATTTTCACGATATCAAAAATTTATGATGCGAAAAAATTTTAACTAATGTGTTAGTATGGAATTGTTGACATATGAATAAGCTTTGATTATGACGTATGTAAACATTGAATACTCGCACAGTATTGGTGGCGCCATCTCTTACAAAAAACGGGAAAGACTTATTAACACTCCTAATATATGTACAATATAATATACATAAAATATGGTATACGAATAGCATATTTTTTAAGCAGACGATGGATATTGCTCTTTTATGTAGAAGCGACGATATATTATATATATATATATATATATATATATATATATATATATATATATATATATTTTCATAGTTTCAAGGTTGTTGGTAAAGAATCCTATTTTGCCATCATTGTTTTTGTTCAAACTAAAAAAAACATAGTCTCTTGTCACAATTCTGACGTTAACAGTATGATTTGGCATACAGAACCATTTTATAAGAGAATGAGAAAAAAGGACGGAGAGATAGAGAGAACAGATATCCGTAAGGTGTGAGAATAGTGTCAGATTAACCTGAAGAATAAAAAAGGTTATACCAACTAACGCCATACCTTCTTTAGGATACGAATCCCAAAGTTGGATATGAACATTTGTCTGAACTGGTCTGGTATAAATACTTTAAGCGGACTACTTTGAATTGATGTTCGTGAGTCAAGACGCCACCTAGTGGTCGCTGGTGAAACTGATTGTTAAAACCATTAAATTAAATTATTGATGAAAGTAAAATGATTTTCAATAAAAAACAGGCTATGTCCTTCCCAAGATAATATAGAATCTATACATCAAATTACAAAACAATCGGTTCAGTAGTTTTTTCGGTTATCGCGTAGAAACAAAAAAACGCTTTGTCTTTATAAATTAGTATGATATATATATATATATATATCACACACACACACACACATATATATATATATATATATATATATACACACATATATATATATATATATATATATATATATATATATTCGTCTCCGTATTATACATAAATCATTTTTGTAATTTTCTTTGAGAATAGCATAACTGGGAAAAAAGCTATCTTTATATCTTGATTTTAAGAAATCATTGTGACATTAACTTAGTGTTTATATATTTTATTTTTTATATTTACATATAAAAATTATTTTTTAAATATAATTTTTAATTAATTATATATTATATGTATTAATATTGATATAAACATATATTAATATAATTATATATTATTTTTAATTTAATCGGACTATAAGACCAATAAATATATTTAATAATCCAAAAACAGTGGACATAAGCACAATTCATGTGTTTTGTTAATATATAATTTAATAACACTTTCGTAGCCAAGATAAATATTAGTGGAATTTATGTTTCATTTATTAAATAATTAATATTTTATTTTATGTAAATAATTAGTTAATAAATAATTATTATGGCAAAATTTAATAATAATTATGTTATTTCTTTCAATGGAAATAGACTTGCAATGGGGATTGCAGTCGATCACCACCTACAAAATAAAATAATAATGAATAAACAGTCAAAAGTAATTTTAACGAGGGTGGTCGAGGTGGCTGCTTACCAAGCAGACCTCGCCTTTTTCTTTATAAAATATTCAAGAAGAATACCAAAAAGTATGCAATGAAGTAAAGTGCAGATGTAAGAAGGATAGAGATAAAAGTAAATTTATTCATGCCGAGAAAGAAGTACATACAGATATAGAGAGATCATGAAAAATACATGTAGGGAAGGAGCGGAAGGTACAAGAGGGAGAAATGGAGAGAGATATGCATGCAGATAAATATAGGAAAATAGAAGGAGAGAAATAAAAGTAAAAATATTCATGCCGAGAAAGAAGGAAATACAGATATAGAAAGAGATATAAAGAGAAGCACATGCAGGGAAGGAGAGGAAGATAGAAACGGAGAAATAGAGAGAGATACGTATGCAGATAAATATAGGAAGATAGAAGGAGAGAAATAAAAGTAAAATCATGCATCCAGAGAAATAAAGAAATATATACATATATAGAGAAAAAGAAACAGAGAAATATAGATGGATGAGGGCAGTTAGATACATGCAGAAGAAGATAGACAGAGAGAGAAAAAAAGATATATGGAAATAAACAAGGAGCGAGAGAGAGACACAACATAACTTCGAAAGGGGAAGGGATGATACAATATCCGGAGGGCAGATATGAAGAGCAATAGTATATTAAATAAATTAAAGAATAACGCATACGCGGCGAAGATCCGGAACCCCTGTGGACGCGGCGAGCTGGACATGAAAGATTGAAAACACGTGGCCACACCAGGTTATATGTGACATACAGGACGCCGCTGCCATAACACACACGAGGAAGCAGCACGCTGATGAAAATACCGCAACGAAGGGACGCACACCGAGTTCAGCAGAAGCAGCTCAACAATGAAGGAAGGGCGCTCGAACACGCTGAAACACACAGAAGAGTAAGTAAAAGCCGGAGATATACGGCGTGCCCAGTCCGCACAGCAGACGAAAGTAGCGGTCAGCAAGAAGGCGGAAGCCGCCGTGGAGAAGAAGCTGTCGACAGTGCCACTGCTCGCAGTGGTGCCGCACCGAACTACCCGACTGGCATATATATAGATATATTCCCCAGGTTAATTCGAACATGCCGACGGACAATGTCGGTCATAACCGTATTAAGAATACGGAAGAGCTCAGGATTTGCGCATGTCGGGGAAGAAGGACGGTGATTGGCGCACATCGGGTAAGAAGAATGATGATTGGCGCGTAGCGAAAAAAAGAGCGGTGATTGGAGGATCGGAGATGAAGATGAAGAAGACTTCAGAAGATTTTTCAAGCTGGTTGAGCAACCACGTGTCGCGGCGATTGTAAAATAAAATTCTAATTTCTTTTCGATGCTAAGTTGAGATACGGAATGGAAGTTGTGCGAAGGTGGAAGTTACGGCGTGCGTGCCAGAAAAAAGGGGTCGGGAAGCAGAAAAACTAAGACTGTGGAGGTAGTGTCAGCAGTGCAGAGTGGTGCAAATGGTTATTTGAAAATTTCATTTCCGAACTCTCTATCCATCTCTCTCCCTCCCACGGTGTCGGGAGCCATCGAGGAAGAGCACCAGATGCAACAGCAGTGAGCGCACGAGGGGACACCCTCGTACTGAGAGGTAGCGGATGAGTGGGCCTGCGCGCCCTTAATATTAAATATCTATCTATTGTACTTCGTGCGAGCGGGGAAAACGGGACGCGGGAAGATTAGGTAGCGGCGGCCACCAAAAGGGGGAAAAGCGAGGGCGAGAGCAATGCGGTGCAGTGGGGAAGGTGACGAACACCACGATATGCGTGTTATTTTGTAAATAAGAGATAAATTTGTAAAATATTATAGCTAGATTATTCCAATAAACGGATGGAATTATATAAAGTGGTTCTATATTTTTTTCTCTTTATAATAAAATTCTAATATTCTTCAAATAAAATATGTATATATAACGTTTATAATGATATACCAAACCTAATGACATATTTAATATGATAATATATCTATATATATATACGTGTAGCATAGCATACACATAGATAGAAATACAAAAATTCATCAGCTCGAGTTCCCGCCCTGGAAGAAAGCAGTAAGTAGAAGTACGTGACGAGCTCGTTACAGACTATATAATTTAAAATAGATATTTATTAATTAACAAATTAATATTATGTGAATTAATAAATAAATAAATAAATATGTAAGTAAAGATTTGTTTATTAATATAATTCTCTTTTTAAATATGTTCTTAATTTAAGGTCATAATAGAATGCTCTCAAACAAACATGTGGTTCATCATAATACTAACAGTAATAATGGTAGTATTCTTATTAATATGAATAGTAATAAGAAAAGTATAAATAATAATACTACTATGCTGGTGGTATTAATAGTAACAGTATATTAATAATACGAATAAAAGAACGATGCATGAGTGATGAAGATTAACAATAATGTTGGTATGTTTTGAGAATTTAATTTCTATGACGATGATGATATAATACGATATTTTTTAATATTTCTTAATCCAAAAATAATATTCTGACGCAAACCTAATAATGGTCTTTAATTTAAAGTCTAATGTCTTTCCTAATAAGATGGCCGTATAATGATCTGGAAACTATTAGAACTGAGTAGTAGTGCAAGACGGGGCATGACGGGCACCCCAAATTGAAATAAGTGCTAATATTTAAATATTCAAGTTAATTAAGAATTAAAAACTGGAAACTGAAAATAAGCATCCAACAAAGCCGATACACCAATCTGTCCACAAGCAAAGGGCATAAAGATCAAAGGGATAAGGAATCATGAATATAAGAAATGAAAAAATTAATGATTTCTACAATGAGGTCTTTATATCTAAAGAAAATTAAGTTTAACAAATATATTAATTTATTGAAAATTTATAATTGCATAAATATTAGCTTGCATTACTGTTACTTTTAAAGGATCAATGAAGATGAATTAAATAATTCTTCTTGCATTTGTGAAAGAGGCAGTTAGGTTCATCTCCAGTGATAATATTAGAGTACATAGATTAATATATTATATATATATATAAATATATATATATATATATATATATATATATATATATGCATATTGCAATTAGCGATATGCAATTTAGCAAAAAATGATTCAGACAATAATTGTAGGATTCGAAGGGCGTTATCTGAAAATGATCTTGTTGTGGACCTTGAAATGTGTTTTCAGGGTCAAGTCTAGTTTTTTTAATGGATGCACATTTTTTGTCATATTCAGATTCTGCGATAAAAGATATGTATCTTTTGTATGAAACATTTTTTTCGTCAATGCTATGCTTTCTCGCTAGAAGACATTTTTCAGTTTTGACCTTTTCGTAAAGATTCGTAATCAACGATCCCCAAAATTTATGTACTCACACTAACTTTCAAAAAAGTACAAAATATTAGAATAAGAAACGTGTTAGTCTTCGTGATGAAAATCGAAACGTGCGTGTTCTCACGAATGTTCATATTTTTACAATCGTACTAGTTTTAGTAAGACCCGTCATTATGGAAAGTCATATTCTTCATATGGCTTTGAAATTCTGCAGCTCCTCCATGCTTGACATGATCAGGTTTTCATCGACTTTGAAAATTTGAATTTTAGGTTCATATTTTATCGAATTCGAGCGTCAACTTCAACGAACGCATGGAGAACCCAGATCAAGTTTCCCGTACATTGCGTCATTTTACATTCTATCCATATCACTTGCGCCTGATATATGCGATTGAGTCAGGTGATTCTACCAGATGACTTGTATTCTGTCAGTGGGCGGAAACACAAATGCGTAGAGACCCATTTTTCTTTGATCTGCTCCTCTTTACAGACGAGGAAAGTTTAATAAGGTGATGCATTCGATTTCAGCAGGACATATGCAGATAGTTAGGATTTATTCCCGCTTCTTCTTTTGGGGAGCTGTAAAACCGAAAGTTTATGCAGAACGCTCGACGACGGTATAAAATATGATAGGATTAAATTAATAACTGTTTCGATCGATCATACAGTTTTTATAATATAATATATTAACTAAAATAATAACAGTCAGACTTTCCTTGTTTATTATGACCTCTGAAGAACATGAAATAAAATTTATTACTAAAAATAGATTAGATTAATAAATACAAATAATAAAATAAAAATAAAATAAAAATAATAAAAATAATAAACTATATTCTATGTTAGTGAAGGACAATCTGACTGGCCCCACCATCTTATATTCGCCTTGGGTGTCGGACTTTTCGAACCGCTACGATACATCCTTAGGAATTAAACTGTCTGTTAATTAAACTAACAGTTTTATTATAAATGTGAGGTAATTATCAATAAGTTAGTGGAGGCAGTCAGATTGTCCTTCACTAGCAGAATATGATTTATTATTTTTATTATTTTTATTTTATTTTTATTTTATTATTTGTATTTTTGAATCTAATCTATTCTGAGTAATAAATTTTATTGCAGAACCTTCGGCGATGATGCTAAAGACGTCTGGATGTCATTACTTCAGTTAATATATTATATTATTAAGATTGTACGGCCGATAAAAATATTTATTAATTTAATTCAAAACGCTTAATCTCAATTGTCAGGTGTATATCGCGCATACCTACGTAAACTCTATCGTTATTCCCTTTTGTAATTTTATACCATCGTAAATGATTTCGCGTGTGAGTTGCATGTAATCTATAGTATGTAACCTTCTAATGTACCGTCGTTCTCACGTGTGTTATATCGAAAGCATCCCGTTCCGTTTCCCTCGTCCCTGAGTATTTTGTGCGATTGCATAGTTTTATAAATAATTAACGTACATTGTTGTTGTAAATAGTCTTTTTGTATAAATAAATCTTAATATTGTCATAATCTGATAAAGTTACTCGCGTAGTTCATTTCTCGTTCCCCGTCCCCTTTACAGCGGAGTGCACAACCAGCAGCGTGGAAGAGTCCACACACACATGCACACAAATAGTAAGTAATAACCCGATTTTGGGGTTACAAATGGCGCCCAACGTGGGGCCCGCGACGAAAATAGTCAAGAATTCCTGTAGAAGATCTAAATCGTGCACCCGCTCATTGTCCCGATCCCCTTTAGCTCAGCCGTACAAAGCGAAAAGTACGCAACACACGTACACGTGCACACACGGACATGCGACGACTGCATCAAGGAGTGTGCGCAGAAGAATGCGCAATGGCGTAGCTTGTCAAAAGTATACTGACAAGTTTTTGATAATTAAAAGCTTTTTCCCTTTCTCCCTTTTCGTCACATCTATGTACTAATGTATTAATTAATAATTCATAATTAATTGATATATTGGACTATAGTTAATTTACATAAACCCCTTTTCGTTACCCCTTGTATGTATATATATATATATATATATATATATATATATATATATATATATATATATTGTATAGAAGCAAGCAAGGTGATATATAGCAAATAGTTTCTCTCAATTTTACATTCACAGAAGTTTTGCACGTATGTATTGATATTGTATTTTACATGAATATATATATATATATATATATATATATATATATATATATATGTGTGTGTGTGTGTTTATAATAATGGAATTATAGATAACAGTATAATTATAATTTTACTTATAATTTCATATATTAGCAATATGCCTATTTGTTGCCTGAAATATAAAGACACAAAAGAGAACAACTTTCTCTTTTTCTTGTGAAATATGCTGGTATTTCAAAATTGAAATAACAGCACAGTAAATTATAAAATTTAGTAATTAGGTAAATAAAGGTAGAAGGTCGAGGTCAAATACCTCTTAAATTCAGTGTGTTTACATATAAGATAAATAGCCTTTTCTGAAAATCTTTACATATCTTACCAGTTATTCGAATATAAATTATTCCTATATAATTCATATAATATTTACATATTATCTTAAATTACTGATATTATATTTAAATTTATACGTATATTTTTCTTATGCTCCATATATATATCTTATATATATTTCATTGATTCTGATATTTTGTCTGCCCTTTCTCGTCATTCACTCACCCAATTGCGTACGCAAGCAGGACATTGACACCAGCTGAGGTGAATTACACCGTCATCCAAAAGGAGTGCTTAGCCGTCCTGTGGGCAGTAGAAAAATTCCGCGGGTACCTACTCGGCGAGAAGTTCACTGTGATAACAGATCACAGTAGCCTCAAGTGGTTGCACACATTAAAGGACCCCACAGGACGACTAGCTAGGTGGGCAATAGCACTCCAAGCTTACAACATGGAAATCGCCCACAGAAAGGGAGCACTTCATCACGTGCCAGGCGCTCTATCAAGGCCCCCTCAACACACCGATCCCTCTACGGCAACGCTCACCACCTTCGAAATGGATGACTGGTACCGGCAAAAAAGTGCCGAAATCCAAAAACACCCGGAATTATATCCCGATTGGTCGATCAGGGATGGACGTTTGTATAGGCATCGGCCAAATGAAATTGCGAAAGCGCTAGGCCACGACCAAGATGACTGGAAGCTTGTGGTAACGACAAAGAGCGCGTCCTCTAAGAGTGTCATAACACTCTGACCTCAGGGCACTTTGGAGTGGATAAAACCACTCACAAAGTCGGCCAGCAGTACTACTGGCCAGATATAAAAAGGGACATACACAAACATGTCAAGCACTGCCCTGAGTGTCAAATACACAAAGTGTCGCAGAGAGGACCCACAGGCTTGATATCACAACGAAATATCAAAGGTCCCACGAGCAGTGTAGCCGCAAACATTATGGGCCCGTTCCCGACCAGCAAGGGACAACATAAGTATCTCTTGGTGTTCCAAGATCTCTTCACCAAGTACATCGAGATACGCCCATTACGCAAAACAAATGTCCAACCAATCACACGGGCACTTGAAGAGCAGATCATCTTCAAGTGGGGTTGTTCGAAATACCTAATTTCGGATAATAGTACCGAGTTTGCCAACAACTGGCTCAAGACCAAACTCGCGGAATTAGGTATTGTACACCAATTTATCGCGCCGTACCACGCACAGGCAAACGCTATAGAAAGAGTAAACAGGGTTATCAAAACCATGATTGCGATTTTTGTACAAAACGACCACAAGAACTGGGACATTCACCTCCCAGAGTTTGCATTTGCAGTAAACACAGCGGTGCACGCTAGCACCCAGACGTCGACGGCATTTTTAAATTTTGGCCGGAATCCCCGAGAAATGCCGACGTATCGTCAGTCTCAAGGTTCAACGCTGCAGGTGCAAATATTAATACCACTGGAATGGCAAAATCGCATGAAAAGGTTGCCCGCCATACACAATCTCGTAAGAAAACACCTGAGCGCCGCAAGTCAAGAACAGGCCAAATACTATAACAAGGCCGCCGAGCGGAGACATTTGAGGTAGGCGACATGGTATGTCGATGCAACCATGTCCTGTCGTCCGGTCCGAGCCAATTCTTAGCGAAATTGGCCCCAAAATTCGTAGCTCCCTGTAAAATTACAAAAAAGATATCCCCCGTCGTATTCAAGATCAAAGATTTGAGTGACGGGAAAACGACAAAGACACACATATCAGACCTCAAGAGATATCATCAACCTAATAACAGTAATTTATCTACAGGTACCAACAGCAAGCAGCAGCATGTACCGAGTAAACGGACGAGGCAGAGGACTGCGTCGATCGGTCATGTCCGATCAGGCTAAGAGACCTGGGGACGCACAAATTCCCCCATCCCTCGTATCCCCCATACCAATAGCAGAAGCGTCATTCGCCCCCTCGCTATTGGATACAAGTATACCAACCCTCGAGGACCCCGAAAATCCCACGCAACCCCTACCCCATACCGTTACCGACATCAACCCATACCCCAATACCGAGAACTTAGAGGAGTTAGCTCACGATGAGCACGACCGTCCGTAAAACTACGGAAAACGCAGAAACTAACACCTTCTGCGACCGTCCGGAACGACGTAAAACTACCAACAACGCAGAGAGTAACACCTTCAGCGACCGTCCGCAACGACGTAAAACTACGACAAACGCTGGATATGACATCTCCTGCGGCCGTCCGCAAAGACGTAAAACTACGATTAACGCAGATAATGACACCATCTGCGACCGTCCGGAACGATGTAAAACTACCAACACCATCGACGACACCGATGACGACCGTCCGAAATGACGTAAAACTACCGTAACGCAGAAAACAACACCTTCCGCGACCGTCCGCAAAGACGTAAAACTACGAAAATCGCACATTAACAGCAGTGCGCCCGTCCGGAAAGACGTAAAACTACCGCAATAACATCAGGAAGAGAATACAGAGAAGAATTAGGCAGAGAAGAAAAAGAAGAAGAAATCGAAGAAAATCAGCAGAATGTAGAGAAACCGGCTAATGAGGAGGAAGATGGCTACATTTCAGAAGCGGCCTCATTTAAAACGGGACCATTAGATCCGTCTCGTACAAAGGTCCGGGTACAAAAAGACTTTACCCCGCACGACCAGATACGTTCGGTCAGTTCATTATCGTATAGGCCCGGGCCAAGAATTTTCAAGCGACCACCCCCTAAAAGACACACACATCCAGAAGTGTGCAAAAAGTGGTGTATGTGAGCACCCCGGAACATGGTGACGTGCGATTATATCGCGGAGACCGATGTGCATTTATGCGGTCTGTCGCGACACAGCAGTCGGAGATGCAACACCACCTAACCGCACACGATGCTCACGACACCACCGGGGGAAAATGCATCATTCCGTCGAAATACAAGAAGACGGCAGATGCTGATGTCGCAAAATTCTCCCAAGTAGCCCCACCACAAAAAATTACCCCATATCGCGCCCCTATACCGTCACACCAACCCATAACCCCAACAAGCCTAGTGGCCAGCTTGAACAACTCAGCAGAAGAGGAAACCATTGAGACAATTATCCCTGGAAACAAGAAGAAGCACCCAGGCTTAATGGACTCCCTTGTCTAACCACCGCCCAATTTTATCCCGCCCATATGGCCCCACCCTTCAATCCCAACGCCACTTCCAAGTCTCAGAAGTCTTCGAAATAGGTCCTTTACGGGCCCAGCTGGAACTGAAGGCTCGGACCACGGTGAAGCAGCAGTTACACACTGCTGAAATTGTAGCGAGGAAGGTTACCACTACAATGCCTGCCTACACCCTAGGTCCAAGCCCAGCCCATATGTATAGAATGGCGCGCGAACAGGAGTACATACACATAAATGGCGCGAACAGATGAAACTAAATATAAATGGCGCGCGAACAGGAGCGCATACGTATTAAAGGCACGAAAAATGGCGCGCAGTCAGGGTTATACTATATAAAATAGCGCCCCCGTGAGATGTATCAACGCAGAAATTAAAGAAGTAGTACCACTAACGTTTTTCTCCTACGGCAATCCCCATGATTCCCCCACCACGTCCCAAGAGAGGAAACGGTACCCATATATCCGCATGGAAAATATATATGGAGTAAGCGCGGATAATGTTAAGGCATGACCTGGAAAATTGAAAGAGAAAAGAATATTAGATCCAACCCCTTAGCCGAGATACAATGATGGCACAGCGTCGGTGGGTAAGGACGAAGGCAATAGCACCAGTTAGAAGAGCGCACTATGGCTCCCATAGTAACTAGGCTACTTGCTCGCCCCACCAACGCCGTACCAACCCCCAATAATTGGAACGTCACTAACGACGACAATTTATTCCAGCGAACATCCGACAAGCAGAAGAAGAAGTGAATCGCAAGAACGAATGTGAAATGCTTGCGAAAACAACGCAGAAGCGGGTGTCGAAACCTGATTATGTACTTTATATTAAGATTTATATTAATATTAGTTATAGTTTTTTTCACGTAATAATGATTTACATTTTGCTAGGATAAGTCACGTTAGCAATAGGTTAGAATAGGGCTTAGTTTATAATTAGATGTAGGGAAGTACTAATAGGAAAATAAATAGAATTATATCGAGTTACGGCGAGCAACCGACGACCAAGCTCCACGCCAGCAGGTGCAATCATATTTTTCGTTTTTTGTTATTCTAGATTACCTTTCTTTTGTTTCTCCTTTATACCCAATCGAAAGGTAAACCAATGGTCGTCGTGCTTGCCCAAATCGTGAATAAAATTTCGTCAAAGAATGTACAATCCCCTACCGTATTTAGTCAATTATGTATTATTTCCCACAGTGTTTCCCGAAGTATACATTCAACATTCGCGTCTCGCACACAGCCACCCTTCAAACTCCTTCGCGACCACGCGCCCACCTGCGGTTAGGGAGGGGGAGTTTGTAACCGCCCGAACGGCGGTGGTAGGTTAGAGCGCTCGTGTGAAACCGCGAGTGTTCGTGTGAGTTCGCGAAATGATACGCGCGAGCGGCGAGGGCGCTGGAAGCGCAACTGTACGTATGAAGTTCGGAATGAACTTCACTTGCACTTTCTCTTTCATCCCTGGAGTTCATACTTTTCGACGCACCTACGATTCGTACCGCCTGGAATTACCGTTTTCGTGTTTCGTTTTCGTTCGTTCCGAACCACATAGTGCAGCTCGCCATTGTAGCTTCCTTCGCGGTGACGAGTTACAAGTTCGCTTTGGTGTAAACTTCGTCCAAGCACATCGGAGACGAGGAAAAGATACGCGGCGACATCCCCGCGGCAATCCCGGACAGTGAGAGTACTAGCGCCTGCGCGCTACTGTTCGTGTACCGTCGCCATCAGCGGCTATGAGTCGCAGCCACGCACAACCGCGAGAGCTATCAGCGAGAAGAGATAGAGCGCGCACCCGGTCGCCCTGACACCAGCGAGCATCACGAAATTTCGGCCAGCGAGAGCATCGTCGTCGTCGGTGGCAAGTAGCCTTATACCTTTTGTTGTAATTATTCATGCGTGCATATAGCTAGGCTCCTGGCCCACCGCCGCGCCCGCTTAATCTCAATTGTCAGGTATATATATATATATATAAATATGTATATATTCATATATATATATATATATTTGTTTTATTTTTATTCTTATATCTTTTGCTTTTACTTCAATTTACAACATTTTAATTTATATACATATATGTGTGTAATTATATGTTTATTTATTATACATTATACTTATATGTGTGTAATTTATATAAATATATATATATATATATATATATATATATATATATATATAAATGTCTACACCTATGTTATGCTTTTTATTTTAATATATTTTCGTTTGATTATTAAAAATAATATTTGATATAAAATAATAGTAGAAAGAGCCAGAGGACAGGTTATAGTCACTCTATTGCTTCGGCGAATATCGGGGAGTGTAGGTACACAAAAAGACAGTTCAGCTTGACTGCTCGAAATGAGATAGATTGATCTTTTGCACTTATTTTTTTCTCGTATATAAACTTTATACAAAAATTTTATAGAGATTTTTATATATTGTTAAATCTAACAAGGCGTACAAATGTATGTACATATTACAGGTGACGCGCTAAAAGTGGGGAAGCTTCATAACTATAATCGAAGCCGCTGAAAACCTTTTAGTGAGTCTTTCTCGACCACTTCATGATAGAGTACGTCTCATGCGTATGGACCGAGTAATTTTACACTTTTATATATATTTATATACATAAATAAAGTTTGATTAAACGAAAGTTACCTTTGTCATCAGTTGACTATATAAATATAACAGGTTATGGGCCCAGGCTATGTCTGGCACATTAAATAGTAATATATTTATTTTTGGTTTAATAAAAGTACAATACTATTTGGATAAGTGGCATATGCATTGAATAGTCTAAAAATGAATAGTGTTACAAAAATTGAGTTATTAAATCAAGAAAATGTTGAAACATGGAAGATGCAGATGGAAACAGTATTAATAAAAAACGATTTATAGCAGTATATAAGGGGTGATACAGTTAAAGCTGAAAATACGAGTCAACAACCAACAGCAGATAGCGAATGGCTTACAAATGACAGGAAAGCTAAATCAGATATAATTTTTTGTATAAGTCCTAGCGAACTAATGCAGCTATGATCATGTAATACATCGCGAGAGGTATGGGTAAAATTGGAAAACATTTATGCTTCTAAAGGACCAACAAGAAAAGCTAATTTGCTCAAGCAATTGACATTACAACGTATGAGTGAAGGAGACGATATAAGAAATCACATAAATAAATTCTTTAACACTGTAGAAAAGTTATTAGATATGAATGTCAAAATCAACGAAGATTTACTAGTTTTTACTATTTACTAGTCAATTGGAAAATTTTCGATGTGCAGTGGAATCTAGAGATAAATTACCTAAGCCGACGATTTAAAAATAAAAATTTTAGAGGAATATGATGCTAGGATACAAAAAGATAACTAAGCAAGTGCTATGACTGCTTCAGCCTATAAAAAACACTCTGATAAAAAAGAAAATACAAAAAATCAAGGAAAATCAACTGATTTTAAAGAATATAATAAGACGAATATAAATTTCAAATGCTATAGATGTCAAAGAAGAGGACACATTGCTGCAAAATGCAGAACGAAATTTCCATTCGTGAAGCGAGAAAAGAACAAATATTGCCGAAAACGATGCGTACATTGCTTTTACAGGAGATTTGGAATGTAAACAATCATTAGAAAGTGATGAAAACAAATTGATTATAGACAGTGGTTGTACAACACATTTATGTCAGAATAATAAAAATTTTGAAGGACTTTTTGAATCAAATGAAAGTTTAAATTTAGCAAGTAGTAATGCAATGGATATAAAAGCGAAAGCTACAGTATTATTAGATACTGAGGTAAATAACGATAAAAGAAAAATTAAATTAGAAAATACATTGTATGTACCTGACATAAGAACCAATTTGTTGTCAGTAGCTAAGATGGTCGATGAAGGAAATAAAGTTATATTTGATAAAAATGAAGCCGTCATAAAAAATGAAAGGGATGGAATAATAAAAATGATTGCAATAAGGATAGGGAATTTCTATTATTTTCAGAGAGCAAAGAAAAGAACTGCCAATATACTAAAATTAATGAAAATAATCTGTTCTTACTTTGGCACAATAGAATCGCACATTTAAATATAAATAGCTTAAGACAAATAAAGACAAAAACAAATAATATAAATTTCAAAGAGACACACGGTGAATTTAAATGCAGTATTTGTATTCTTGGTAAACAAACACTAAAGTCATTCCAACATACCAGTGATTGATGTGAAAATTATTTAGAAATAATATATTCCGATGTATGTGGTCCTTTTAATATTGCAACCATTAGCGGAGCTAAATATTTTGTCACATTTATAGATAACTACTCACGTTGGTGTAAAGTATATTTAATTAATAATAAGAGTGAAGTATATGATAAATTTTTGCAATATAAAAATATGACTGAAAATTTTACTGGTCGAAAGATTAAAGCATTACAATCAGATAATGGAAAAGAATATTGCAAAGAACGATTTGAAATTTTAAAAAAAAATGCTGGTATTGCAAGGAGATTGACTGCGCCATATACTCCTCAATAAAACGGACTTGTTGAGCAAAAAAATAGGACCTTAATAGAAGCACTAAGGTGTTTATTGATTCAGTCAGGTATGCCACTTTATTTTTGGGGGGAGGCATTAATGACAGCAAATTATATCATAAATAGATGTCCAACTATACTGTTGTTTTAACAGCAAGAACCCAGCAATTTCCAGGCAGGACCGAATCAAGCATAAGCGTTCTAACCTTATTTTCTATCGTTCTATTAAATCGCTCTGCCAGACCATTATGTTGTGGTGTATCGGGGCAGGCTAGCTGCAATTCTGCTCCTAATGAATCTAACCATTTAACTGTTTCAGCACCAGTAAATTCGGTGCCCTTATCACAACGCAGAAAACACACCTTTACCTTTTCATCTTTGCCTAGCACATTCCTAAGGCTTCTAATACCTCTTTCTAAGTACTCGCGTGAGTCATTCTTATGTTTCATTGGATACGCTATTCCAACCCTAGAATAGTCATCTACAATTACTAAAATAAACTTGTAACCTTTTGGATGGTTCACCGGACTAATCGGTCCCATCGTGTCACATGAATTACTTTCAGCAGCCTATCTGCTCTTTGTCTGGCAGTGTTAAACGGCAGTCTAACACTTTTCGCGATTAAACATATCTCGCAGTTATCTATCTCTAATAAATCCTCTTTGTTCAAAATTAAGTTGTTTATTTTCGCGAATTCTGTCAAATATCTACGTGACACATGTCCTAGTCTAACATGCCATAGCATAGCATCACTTAACTTTAACTTGTTTTTCGTTTTACATTCGTCTATTAATTTTTGATAATTAAATTCTTTGATTTCAAGCAGATCTTCCGCAGAACTAATATCTCTATCATTTAACGTTGTTAAGAGATCAGAGTCACTCTTAACAACTGTATTATCTTTTACCGATTCTAACTCGATTGAAGTGTTTTCTTGCACTTCCACTGCGCTACTCCTGCTCTCATTTCCACAGCTGTGTCGAACAGCTGAGCTGTCTGTCTCGTTTGCTTCTAGCAGTTCTGATCTCGTTTCTATTTTAAATAGCCAGAAGGGCGACTCATATTTTCCCGATAAAATTCGCTTCGGGTCTAATATATCTATTCTTATGAGATCTCGGGTCTAATATATCTATTCTTTCATTATTTAATCGAACCTCCAGTCCCTGTTCTACGAACCTTCTAAGTGATAACAAATTTTTCGATAAATTCTTCACGTACAAAACATTGCTTTCAAATCGGCATTTTTATTGGCGCATTTAACTCTAGTTCTAAAATTCGAATCTAAACTTTCAAAATTAATTTTACTGTTGCACAGATGCTCTGTTGCACCTGAATCCGCTATAAATTTTACAACATTATTTCTTCTAATCTTTCTCAAATCTTCTCTATCAAAATAATTGAAATATGATTTAAATGGTTTCTTACCTTGTTTTGCGTCTGACTCACGCTCAGTATTGAGACTAAAAGGATTCTTTAGAATTCCCCTTTTCGGCGAGTTAAACCTTGCTTTCTTTTGAAAGTAAGCTCTTTTACTAGAGCTCTGCTCTTTTTCTGATTCATTCTCTCTCTCGAGCGCACTACGTTTTTCATGGCAGTTTCTAGCCACGTGCGAACCCGTCTTTCGGCATCTGTAACAGAATATGCGCCCTGGTGTGGGGCATTTTGCACTAATATGTCCTGTTAAACCACAGGAGAAACACCTTCTAGCTTTGCCATTCACACGTCTCGCTTTGGCATTATAGTTCTTATCACCTGACCATTCAACGCGTCTCACATTTGGTTCAGTATCATGTCTCTCAAATGGTCTCCTCCATACAAAGTGCGGAGGGGATCGTTTGTTGAAAGCGCTCAACGAGCTTACAGGCAAATCTTTCACCGGTCTAGCTGCCTCTACCTGTAATATTAAATGCTTTAACTTCTCTAGCTGCATTTCTCCTCCTACTGTTCCAACATATAAACAGTCGGCAAGGACCGTTTCTGGAAGAGCACCGGAAACCGCGTTATAAAATATATCGCGCTTTTCATCATCAGTTAATTTGCTAGAACGCGGCCTGTTCTCAAAATCCCTAATCTTATCCTCAAACTTTATCCAAAAGTCCGCGGCCTTCTCTTTTCCCGGCGTATATTTTAACCTGTACAATTCCTTTCTAGCAGATACTTTAGTTACTCTACTTTCTAGCCGTTTATAATCCTCTAGTTTTTCTCATATTTTACGCGGTGATTTTACATCTAGAATTTTCTGATAATAATTCAAATCGATATGATTTATTATAATTTCTCTCACACGATGCTTATCTTCATCTATTTTCTTTTCGGTATAATTATTTAATTCTATAGATTCTACATCTAGCACATAGTTTAACCGTTTCGTTTTTAACTCCGTACGCAAATAGTCGTTAAATATATCAAACCTCATTTCTACAGTTAGTTTATATTTACGCGCTATACTATTATCTTTACCGAAAACTCCTTCTAGCTTTTCCGTTAATGCTTCTAATTTTTCATCTTTAAGTTTATCTTTCAATCGAGTTTCTACCATTGATTCTACAGTTTTCTCTATGATTTCAGTAAAATTCTCTACATTAACTTTATTAACATCGGTCACGGTTGCTCTTTCTATTTTCTCTTTCTCTTTTTCTTTTAAAATATCTCGTTTAATCGAATTTATAACTTCCAGATCAATCTTATTTAAATTATCATTTACATATGAATTATTAAAATTATTACAGAAATTATTATTCAAAACATTATGAAAATCCAAATTATTAATTTCAAAATTATCATTTTTACAATCATTATATGGCACTCACCTCTGAATTATATTTATTATCAGCTCCACTTGGGAGCTCTTTCTCTTTATCATGTTCATAAATTTTAAAAGGATTGAACGGGACTTCATCCCAATTTTCAAGTTCAGCGATTCTCTCCAGCTGTTTTTCTAACTCGTCCGTTCATTTCATCGCTCTAGCTACGTTGTTTCTGATATCATCACACTGTTTCTCATGTTCTGTATCAGTTATTACCTCAACGCTTTTAATTTGCGGTTTCGAATCTTTTTCTTTTATCGCCTGTATGTTCAGTGTCTAAACCCGCAGGGTCTCATTTAAATGAAAAGCAATCCCTTCAAGAAGCTCTTTATTCGCTTCTCGTTGCTGGCGGAAGAACTCGCTCCGCTCTCTAGCTGCATCTATTCTGGCTTCCGTCACTCTAGCGTCCGTTTTCTTTTCTAGGTCCTCCAGAACACGACGTATTTCGTCGCGTGTAATCGGTTCTCTACCGCATGACTCTGGTATGTCCAGTCTCAGAGTCTTTACGCCTCTCGGCCATTCTTTTACCGAAACCTCCTTTTCATTTTCTGTCAACATATTCCCGACCTGCAAGATTTTCTCGTCAGAAAAATATATATACACGCTTGAAGTGTCTGGACTGGCCAGCGAAACATACACCTGTTTCCCTCGGGGCGTGAGATACAAACGTTTCTCACCCCAAATTCTTTTAAATGCGTCAGCAATAGTAGGGTGAGTTCTCTCATCAAGACCTGTTTTAAAAAAAATATTTAATTAATAAATGAATATTAACTAACTTAGCAATTACCGTCAAATATCGCGTCGCGTACTATCTAATCATATCACAAACTTTCTAATCATATCTCATGCATCTAATCACATCGCATACACCTAATAGCATCGCATAGGTGGTGATGGCTGGCTCTAGCTGGGGCTCTGATTTCGGAATTCCTCTGATCTAATTTTAAAATATTCAATCAACAGATATCAACATTGGATGCTAGCAACAATGTGATCTCAGGCTCGAAACGAGTGTACAAAAGCTAAGAAAGTATTAACCCCCGTCACGACTCGGAGCATACATCTAACTACCCCTTCATCTAGACATCTAAGCAACAAATTTATTTATTTGTTTAATGTGCGCACATCAATCCGTGTAGTGTCGTTATATCCTCTGTACGGGACCGTACTTATTTTCCCAGCAGTGTCCACACGCGATTCTCTTATTGGCTATTCGACTCAGTTGCCTGCAAACACTAAGAAAGTATTAGCCCCCACAGGCAATGAGGACCACGTGTAATTGCGTAATCACATCTTAGTTTATACATGATATCCTCTTCTACCAAGGATACCAAAACTGCTGTTACACTCTACTCTCATTTCTAAATTACGCGTCCCGCAATTACACTCTCACACAACCAGCCACCTATACACATCTCGCACTCGACACCTACAATGCAGGCTAATGGTTTTCATCCGCAGCTGGAGATCGCATCGCAATTATAACGAGGTAGAAGTCCGTTATAATGCCACATACAGCGCAGCCAATACGCCCACGCTGAGTCAGAGTCGGCGCGAAAATCGCGCGCGCTATCTTCAATTTTCGCATGTCTTAATATTTCAAAATTCACGTTGCTTTTAATCCAATCGCGCTAAATTCCCTTTAAAAACTCTCTATTATTTCATAAGTTATTACTATTAATTTAGTGATTTTTAAATACAATCTGAACGTCATTTGAGTTATTATATAGCAAACGAACACGACTCTGGACTCAACGCATCTCGACTGTCTATTCGACAGTTTGTCGCGCGCGCGGATTTTTCTCTCTCTTGCTTCTACATCTACTCTAAGCGGATATCTTTTACTTTCCGTCGCGCGCTCTCATTGGCTGGCGCCCCTCTCGGCGCGTCGCGCTTGCGCAGTTCATTTCTCGGCGGACTCGGCACGGTGCGGATGGATACTTTAACACACGAGTAAGGCTGCGGCGCAGTTCTCTCTCTCGCACGTATCGGACCTCTCTCTCGCACAGTCGCGCCCCACTCCTCGGCCGCGCGCTCTCTCTCACACCGGTCGGACCTCTCTCTCACTCGGCGCGCTCTCTCTGCGGCACTCACGGACACGTTACCGTCGGTGCGTGTGAGTGCACCAATACTTCTCTGTGATCTGTATTCCAGCATGGATTGCATGCGCACAGACGTATGTGCACACGCTCACCCTTTTGCTTGTTCTCATAGTATATGTACACTCTAGCTTATTGTGCGTTTGTGTGTATGCGTGCAATCGATGTGCACACACACACACACACACACACACATACATTTACACACTACTCTTGTGTATTCTAATACTTCTAGATTTTAATTAACAATTAATCAATTGTTCATCTAAATTGTTTACAACAATTATTTTTTTAAATTTTCAAATGTTGCTAAATAATTTCAGCACATTAACAATTATCATATTTTATCCGTCTAATTTATAACTTTTTATTTTCTAAATTTTTATTATATGCAAATATAATTTTTAATAATATTCAACAATTTAAATAATATTCATACATTCAATACAACAATCTACATAACTTTAATTTATTATTCATTTATATTTTAATATATGTCTAGCTTTCTTTCTAAGTTGTAGTATAGCTTTACTATATCTATCTCTCTCTCTTTCTCTCTAGCTTTCGTGTGCATGCAGTATACTGACACTTCTCTCTCTCTCTCTCTCTCTCTCTCTCTCTCTCTCTCTCTCTCTCTCTAACTTGCAGCGTGCTTCTGCATATGCACGCACGTCTTTGTTATCAACGGTTGCTGCCCACGTGTTTTCGCGTGGGACTTTTTCTGCACGGTTTTCGATTTCCTTGAATCTACCGCCCCCCCTTTTTAACGGTTACTTTATTTTCTTCGCAGAACTTCATATTTCGAATTTTCGGTTTTCTTTGAATGCTTTCTGGAAGTTTTAAGATTCTTTTTCTCATAGATTTCTAAGTATTATTTTAAATCTAAATCTTTATCGTTTTGATTTTACATTTTTATATTTAGTTTTAAGCATTTTTACTTCTAATTTTTGCATTTTTACTTCTAATTTTTGCATTTTTACTTTTAATTTTCATGCATTTTTACTTCTAATTTTTTTGCATTTTTACTTTTAATTTTCATGCATTTTTACTTCTAATTTTTTTACATTTTTACTTCTAATTTTCATGCATTTTACTTCTAATTTTCATGCATTTTTACTTCTAATTTTTGTGCACTTTTACTTCTAATTTTTGTTAATTTCTACAAGCATCTAATCTTGACTTTTCTAATTTTGCAATTAACTAATCACTTTTTAATCGTTTTTTTTACGTAACAAATAATCATTTAAGAATTTTTATTTTTGTAAACTGAGAATCTTAAACCTTCATAATTTATAATGTTTAATTTACAGCATTCAATAATTAATTTTAACATCTATATATATATATATATATATATATATATATATATATATATATATATAACCTTTGTTTAAATCTCTCGATTTATATTCCTCTTTTCTTAGGTGTTAAGTTTATTTTATTTAATTTAATCTACTTACAATTTTAAGTATTTTTCGTACCTTTCCTCTCTGAAACAATGGACGATAATTGACTCATCTTAATAATTGCATATTATATCTTCCTTCTAGAATATTACACTTCTAATTTTAAATCTAATACATTTTTATTATCTAATCACTTCTAATACTACGATAAAAAGGCCTTAGCGCGCACACACTTTACACTTTTCACTTCTACTGATTTTGAAAGTTTAGTAAAGCTTTGTTGCTTTTGTCTGCAACCACGTGGATTTTATGCAAATCTAAAACTTACGAATTTGTTTAAACACAAAGGCTTCGCGCAGTTGAAGCGTGCTGTAGCCCAATAACCTGATGGATTTAGGAAGAATAAATAAAGCAGAGTTATAAGCTTCTAATAAACAAGTCTTTAATGTACTATTAACTGGTCTAGCGAATACAAAGAGTTATGAACAGATCTATCAAAACACGTCTAGCAAGCTTAAGGCTATACAACGAACTGACTGCGTCGCGAGGCTGCAAAGGGCGGCCGAGCGGCGCGTCCGTACACACACATGTATATACTCATTAGGCATCGCGCCACGAGGGCGCTGCGCATAACGCTAATTCCAACAAAAATTATTTATTTTAAATAAGAAACAAAAAGATAAACTCTCAAATAAAAGTTACGAAGGAAAATTCGTGGGCTACGCAGAAGAAGCAAAAGCTTATAGCATTTGGGTACCAAGTTTAAGAAAAATAATAATTTCAAGAGACGTAGAATTTTTTTGAAGAAAGTATAAATCAACAAATTGAAGATAATATTTTTGATAGAAATAAAAATGAAATTAACGAAATTTTTAATGAAAAGAAATTATGCTATTTAAGAATAAGATGAATCGTGAGAATCAAATAGCTGAAAATAAAATAGTTAAAAAACACTTATCAGGTAGACCATCAATAATAAGAACAGATAGACCAGGTAGACCTAAAAAAAAGTTATAGATCAATAACTATATCTGACAGCAATTTAGAAGATCAGCGACACGAACAAACCAGCATTGAAACTGACAACAACAGCCAAGAACAAATAGAATAAATCGATAATGACGAAACAGACAGAGGATACAAATGAAGAGGTAAACTATGCTGTTTTTGATTATGTAGAGGCATTAAACGGTAAGGATAGTAATCTTTGGCACGCAGCTATAAATAATGAGGTAAAACAGATGATAAAAAACGATACATGAGAAATTATAGAGAAGCCAGACAAAACTAATATTATTGATTCAAGACTAGTTTTAAGTATTAAAACAGACGCAGAGGGAAAAATAAAAACTAGAAAAGCAAGATTAATTGCAAGAGGCTTCAGCCAAATTCAAGGTGTTGATTATTTTAATACATTTGCTCCCGTGAAAAGGATTGAATCATTGCGAATTCTAATGGCACTTTCTGTACAATTTAACCTAAAAATTAATCAGTTTGACGTAATGAGTGCATTTGTTAATAGTAAATTAAATGAAAATGTATTCGTGAAGCTTCCAAAGTTTTTTGAGCAATCATTACGGGAAATAATCAAAACTGAAAAAAAATCAAAATATTATTGTGAAAGCGGCTTCACAAGGGGGACCTATCGTCGGCACGATAGCGGGCGACAAGTCTCAGGCACACACAGATTTATTTTGCCGACAAAAACTCATATTAAAAATAATTACTATTATATTAAGTTATATTCGGTATAGTTATAAGGATAAGATACGAAACGTTATATTAATTGTAATTATAATGATAGTTTAAAAAAAATTATATTAAGTATCTATATGAAATGTGATTATTCGTCATCATATTAAACATGCGTAACGAGTACACAATAAGCGAAAATTAAATTAACATTGTCTACTTTCAGACGACAGCTAGTCGAATTGTTAAATTAATAAATAATGTTAAAAATCGTGAGAGAGGGGATGAAAATATTAGAATCACATCGATACAGGTGCGTAATGCAATGAAAAGGACGCATAAACAAACGCAGAGCTCCAACGCAATGGGTAAAGAAAAGATTGAAAATATTGAAGATTTCTACAGGAATTGAATTTCTCATTTTTCAGAAGTAAAACCCAATTGTCCAATACAGAAGAGTAAGAAAATATCTCCAGTTGTTGGACACTATAGCATGTACAATGCGACTCCTAATTTGTATAGGAATGGAATTGTTCATATTTCAGAAAGAAAACCCTAGTTTCCGATACAGAAGAGAACGTAAATATACCCAGTCGGTGGAGTCTGTAGCATATATAAGTTCACTGCAGGTTTCTACAGGAATGGGATTATTCATATTTCAGAAGTAAAACCCAATTTTTCGATAGAGATGATTATGAAAATATCTCGAGTCGGCGGACACTGTAGCACATATCAGTTCACTGCAGATTTCTACAGGAATTGAATTTTTCAATATATATATGTATATTTACAAGTATATATTTATCCGAACTATTATAAGTAAAATCATTTAATATGTGATTAAATTATTATAAATAAAATACAATAGAACTATTATCTTATAAATACATATTATGAACTGGAGGCCTAGGATGGCTCGATCGCAAGAGCGAAGAACTAGTAACTTGGTGATCCGAGTTGAAATCCCGGTCTCGGCCGGTTGACAGAAGCACCGCCGTAATAATCTACATGTGCTTTGTTCAGAAACAGATCGTAGACCTCCATCGCTGATTAGCACCAGTATTTGGAAGCATAAATAAAGCGGCGTTAAAATAACGAAAAAAAAAATATTATGAACTCATATTATAATCATTATACCATAATTATTCAATATAATATAATTTATTATTATTATAAAATATTCTTATTATTATAAAAACGGCGGCTTGCCTTATGTCAGACGAGCGGCGATGAATATATCGATAGATTGTTATCAATTGGCTTGCAAAAGGCAAAATCGGCAGATCGGTGAAGTCGGCGAACCGACTACCTTCGCGGAGCTAACCAGTTGTCCAAAGTTCGATAAACTCTATCTCTCTAACTCTATCTCTCTTCGATAAAAACCTTGTCCAAGTTATTAACTGGATCTCTGTTGCAAGGGGCTCTTAAAAAGACAGACGGTTAATAACTTATCTAGTCCGAAAAGAACGTGATCCTGGTTACGAAGCGCTCCTCAAAAGAACTGAATTAAGCTTACCACTACTTGTACCTTATAAAATCAGCCTGATTTATTAAATTTCCCGCGTGGAAAAGAACACCGGATATTCATGCGGAAAATAGCGCCGAATTAATAACGTTGCAGACATTAGCGTGCGTTTAATAAAATATATACACATAGTTTTATAAATCTAGTTTAATAAGTTTTGCATTATTTTTATTTATATATTTAGTATTCGTATTTTGATTTCTGTTACAGAACCATGTCAGTACTTGGAAAAGTGAATAAATATATATTTTAACATCTAGAAAGTATACTATGTCTAGAAAATAAATTATTTTCCGGATCCACCGTCCGTTCCTTCCTCCCCTCTCAAAACTACCCTAGTAAATACCGCGGAAGCTATCCCGAGGGAAATAGAAACGTTACATATTTAAACGCATTAGACTGTTCTTCGAATATTTCGAACCGGTGTTCGAAAGCAATACCGGATAAGCACGTATATAACGGGGGGATATCATTTTCTAGTAAAAGACAGTAGATCTTCACTGAACCTACATGAAACCTTTCCCAGCAATGAATAACATCCGCATAAACTTTCTCACGAGAAGCCCTAGAAATTCGGGATTTTCACTCGATGAGATGCTCCCGAAACCCAAATCGTATCAATCAAAAAAAAACTACGATGAGTTGCATGAATGTATGTACATTCACAAACATATGTATAAATGATTCTAAAGGCTTGTCTTTGGTCGCACACGATAAAGAATGAAACTACTGAACCGATCCAATAGTTTCATTTTTTATACGGTTTCACCAGCGGCTAGAATTTGGCGACTTGAAATATGTCGAATATCATCTCTAAGTAATCAACTTATATCAGGCCAGCTCATGTCGTACACCACTCTGGGATTAGTATTCTAAAGAAGCATATTTTTTTATGTAGAAAAATATGTCTGTCTATCTGCCTGTCTTTGTCTCTGCCTGTGTATTTGACTGTGCTTTTGTCTCTGTCTTTTTCTATTAAATGGCTGTATGCCAAATTATACTAGTATTAATTTCAATTGTTTTTTTATTACACGCCAAATAAAAAAACTAGTGCTTGGTCTAAAATTAGAAGTATATTCTATATTATGTTCGGAATGACATAGACTATGTTTTTTTTTTCAAATTGAACATAAAAAAATGACCGCAAAAAAGAATTTATTTTGCAACGTTCCTATTCTCCTCGAGATAGCTTACGCGGTATTTTTCCAGGGTACTTTGAGAGGGTAGGAAGTATATTCAGGATCGGGCGGCGGATCAGGAAAATAGTTTAACAGAAAATAGGAAATTTTTTATATCAAAAATAAACATACATTTATTCCACAATGTTTGAAATGATTCTGCAACAAATAACAAGATAATAACAATTACTTGAATGAATAAAAATAAATGTATGAAATTAAACTAGATATATATGTATATATAATTAAGCTAATGTTCACGCTATTTTCCGCGACGTTTATTCATCCGGCGCTATTTACCGCACGGATAGCCGGTGTTAGTTTTCACGCGGGAAATTTAAACGAAACAGGTAGAATTTATTCTAGGTTAACTTAAGATCTGCTTAATTGCGTTGGTCTTTTGAGGAGCACCTCGTAACCAGGGTTAAGAATTAAGTGGAAAGTATTTAAACTGGATAAAAGAACGGGTGGTCTTTTGAGTAGCGCCTCGCAACCATGATCACGTCCACTTCTGGATAGGTAAAATTATGAGCAGCCTTTCTTTAGAGCAGCGCCTCGTAACAGAGATCATGATGATAATTTTGAGGAATGTTTTAGGCAGGATTTTATCGAGCTCTGGACAAACGTTAGCTACGGTAGGAGTTCAAGTGACACGACTTCAGGTCAGCCGGTTCACTGGACGAGTTCCCCGATTTTGCCTTTTTCAGGCCCTTTTAGACCTAAATTATCGGGTATTATCGCTGCCGCTCGTCTGACATCGGATGAGCCCGCCCCGATCGCAAGTCGTTTGTCGGGATCATGCCATGCGACTTGCACTCCGGTACGGCAATCGACACCATTCCCCGGTGCTCCTCATCATTTCACGGCGGTAATAGTGGAGGTGCTAGTCTTGGAGGTCCTGATACCCGGGCATCAGTGGGCAATGCAGGCTACTCGTCGCCGCCCGTTGGTTCATCTCTCTCGTCGGCCCGCCGCGGCGGTGGTAAGGCTGCGAAGGCTGGTAGTTCGGTTGCGGCAACCGACGATCGACCGCCCAGTTGGTTCCGAGGTGTTCGAGCACGAGGCACCACCAGGCGTGGACACACAGGTACACGTAGCATGTTCTTAAATTCCTGCTCTGCGAGAATATACCAGTAAGTACAATAACAACAAAACGAAAAAAAAAATTCTAAAATTTCACCGTTGGTGTTTGAACTCTGATTGTTTGATTAGGACTAATTCTTGATCTCGGGGATCGACATGCCATCGCTTCCTACCTCGGCAACTTAATTGGCGTGTTCATTCCGCCATGCTGCTCTCTCTTCTTAAGACGCTGTTCGTCTTAAAACGCTCTCGTCTCTTAAGACGCTGCGAAAGCACAACTGGGGACAGACCACAGCAGATGATCGCCATATGCTTTTTCCGGCAGCGCTTGATGTTACTAGATGTCGGAGGCATGATCTCAGATGCCGTTGGCTCCAAATCTACCCTTACTTTGTTTTCACAGCCATGTAAACTTCATGTGTGCGAAAGAGAAGAACAGGGGATAGTAATAGGCCAACTGAAAAGGCTAAGACTGTAGACAGGGAGTTACAAAAAACGGACGCTAATAAAACTACAGCCGGAAAAACGCCATTAATAAGGCTCACCAAAACGAACGACTCTAAGGACACCATCCAGGCTGCAGACAAATCAAAGCCACCGACTGGAGGCAGTTCTTTTAACAAGGACCAAAGCCCCTCCGCATGGCAGAAGCAGCCACAAATAATGATAATGCCAAAAATGAAAAGTAGTCCTCAAAACATCAGAAGACGCTGAACTGAGGAAGGAGTGGCTCAACACGCTCAAGAAGTTAATGGTGGTCATATCGGAAATGGTCATCAGATGTGCTCAGGCGGAGGATAAGTCTGAGGCCTTGTACAAGCTTGCAGCCAAACAAACGATGAAAGGGCGACAGAACTATGCAGATGTGGTCTCCAATGACACCGACAAATAAACAAGCTGATCGCCCCTAAGGCTCAAGTTAAGTTTATGAACAAAATGAGAGGCTGGCCTCAATGATGGAAGAATTCTCTGAATTCTCCAAAGCCCGCTTCAAAACGGGCAAGAGGAGCGATACAGCAACAAAATGGGTGGTGGAAGTTACCCCGGACATCCGGGGCAAACTCCTACAGAGTAAAAAAAACTCTACATAGGATGGCTATCTTGCCGCGTACAAGATTACCTTAGAGTCATCAGATGCTATAAGTGTTAAGGCTACCGGCACGTAGTCATGCACTGTAAAGCAGAAGAATGCTGCTTCCACTGCAGTTAGCGAGATATGGCAGTAAAGACTTAATAAAGAAGAGACAGCGCCTAAGTGCGTTAACTGCAAAAAAGTGAAAAGAGCATCTAATCATAGGTCTATGGACACAAAGTGTCCAGCATTGATCCAGTGAACTCCACTGATTATGGACAGTAAAGCACGAAAGAGTCAAAGTGGACCTATTCTGAAGTGCGCAGGGTCATTCCAGAGCTAAGGCCAAAATTGTGGAAAGAGGAGTAAACATTCTACTTCTCTAGGAGCCATAGCGGCGCAGCGGCCGAATAGAGGCCGGATATATGTAACTGGGCATATGACCTGGGCGGCCATAGCAGTACATAATCCCGAGGTGACCGTACTAAAATTAACGCACCTCACAAATACGAATGTCGTAGTAGCGGAAATGAGGTTGCGTTCTTTATCGATGTATTTGGTTAGTAGATACTTCCAGTTGAGCCACGAAAAAGGGGTGCAGCTTACAAAATTAAATAAGGCGCAGCACGTACTTTGCGGGAGGATGGTGATAATTGACGTTGATTCCAATAGCAGGTCTCCCCTGTGGGGGGAAACGTGGAAGTAACTCTTGTCACCACGATTCCCGAGACACTCATCAAAGGATGGGTCATTAGGGACGATTGGACCTCGAGTTATCATAGAACAATCACGTGCCACCTTAATGGAGCAATCCAACCTGCAAGTACAGGTGCTATGAATCAAGGACAAAAGCTAAAGCGATACTCCACACAGAAAGCGAACTGAGATACTTTCTGCGCTGCATTCTTGGATGAATAGGACCAGGTCCCTAAAGACTTGCCTGGCTACAAGATGGAGACTATTGAGAGAGTTTGATCACTGACAGCCACTTTAAGAAAAGCATGCAATGCTGCCATACCGAGGAGTAGGGTAGCTGCTAGGAGGGTTCCCTGGTGGAACCCTGAGCTAGATAGCATGAAAAGGGCAACATTAAGCCCGTCGAGTATTTTAGAAAGAGCGTGATCCCGTTCGTCGGGAGAAAGAATACCAAGAAGAAAGAATACAAAGGATACAATTCTTCAAGAAAGAATACAATTCTTCAAGAAAGAAAACAATTCTTCAAGAAAGAATACAATTCTTCAAGAAAGAATACAATTCTTCAAGAAAGAATACAATTCTTCCAGAAAGAATACAATTCTTCAAGAAAGAAAACAATTCTTCAAGAAAGAATACAATTCTTCAAGAAAGAATACAATTCTTCAAGAAAGAATACAATTCTTCAAGAAAGAATACAATTCTTCAAGAAAGAATACAATTCTTCAAGAAAGAATACACAGCAGTCAGAAAAGAGTATGTCCGTAGAATGCCAGCGTAGAGCGGAACTATACGCAAACCGTAAACATGCAGCGTCACATGAAGACCAACTTCATACCACGCTAGAAATATCAGAAAGATATTTCGATGATTGTCAGGAAATTTGGGATAACTCGACAAAAGGTAGGCGACACATTCTTATCTGCCTAGTGTCAGAGACAGGGTAGAGGCAGATTGGATCAAACCGTCGCGATGGCTAATTCAATTCCTCATTGGGCATGGAAACTTCGGGTCATATTTCTCTCGCTTTCATCTGAGAGAGAGAGAGAGAGAGAGAGAGAGAGAGAGAGAGAGAGAGAGAGAGAGAGAGAGCGATACATGCTCATGTGGCGAGGCGGACACATCAGAACACGTCCTGACCGTCTGTCCAACATATAAAGAAATTAGGATCAGGTCCCAAAGAGAAAATAATACGTCTATTGAGGTGCGACATCTATTGAGTCAAGATAAGTATAAAACGCTCGAGAAACTAGTTACAGAAATCCTTCAGACCAAGGAGTCTTGCATGGAGTCCAGACTAAAACCTAGTTTCTCTAGGACCTATACGTTGCTCATTTCGAAGACTTTCGTTGGGTTTTTGCGATTGCCCTGTTATATTGAAACTATTGTTGCGGCCACGTTTCTTGGAGCTAATGCACATGCCACTCCCGGGTTGGAGGTTAGACTCGGAGGGAACTGAATGTTTCCCAGTCTGTGTGATTGGTTGGACATGATCGACTAACGCAGTCCTCGGTCACTTCCTACTCCTGTTTCCATGGTGCTGGTAATCGTCGATTGAATCTGTAAGAGAAATTTGGGATGCCTTAGGAGGGTAAAATTTTTTGAGATCGGAAATACTTTAGATTAGTATGCTTTTATGTTTCGTCCATATCTTATGTTTCCCAACTAAAAAATGACTAGGGAAACGTTTTCTGGTAATACAGTTTGGGGCTATGAATTTTGGCACTATTTTGGCCGAAAATAGGGGTCCGACGATAAAATGTGGCTTCGTCGACAGATCATCTTGGTAGTCTCAAAAGCTTCCTACATTCTGTTCTTGTTCTAATATTTACTTTGTATCTGGTTTGCTGTTTCCATGTTTTTCCTAAACAGCTCGTAGTTTCCGCGTAGTCAGAAAGCAAAAGTAAGGCAGAACGGGAAAAATATAAATATACGTGAGATATTAAAAGTATATAGAAGTATTCAACTAACAACGATATCAATTATACGTTGGTTCTGCTTCAGAAGTATAGACGTTTTATAAATAATTTCTATTTGATTATATTGATATGTTTTATATTATAATAAATATGTCAAATATTTTTCACATAATATATTGATTGTTTGTATCACAAGTAATATGCATTCAGAGTATCACAACAAGGGAGGTGAGAAATTCTATCAATCATATATTAACAAATACTTATGACCTATGAATTATGCTAAGTAATTAATGAGCATTTGAGGAAAAATAGAAGTGACTTTCCCTCACGTTATGCTATAACTGCTGACCTATGCACACAGATATATAGTAAATAGATAATATAATAAGTGATTAATATTATATTAACTTATTATAATAATTGCATTAATATTGTATTAATTATATTAATCTCATATTAATTTTATTAATTATTAATTTTATTAATCTCATATTAATCTCATATTAATTACATTAATGTGATACTTTAATACCGTCAATAAAATTTACATGATTCATATCACACTCTGATGCCTATGCCAATAGTACATTATTATTACTTATCACTTTGTTTTATTATCACACATCACCTATCTGACAGTTATAAACATATATAAGGTATTTATCTATGTTATATCACATCTGTAGGAGATTTATATCATTTAAAGCGGTAAAACGACAGACGTGATATTTGTGAAAACGGACTATAGGAGTACAGGGTGAGGTTCTAAAATATAGTTAGTAACTTTTTCTGTATTTATAGTTTGCACGAGCCTTTCTTATTTGGTCCATTTTCGAGAACGTAGATAACATATATTACATTGTACATCTACGCCTCTTTTGCATGCTTTTTGTTTTCTTTTCACGTGTAAACATTAATGATGATGGGAACAAATGTTATGCTTACTTATGTACATTTACAATATAGTTGGTATTTTATATGGTTATCGGACCCCACATTAGATAACATGGTAATGGGTGTACTGTTGTACATAACTACAAACTTGCCAGATAGTCGTCGAATGATTCTTCCTCCTCGATGAAACATGAAAGGGGACAAACATGGATGTACAAAAATGAATGAGAAATTAATACATGATAAGCTTTACTGATTAATGCTGTACATCTTCATTAAAAATGTTACATGGCTAAAATTTACGTGCGAACACGCGACTCGCTGTAAGTGGGCTCCGCGACGTGCAATCATGATGTATATACAATATATCCTGAAACACATATTTACGAAAGGAGCAGACACTATAAACATGGAACTCATATGGCCGAATGCACGTGCCTACGGCGATGGTATTAACAACGACGGAGATAGGGTCCACCAGCTAATATGAAAAAAGAAAAGCTACATGTCGTCGATACATAGAGAGTGTCGCCCTGCTGTTGCGTCTTCCTCTCTCTCTCTCTCTCTCTCTCTCTCTCTCTCTCTCTCTCTCTCTCTCTCTCTCTCTCTCTCTTTCTCTCTCTTTCTCTCTTACGTTGTTAATAGGTCGACGGTCTAGACGCGTCCGTGCAGCTCCTGCATACTCACACAGGCTAAGAGCTGGTGATGACGAATTTGCGTTTACTTTTCTTTACTTGGCGGAATTCATGTATAACAATTACGTCCTAATTATCCTGACCAATGAGTATTTTAGACATCTATTGCGTGTACAAATAACTTTCCAGCGTTTTTTTCTCTAAAATGTGAAGTTTCATTATGAAAACATAGTTATATGTTCCTTATTTAAAGTATCGTACAAGTATGGGAAGCCATAACTTTTTACCATCTAAGTGGCATTTCATGAATTCCAGACCAACAAATTTCTCGTCTTTCGATCCCAAACTCGAGCCAAATTTTGATCCCCCTACTGAACTAAAACGTATTCCTGTAAGAGCATTCTGTATTGACCTGAAAAAGTGGTAGTCAGATAATCTCCAAATGGTTTTTAACCGAGGTCGCAACACGTAACCAAGCGTTATCTGTAATAAAAAAATGTAATAAAACTTAATACAATTAATTATATAAATAAACAAATCGCTTAATAAAAACCGCCCAGAATTCGAATATTGAAATGCTTTTTTCTTGATATAACTCTTATGCGATAACATCAAGTAAATGATATTGTTTTATAGTAATTTCACTTCATTACTTTTATTCCAAATATGTTCACATCGTTGACGATTTTGATATTGATAGTTTTTTGTACTAGCAGCCGTAAGTGGTTTTTGAACCACTATCATGGTAACAAAATCATATTTGCATCATGCGATGCAAAACATTAGTTCGCAAAATCTCGAAAATGTGTTCATGTACAAGTACCTCTAAAGCTTTTTTGTCAGCCATTGTACACTCATCCCATATGAGAAGATCAAAAGATTTAAGAATTTTGCCCATTCCTGAATTCTTGCTGTTATTGCACATTGGCATCTCAGTGTTTTGCAAATTTAATGTCAATTTCAGAGCTGCGTGCGCTGTTCGACCACCATCTAAGAGTGTTGCCACTATTCCAGATGGTGAAATTGCTAGTGTAATTTTATCTCGTGATCGTATAGTGGCCAGAATAACTGAAATTAGAAATATTTTACCTGTACCTCCCTGAGCATCTATAAAGTACAATCCGCCACATTGGTTTAAAATTTCTTCCATAATTGTATCGTGTAGAATACGTTATTCTGGAACCAATTTTGAAATATTCATTTGACAAATGCGCTGAGACCATGAACATCAAAGTTTTCTTCACGGTACAAATCACGATCGTAAGTATCGTTTGCAGATCGGTTTGGTACACATATACGCAACTGCATGAACTCTTTGTTGCTGATTGACATACACATGTCCTCGATCAAAATCAGTGTTTGATGATACACATTTGATATTAACTAAATGTATGGGTCTAATACTTGTAAACGATGAAGAATGCCTTCACTCATATAATCTTTTCCCATATTAGTTTGGATTTCGATGGAAAACAAGTTATCAGTATGAATGCAAATAATGTACGAATTTGTTGAGGTCAATGAATGCCTGATAGAGTATAAAGTACGATATCCCAATGTCCATCATTTGCAAGCAGTTTAATTCTTCGCAAGCTTCTCGATAGGTTGTATAACTTTACCATTTACGATTCTTATTTTTTGGAAAGATTTAAGTCCACGTACGTTAACTAAAAGCAATCGGAGATAAAAGTATTCTTGATTATTAGTTTGGATTGTGTATACACACCCTAATGTGTCTGACGATAAGAAATTCGGATGTCCTTCCAATGGCTGACCTTGTTTACGACATGGAAACTTTTTCGCTGAAGCAATCCACGTATAGAATCTTGATACTTCCAAATAAAGTAATGTTCTTACAAATAAAACATCTACGTATAATGAAAAGAACGCAGTGAACATTGTTCTTGTTGGTAACAGAGCTCTTGCACGTACATTGTCCGTTGTAAAATATACTCGCTGGACATTTTCAAAATGCACTTGGAAACGTTCGTGAATAGGAAAAAACATAATACGACAAATAGCTTCATGCCTGCTGATATAGCATCTCAATTTTTGATTTCATCAATTGATGTAGATGCATTTCCAACTCCAAAAACTGCTATATCGCTTCTTTTATTGACACACGTATTTGCACACGTATTTAATCGATTTTACTGAAATGCAGTACTCTACATGGATATGTGTTTTGAATGTTTTCGAAACATTCCACTACGATTTCATTATTGCGCACATTTAGAGATACGAATTGTCACCATCTTCAATTGAACGTCGCCATTATTGCGCATATCCATCACGACTAGTTACAGTTTCGCCGGGTAGTATTGTATAGTTTTGTATAAATCCCAATTTTAATGCATGAAGAATTATTGTTTATTACACCACATGGACCATAAATCATTTTTTTTAATAACTGTGAATAAGCCAGGATCAATATCAATATTTGGTATTTCCACTGATATATCCATATCAATTTGGTATAGCGTAAGTTTTTCAATCAACCAAATCAAAATATATGCATGCATTAACCCTTTTTCTATCATTCAATGGATTACATCCAACAGCGACTTTTCCGAAAAACATTATGTTTCGTAATAAAATCTATCAAAGATTTTATTTTCTTCTTAAATATGCGTACAACGATGTCATGACGATCTGGAGATGATTGTCCTGCAAACAAATGTTATTTAATTTCATCACATGTAGGATTATATGTGAATGTTGTAAAAAAGTCAGGACGACCATACGTACCGACATAACTCAGTGTGTCTTGTGCATACTCATGTATGTGCCGTGGACTTCCCGTAAACGTTCCTGGTAATATCATTATTTTTCCGAGCTCATTCGAATTCGCATTCGTGGCACTTGCATCGCGTAAATGAATATATTCCTCTGAGCGCAGTTTACTTTGATTTAGTTGAATGTATAGGAGTTATTTTACTTCAATTGTTGCATACATATCGATAATGTAATGATGAAATAATTTTTGGCATTTCAGAATGTAATTTTTTGCATTGTTCCTAATCAACAATCGATGCGAATAGTAATGCATAGAACTGACCTTCTTACTGGTCTCTTCGTTTCTTCGTAGATTTCTTATTTTGTTATTGAAATTATATCCATCTTCTCCTTGTCAAAATATAATTGGATATTGTAATGCATCGACGAGTTTATGGCACTCGCTGAAGGTTCTGCGATGAAGAACTATATCATGTGAGTGAAATTCTACAGCGGGTATGACAGTCGCTACTTTATCGATCCTTGGTGCGTTATATCGCTGTTCATGTTCACCGACTGGTGTTTTATCAGCTCTAACAACAACAACGTAGTCATCCTTTGGCATTCGTTCAAAAACAATTCTGAACAACCGAACTAATTAATAATGCTCATCAAATAAATTTTGTAAGCTTGTAATCACTTCTCTGTTAGTGTCAACATTTAATTCACAAAATTGATTAAATTGATCATGAGTGGATCTCATGAAATAAATTTGCAGAAATTTGTAATCGTAATCTGGTAGCCGTAGTACTGATCCAACACGATGATGAATTTGTCCTTTTATTTGAATGTTAGCATAAAATTCCCCCGTATGATATTTGTTGCACCTAAAGCTGTCATTTGAAAACACGAATTATGCTTGCGTATATTTGCTAGGAAATGTTTTGACGGGCTTGTGTTACCTGATACCAACGTTGATAATGGTTCAGGCGGTAAATGTAATTCTGGAAATTTTACTTTACCATTTACGCAGCACATTCGAGCAGATTCTACAAAATATATCCATTTCTCAAATATCAACAATGCGATAAACATGATAATTATAACCAGCATCGTAATTAAAGACAGCCAGATATAAATCAGCATAGATTGTCCGTCTTGTTCGAATACTGCGTTCTCGATTCACAGCCAATCTTCATTGTCGTTGATCATATAATTCTTCCACATGGGCTTGAGTAGTGCCTTGTCGATCAAATTCTAATCTTACACCCCGTTGCTCTCTTGGCTCATTCCAACGGGCCTGAGCAATCCGCAATCGATTTAATTATAACCTTTAATTATAAGCAATGCGAAGAATTGCTCATCTGATTCATTTGAGCAAGTTTGAGCAATATGCATTCGTTAGCTTTTAATCTTTCTTGCCTCTTCTTATCTGTTTTCCGTGCTTCGGCAGAAGGTTGATAAACAAATCTTCATTTGGGAGGCATACTTGTCGATTTATCATTTCACACTTTGAAAAAATTGGATATAAATGGAGAAAAAAATTTTTATATAACTTTTGAATTTTCAAATATTTGTTTATTTGTTATATTATATTATATTTTATTAAAAAAATTTTCAAACTTGTTTAATCTGCAGTTGCACAATCAAATTAGGCAAATGTAAAAATATAAAAAACATGATAAGGTGGGTTCTGTTATAGATATTTCTATCAAACTTATTTGGACGGAAATAAGATCAAAATACCATCACATACCGTCTCATTTTCAAGAATACAAAATTACAGAGTCTAAACTATCCCAGATACTAAGAACCTGATATCAGCGAATTCTTATCGATGAAACAATATGTATTCTGTAAAGTAAATATAAAAAATAAATAAAAGAGTATGTGTCTAGAATTTATACTGGAAAGATCACATGTAATAATGAATTACATGTACCGAAAAAGCTTTATGAAATTATAGGCATAATTACTTTGATATTCTGAACTTATTTCATTTAAATAACATACTTAGATTAATAAATAAATATGCAATTGTTAGATAGGTTCCTTACCAATTTTCATTCTTGTCGATTTTAAGTAGAGTCGGAAAAGTTTTTTTACACTTAGCCTCATTTTTCCTATTATTTTCACTAACATTTGGGGATATAGTACTTTCATTTTCAGATATATCTGTATTTAATCTAAATGATCCTGTTATGCTGTGTCTACGACTAGAAAGCTGCATGTTTCGAAAAATTAAAGTTAAATCTTCTTGAGAGGATAATGACTGATTCTGTTTATAATTTTTATGATACATAGTCGGTGATTTAAAAATATCAGTATCATTAGGATCTGTAAATAAACAAAGTACCAACAATTTTGTCGTCTATTGTATTATAATATTTTGAAATTACCAATGGCACGAAGAAATCGAACAAGGTCTTTTGATAATTCCCATTTTCCTTCTTCAAGAGAGGCATCTAATAATATAGTTGCATATTTCTTACTTACAGAAGTGATCTCTAAGTTTTGTAAAATCACAAGATAACTAGCTGCTGTATCTAATTCGCCATGATTCAAACATATTTGCAATAATCTTTTTGGTGAACCAGCAACTGAGAAAAGATACGGCCATAAAGCTATTTCTGTTTTTCTGGCGCATTGAACAATAGCCTGAGCCCAAAAACCAGGGAATTCTTGAATAAATTCTACAATTGATGGAAGTTGAGCATCAGGAAGGGGTTCCTTACTAGTTGCTTCCTCTTCCAGTACTTCATGGAGTAATAATTCGAGTGAATGAGAGAAATAGGGTAGAGTCACGCAAGATCTTGCTATTTCCCAGGCTTGAAATCCGAGGTTGCGACGAATTAATTGACGAAGGACTTGATGCAAATATACCTGACTCTAAGATACATATTTAGCAGATTAATATGTGTACTAATAATAGGCAGATAAATAAGAATTTATGATTTACTATATTAATAAAATTGTCTAGAATGGTCAGTGCATTGAAATTGCATAAATTGCATACTGAGTTAGATGTCATCCTTTTGTATGCCGAATGTGTCAGTATTGTGTCTCTTGCTCGTACTACAAAACGTAAACCAGTAATTAAATGATAGAAAATTCCTGCGATCTATTGGCATTAGGACATCTCTTTTATACATCAAGGGACTTTAAATATTTTAGTAAAAACAGTATTATTAAATTATTTTAAGTTTTCGAACTCTTCATATCTTCCGTTATTTTTTTTATTCAATAAAAGCGATTACAAGAATATTCTGTATTATTCCGAAAGACATTTTCATGATTTAGTAACACTAATATTGAATAAGACTTTCATATTTTTGAAGTGAAACATTGGTCCAGGCGTACTTTGTATCCATATTTAACTTAATTCTATATGTAAGTCTGATTTGAGTTATATAATAAGTGATGAAATTATTTTATATATACTGCATTTATATAAAAAAATTTTATTGTTCTGGTATTAAAGAAGACTTAAAAATTGAAAATACTCAATCAGCTGAATAATGTTATTGATTCCGAATCTAATCTACGAAATTCTACACAAAAGCCTAATCTAAATTCCTTTTTTATAATCAAAAAATTAATTTTAAAACCTATATCTTGCATTTATCAGTTAGAAAAGTTACATAATAAATAATACATTTGTCAATATTATGCACTTTGCTAGAGCGTCAAAATGCACGAGCGTAAGGACCACCTCCTTTGCACAACTGTATTGAACTTTAATTGACCGCTGGAGGAAAACAGCTATAATTAGTCAGTATAGTATAAAAAATGTTTAATTCCGCGACGAGTACGAAGGTTATCGCTCCAGCGCAGCGAGTTCGACATTCGCACAAATCAAAGCAGACTAAGCTGGTAACTCGGACAGTGGTAAATAACACCGAGCAGCGGGAAGGGAGTTGTGGTCCCTTTATTTTATTATTGCTTGTATGAAATTAAAGATCCTATTAAAAACAGTTTTTTTTTTTAAATTTCCACATCATTGGAAATCAAAAAACTTCGCTTATAAATTTTGTTCCCAAACTTTCACCTAATAAAGTTGGCTTATCAACAGCAAGGTTAAATCGCTGTAGCCGTAAGACGATGCTCCATGTTTGCTGGGACAAGTATGATGGGTATACTAAACGTACTTTTTAAAACGTGGTGAAACGTTAAATAAGCATCAATTGAAATCATGCTTTGATCAAAATGTGCTTTACTGGAATGGGCCTCAAGACATCGTAAAGTTTTCTTGTAACATGGTAATATGCGTCTCATACCGCTAAATTGGTGAAGGATACATTGAAAACTGGTAAGTGGAAAGGAAGTATCATAGCATAGTTTTAAATATTTTCGACTAAACTAGAAATTCGATTTTAACCAGGGATTTTTTTAGAATATTGTACTTCATTTTTTCGAAATAAACCAAATTTCAAACTATTAAAGTGTTTAAATTAGTAAAGAAAAATATTAGTTATATTCAGCACTAATGAAAATTGAAACTCGTGTGATTTCGATAGTTAGGTTCGCGGGTAAAACTTTTAAACGATTTCGAGTGCACGGCAAATTGTTTGGCTCTATTAAATACTTAATTTGGTTCACTCAGGTGGCGAACATGTACTTGGAAAAGATCTGTGACGTATGGGATACGTCACTTAAGTTACTAAATAATCTGAAAAAAAGAAAAGATGATTAAAACAAGCATATTTAAATAAAATAATTTTATCAAATATATATAAAATAAATTGAGGTTATCAAACCATTTGGAGGTTAGCACTCATACGAAGTGTTGTTGTAAGGTGCAGGACTTCTTTTCGATGATATACGAGAGATGCACGATAACACGACACACATATTAATCACATATAATCTGTGAGTTGCACAGTAGCGCTCGCTAACGTAGGCGGCGAGGTGGAGAGCGGAACGGAAAAAGGACTACCGGAATGTATACGAATGCATAGAATATGCATTTAAGGCATTAAAGAAATAAAAAAAGAGATGTACAGGAATGTCGTTGCGCGTCCGGTAGATGGCCGATAGACTTTAACTGAATTAAGCACATTCGCGCGCGAAATTCAAATGAATAATTGAAAGGGCAGATTAATTGCTCCAATCAGGATTTCTAGGAAGGTAGCGGAACCAGATGAAGACTTAAGTACTAAAGGTGGGAACCAATACCTGTTTGGTAAAATAATAAATTAGAGTGTTTAATAATTAAATAAGGTAATTGGTGCCCGACAAGAAATAATAAATTGGCGGTATTTTAAGGAAGAGGGGATGTTAATTTTGTGGAGAGAGTAGTTGATTTTTAGCTCTTGTCGAGAATAGAAGAAATTAAAGTTCTTTTCTTTTGTGCGATTCTCTCTTGGTTTTTTTTTTAAGAATTTTCAAATTGTGGTGTGTTTATTTAAGTATCGGTGGTGAGTGGGGATTAATAAGAAATTATTGTAATAAAAAAAAAAATTAAATTCTTGAAGTAGCGAGGAAGAAGAAAGAGAGAGAGAGAAAGAGAGAGAGAAAATTCAGAATTGAGGAAGTTAGATTGAGGAAATAAGAATGAGGAAGTAAAAGTGGAAATAAATAGAATGAAAGAGATCAAATTGAGATTTTAAGATAGATTCATTGTGAAGATGATAATTATTCATGAAAATTAATGTGACTATTATCAATATATATATATATATATATATATATATATATATATATATATATATATATAAATATATTCATTGAGGTGATATTATTACTGATTATTTATTATATTATTAATTATGTTGGATGGCAGAGTGGTAAGTTTTTTTATTTTTTATTAAACTTAAATTCTTTATAAATCGCATATAGAATAGTGGTGACCAATAGTATATAAAATTTCTTAAATAAAATTTTTGGTGTAATATGATAAATTTTTTTTCAATTTCAGAGTTAATCCTGCGACTCCCGACTCGGGAAGAATTCCCCTTTATTGAATTAGAATAACGCAGACGGATTAGTAGTGGTAAAGAAAGAGAGAAAAATTGATTACGCAGTGCGGGATTGGCGTTCCTATTTGGTGCGCGAAATACTGTGTGACACGTATAAAAATTTTGGTGAAATTTAATCTACATATAACTGAGCTAACATCGATATTTTTATAGAGATTTGTGCTTCTTGCCTAATTCATATAAAATTGCTCACTTAAGTATTCTATAATTCAAAATACCATGGTTCGTTGAAAAGTTATCTTAGTAGAAATACTAGAAATGCTATACAACAGTCCACATTATGATTATATGAGACTGCTAATCAGCGTAATTTACACATGTTCGAGAAAGACAGTCCACAGCTCTGCGTCAAGCTTCTACTGCTACTTAACAAAGTGAATTTGAATTTTTGTATCAAGAAACAGTTGCATCTAATATTGTCCACTTAAGGACTATATCTTTAGAATTTCCATCACCTTTCGAATATGATTCAGACGGTGGAAAAATTTCACTTCCTCAACTTGAGTTGATAGAGCCACTACACGGCTTAAAATTAGGAACAAATTTTTTGTCAAAAAATTTTCTTGACAATATAAGGAAATAAAATACTTCATTTCCGTTTCCGCTGTTTTTTTTATAAAGAAATAAGATTTTATTGTAAAAAAAGGTACAAATAATGTCATCACTTTCTAGTACTTTTAATCATCTTTCGGGCGGCAAATAGATACTGCATCTAAAAAATTGCTCCTCTTTTGAGGCGATCCACGAATCGACCTTTATATATCGACCCAAAAAATTTTTGAAATTTTTTTTTATTTTGCAATTAAATGTCTTTTCTTACAATAGTATTGGATGTATAAATAAGTTTCCATTGTACTAGAAAAGGTATAAATAATGTCACTTAAAATATTGCCCATCACTTTCTACTCCTTTTGACCATCTTTCGGGCAGCAAGTGGATACTCCAAAAAATCTTTTCAGGCGATCTAAGAATCGACGGATTTCTTCAATTCCTCGTAAGAAGTGAAGTGCTGATCAGCCAGACCATGAGTCATCGACGGGAATAGGTGGTCGTCTGAAGGAGCAATGTCTCGTGAATGCCCGGATGGGGTAGGATATGCCAATTCAGTGCTGCTAACGTTTCTTTTACGATTTTGCAACATGGGGCCAAACGTTGTCATGCTGAAAAGTGATTATCCTGCCTTTTCGCATTATGTCATCGTCTAATCTTCAATCCTCGGCTCAGTTGTAACAGCTGTTATTGGTAACATTCATCGGTAACGGTTTGATTTTGTTGGAGTAGTTTGTAATAGATTACTTCAAGCTGATCCCACCAAATACACAGCATTAGCTTCTTGCCAAGAATGTTTGACTTGGCCATCGAAGTTGAGGCATGCCCGGGCTTACCCGATGACTTCCTACTTATGGAGTTGTCGTAGTGAATCCACCTTTTGTCTCCAGTCACGATTGGATTAAGAAATCCTTTGTGATTTTGCCTTTTGAGCAATTGTTCTCAAGTGAATAAGCGACGCTCGACGTCTCTTAGCTTCAGTTCGTAAGGAACTCGATTTCCTTGCTTTTGGACCATACCTAGGGTTTTAAGACGTTGTAAAATAGCTTACTGAGTCACTCCTAACTCTTGTGCAAGTTTTTCTTCCGATTGGCACGGATTTTCTTCAGGTAAAGCTTCCAATTTTGTATCCCGATATACTTTGGGCCTTCCAAAGCGTGTTTTGTCCTCCATGTCAATATCACCACTTTTAAACTATTGGAATCACTCCCGACAACTTCTGTCACTCAAATTAACATCAGCATATGCTTCTATGAGTAGCCGATGTGCTCCAGTTGCAGATTGCTTTAAATGAAAGAAGTAAATTAATAATTCTCGCAAATGACGCTTACTTGGCTCAAAACTTGGCATCTTAACACGATGAAAACTAAGTTATGCTAAAACACTAAATCAGCGGCCAGTGCGAGCTCCATGTATTATGTGTATAGCATGGCGTGGCCACGTGTTCAATTCAACTCCTGGGGTGCAGCTTCCAAGCGACTTACGGATCTCCGTCACGTATGAAGTGTCCTTTCGTTTTATTTATGTAATTTTATGTACTCCTTCTGTGTTTTTAGGTATCTCCCTTTCTCTCTCTCTCTCTATATATGCATCTGTATGCCTATAGTTTTATCTATCCAACCATAAATTTTATCTGTCTCTCTCTATCTTTCGCTGCATGCATTTATTTACTTTCATGCAACTATAACCTCTATCTATCAACTGCTCTCTATATTTCTTCGCATGCATTTATTTTGATGCTTGAAACTATAACCTCTCTCTCTCTATTATTTCTCCTGTATGTATCTATTTTCCCAGCATGTATTATTTCTCCCGTATATCTATACTTCTCTATCTCTCTCTATACCTTCTTTCATTTCTTTGCATGTGGATGTGTATCTCTAAGTCTTTATTTCTCTGTATATATATATATATATATATATATATATATATATATATTTCCTATATATATTACTTCTCTGCATGTAGGTACTTATCTTTATTTCTCTTTTTGAATCTTCTGTCACCACTAGACATACATACTTCTCTCGCTATTTCTTTCTCTCTAGTTCCTTCTATCTCTTTTCATGCATCTTGCTCTCTCGCTCTCTCTCTCTCTCTATCTCCTTTTCCTGATTTGCATGCAGCTTTCTCTCTTTCCATCTTCTCTTACTTCTCTCTCTCTCTCTCTCTCCATATATATGTATACATATATATATATATATATATATATATATATATATATATATATATGTTGCTCTATTTCTTATACATGAACCTTCCTTGGTGCATGGAGTCGCTTCCAGCTGTGTACGTATACACAGCTAGTTTCTTCTTCTCCCTGTTGTTCTTGTGTTCTCGTTGCCTCCTCCCACCTAATTTAAGTAAGAAAAAGGGATAAGTCTGTTCGGTTCAGCAGCCAGCTCGACCATCCTCGGTAACTTACTTCTAACATTTTACTTATTATTATAACTTTTTTTCAGGTGGTGGCCTACTACAATTTCCACTGCACTTCTTATATTTTCTAGGCGAAGATGTTTATTACTTAAATATTTCGCTAAATGCTAATCCCCAACGAAAAGATTCATGTATGCAATTTTATGCATATGGACTGATGATAAGGAATAACAACGGTAACTTCTTGCATCATTATCCGGTCAACTTTTACGTAGATACAATTCGCGTGGCTTTGTTTACATTATAGGTCGCAAAGGTATGTAAACACTGGAACTGTATATCTGTTATTGTTATTGGATATCAGTATTAATCGAGAAACATACCGAAACGTACGTCGGAAGACATTCGACAAGTCGTAATTAAATTACACAACGAAGGAAAAGTTTTTCGTGAAATATCTCAAATTCTAGACATAGAAAAATCGACTGTAAATGATATAATTAATAAATTCAACAGCAGAAACACTCTGAACGATAAAAAATGTTCTGAAAATACTTAATCAGTAAGGAAAACAAGAAGGCTAGACTAGAATTTGCTACAGAACATTAAATCTGGACTGTTGAGGATTGGAAAAAAGTGCTTTTTTCAGATGAAACTTAAATCAATTTATTTGGAAAAGATGGTAGAAGGTATGTACGGCGACCGAAAGTTAGTAGATATAATTCTAGATACCAAATACCGACTGGGAAACATGGTGGAGGTAGCATAATGCTATGTGGTGCATTTTCCTGGAAAGGCGTCGGTCCAATCTTTAAAATAGAAGGCAATATGGACTCTGCCATATACAAGTATATGATATTAGAGCAAATGCTACCTTAGGCTCGAGGTAAAAACTTGCCCAGAGGATGGATATTTCAGCTAGATAATGATATAAAATACAGGTAATACCTCCTTCAGCAAGTTTTTACCAAGAAAAAAATTCGAGTTTTACAGTGGCCAAGTCAGCCTCTGGACTTAAATCCTGTTGAACACTTATGGCAAGAACTTAAAGTGAGATTAGAAACACAAAATTATGCTAATAAAGCTTCCGAGTGGAAAAAAGTGCAAGAAGAGTGGAACAATGTCTCACATGATAGGATTGTGAAACTGATTGAATCGATGCCTCGCCGATGTACTGCCGTGATAGCTTCTAAGGGTATGGCTACGAAGTTCTAATAAATATGCTACATTTAAACTCTATTCTAGTTTGTTTTGTTTAATATTACTATATTTTTCTATTTGTAATTGCCAAATTGAAAGTTGGCCGGATACTTATGAATAAGCCATAAATGTTATTATCATTATAAAATTTTTTTAATCGTTAAAATAAATTGTTGAAATACATGCTTTGACTGTATAATAAAAGTACTTTACGATGAGATATTTGTGTTACTATTTTGCACCCTTTATATACCATCAAAATATAAAATCATATTTGGCCGGACACTTTTGCCCGCAAGTGTATTGATCCAATACTGTATGAAATGGTATGCAGACACATGTGTCACGATCCATGCGCAGATATTAATAGGTCATTACCATGTATGATGAATTGAAAATGTTCGAAAAATATCCTCAAGCATTTATTTCTGATACTCAAAGATCAGATGATGGTTATCCCACTTACCACAGAACAAGTCCTTAAAACGGTACTAAACAGTAGCTTTCAAACTCGCAGCAAATATGCGAGTTAATTTAATTGATATAGAGAATAGATGAATTGTTCTATATTACCCACTGCTCTTGCGTTGTTTTCATTTGCATATGAACGTTGAGTTTTATAATTATGTGCAACTTATCCGATATATATGCATATATATTTCCAAAGGCTTTGAGCAAGCTACTGTTTCTGTTGAATATGACGAATTTAATCAGTATCTTAATGTTCAATACATATGCTCATCCGAAGCTTACTGTAAATTTTTTGATTTTCCAATTCATGTACGATATCCAACTTTCATTCATTTAGAAAATCATCAACGTGTTCATCATTGAAGAAAATATGCAACATGTTCTTAATGATCCTCAGCAAATTACATTATCAGCTTTCTTTGAACTTTTTCGCTTGGATGAATTTGCTGAAACGTTGCTGTATCCTGAAGTACCAAGGTTTTGGATAGAGTATATAGGATTCATCCAGATTAAAGTGAATGCCTTTCAATTTAGAAATATTTTAACGATCTTACGGTCATTATAATATAACTCGCATCCCCCATCTCGACTTCGCCCGAGATAATAATTTAACCAACTTCTTAAACACTTAAGTAAAAAGCACTCTATATATAAAAATTTATATTACTATAATTAATTTACCATAATCTACCTATCGTCGCATCTGTATAAAAAGCTGTTTTTCGCCGACCATTTGATGCAATGTATATATATGCATATTGCATGTTTTTTTTTTTTTATTGAGCTTACTCAAGCCTATAAAAAGACTTATACAGCTATATTGCATGTGATTTTTATGGGGAAAATTATACTTTCGAGTTCGAGCAGTAGAAAAAGATGTCCAAGGGTGTCGAGACGACTGCTATACAGATTTCTGTGTTGGGGAGGTAGAATACGATGTCGAGATACCCACAAACGAATTCTACTGAGAGTTTGAGTGTTCGCATGATAGACTACGAATCTTTTCATAGAAGTCATCCCGTTATACTTGGACATCGTATTCTACCGTGCAAACACGCTACTCTCCGCAGAAATAATCTCAACGCATCTGCACATCGTATTCTACCGTTTTAGCATGAAAATTTCCATAGAAGTCGTCTCGACATAATTGATCCTTGTGTCCCATCAACTAAACACGATACTCTTCGTATAAGTTGTTCCAAAACATCTAGAGTAATTGCTATTCCCAGTGCCTGCAAAATTGAGCGGCGAGATGCAGCAGATCGGCGCGAACGATGTGGTGCAATGTGTTTTTGGCGTGGAGGAAATCGCGTTTCTAGGCAACACGTAAACGCGCGGGGTATAAAACCATTGCAGGAGCGCGTAGACGCGATTGAGAAATTTCTCTAGTCCGTCAACGTTAAGGAGTTGCGAAGGTATTTAGGGATGTTTAATTTTTACCGGCGGTTTGTACCAAACGCCGCAAAAATTGTGCATCCTCTGAATAACCTGCTTAAGGGAGCAAAGTCGGGAAATGCACCGATCGCTTGGAACGAACCCGTGAAGCTGACTTTCGTTGCGTTGAAAAACGCGCTTGCGAAAGCTGCGATGCTTGCACACTCGGTCCCGAACGCGGCTTTGAGCATCGTTACCGATGCGTCGGACGTAGCGATGGGAGCGGTTCTGCAGCAGCGCATGGACAGTGCTTAGCAACCGCTCGCCTTCTATACGAAACGGCTAAAGCCTTCGCAGCGGAAATACAGTGCGTATGATCGCGAACTGTTAACAATGTACAGCACCGTACGGCGTTTTAAGTACGCGGTCCAAGGGAGAAGTTTTGTGATCTTCACGGATCACAAGCCTTTAACCTTTGCGTTCGCACAAAAACTGGAGAAGTGCACGCAGCACCAGTTCCGCTGTTTAGATTCCCTAGGGCAGTTCACGACTGATATATGGAATATCAGCGGCGTCGACAATTACGTTGCGGATGCGTTGTCGCGAGTCGAAGCCGTAGCGAAATCGGTCGAGTACGACGCGTTAGAGGCGGCGCAAAATGCGGATAAAGAACTTCGCGACATCCTGGGATCGGCCGAAGGCGTGCTTAAACTACGGAAAATTTACTTTCCGGGGCAAAACGCACACGTTTTTTGCGACGTAACGGAGAACCGCATCCGTCTTTACGTACCGGGGGAATTACGGAAACGCGTTTTTGAATCCTTGCACACGCTGTCACACCCGGTCGTAAGAGCTTCGCAGAAATTAGTCGCTTCGCGTTTCGTGTGGCCTTTGATCAATAAAGACTGTAGAACGCGAGCCCGGCAATGTATCGCTTGCCAGCGTTGTAAGGTAACGCGACACGTAAAAATTCCCGTCGACGACTTTGGCGAGTTAGCGGGACGGTTCGAACACGTGCATATCGACCTTATGCATATGCCCTCTGCTAGGGGGTATAAATATTGCCTGATGTACATCGACCGTTTCTCTCACTGGCCAGAAGCGACGCCCATTCTCGACATGGAGGCCCATACCGTAGCGTCCGCGTTTATAACGACGTGGGTAGCGCGTTTCCTCTTCGAATTACGACAGATCAGGGGCGACAGTTTGAATCCGAGTTGTTTCGAAAGATGTGTGAGCTGCTTGGTTCGAGACACATTAGAACGACTGCGTAACATCCACAAGCGAACAGGGTGGTGGAGCGTCTCCACAGGCAGCTTAAGGCGGCAATTAAGTGCCACGAAGAACCGATTGAGTCGGCGTGTTACCGATTGTACTGCTCGGGATGCAAACCGCAATAAAGGAGGATTTAAAAGCGACCACGACAGAAATGGTGTACGGTACCAATATACGTTTACCGAGAGAGTTCTTCGTCGAAAGTAAACGAGAGTTCAACAGTGAATTTTTAAATCGACTGCGGGACTGTGTTAAAACTGTAAAGCCACACCCAGTCGATAGGCATGGTAGTGGACCCTCGTTTATTTTTAAGGAGCTAAGAACTTCCGCTTACGTATTCTTACGGCATGACGCGGTACACGGTCTGAATGAGCCCCCATACGACGGGCCGTATGAGGTGTTAGAACGCGGCAAAAGAATTTTACAATCAACGTGAACGGGAAACAGACGAGAGTTTCTATAGATCGCCTCAAACCAGCCTTTATTGCGGAGGGTCCCAAGCAAAAAGGCCCAATGCATGTACGCGATGCCATTGCGGACGAGCCCGAACCAGCGCTGAGCTCAGGTACCAGTTGTGAATCGAACACTCAACAAAATGTAACACGATCTGGGTGAAAGTTTCGTTTCACGAATAAATTTCACGCCGGTTTCGGATAAGTTTATATCGTGGTCGTCATCACTGGAAAGGGAGTGTTGTGGAACGAGAGCTAGCGGCAGATGCGGGCGACTGCCAGCGGGGGACAGCCGCAAGCAGCTGCATCACGTTCGGGTAGGTAGACTGAGCGACCGCGCTAAGCCTCAGTACGTCTGGACTCTGGCACTCGGGAAATCAAGTAATAAATGTAATTGCTGTTCCGAGTGCCTGGAAAATCGAGTGGCGAGATGCAGCAGATCGGCGCAAACGATCTGGTGCAAAATCCATTGTATATATATATATATATATATATATATATATATATATATATATATATATATATATATACATATAATATTGTCTTGTAGACTTTGCATTGAATTCATTAAATAATAATTTCTTAAAAAAGAAATAAAATCTGTAAAAAAAAACAACTTTTAATAAAAGTAAAATAGTTAGCCGACTTTGTTATGTCTTAGCATAGTAAGCATTTTAAATACATCTTCTCATGTATTTTATAAAAAATTATATTTTATAAATTATAGTATTATAATTATAGTATTTTATAAATTTATAAAAACTTCAGTAATAGATTAAGACAAAAATAAATACAATAATGTCTTAAAACAATGGATCATTAAAATAAGTAGCTAAGTACATTTTATATGCATCCCTATATATAACAGCATGTATAGTTTACACAAATATATCTAAGACTTTAAAAAATCATAATAAATAAATAGTTTTAACAGAAATGCAGCTCAATTCAGTAATCAGATCATTTATCAATAGCCGAGATTTTTTCACATCATTTTGACATATTTCAAATTCATTCACATATATTGAATCCTTGATGTTTTTAGGTTAACATTCTTCTGCTATTTTTTTTGATAATTCATTATTATTAAAAAAGTATGTATGAACTTGTCAGGCCCGTTCTCACAAAGTTTATTAGTGAACAAATCCAAAATTGAACTTAAATATATATACTCTAAGTCTTAAATAATATACTTTTAAGTAACTTAAATTATATGGACTCTAAGGCAAAAATACATAGTCATAATGAATATTGTTTACTTTGCATTAATTGTGTACTTTAAAGTAGAATTCATTTGGAATAAATCAAATCTTCAGAGAGAATAAGCAAAGAAAATTGTGCATCCTGCACGAACCGAATAAATGCTCTGACAACCATAATAGTGTTTGAATCATTGTCTACAGGAATAAATATAACAGAAATTTATACACAGGATTAACGCATATATATACTACTTAATCAATCAAAAGATTAACATTTTCAATTTGTGTAAAAGCCAAATTTTCGCTTATATATGATTTAAAAATTATTTCTAAAAGTTCTAGAATTTTTAGTTTTAAATCTTAAACGAATTTTATATATATATATATGTGTATATATATATATATATATATATATATATATATATATATTAGATTGTCAAATATCTCCCTTTCGCTTTTTTGCTCTTCATTCAATGCTTTATAAAGTGTTATTGTGGTCAGATTTACCTCAAGTATACACCGTTCTGTTCGATAATCTGTTTCCATCAAGACGGCAACTTCATAATACCCCTCTCGTAGAAACCCCTTTGCTTATTTGCGAAGAACTCGAACAGACACTTTTCACAAGCCTCTTTTGAGTCCAACTTTACACAACCAAGGACGTTCGATATGAAAAGGAATAGGTGATAATCACTTGGCGTTATGTCCGGACTATATGGTGGATGCGATAAAACCTCCCATCCGAACTCCCGTAGCTTTTGACGAGTCATCAACGAAGTGTCGTCCGCCGTTGTCCTGGTGGAACACTACACCCTTCTAGTTTGCCAATTGTGGACCTTTCTGGTCGATAGCCTGCCTCAAGCGGTTCAGTTGTTCACAGTAGATGGTAGAATTAAGTGTCTGGCCACATGGGAGCAGCTCATAGTAGATGAATCCCTTCCAATACCACCAAACACACAGGAAAACCTTCCTGGCCGTCAATCCAGGCTTCGGCACTGTTTGGAACGGTCCACCGGCCTTGGACCACGACCGTTTGTCGTATGTAATCCATTTTTGTCACCAGTCACCATCCGCTTAAAAAATGGGTCGAGTTCGTTCCATTTCAGCAGCACATCGCAGACGTTCATTCGGTTCAGAAGGTTTTTTTGCGGTAAATCATGCGGCGCTCAAACAACAATATTCTTTTTGTATCCAGCCTTCTGCAGATAGTTTAAAATGGTTTGGTGACTAATTCTCATCTCCTGGTCGATGTCACGAGCTGCCACATGCCGGTCTAACTTGATAAATTCCATGATTTGATCGATATTCGTCGTCACAGGTTTTCCGCCGGCTGGCTTATCCATGGTGTCATTTTCACCGGCTCTGAATCGTCGAAACCATTCCTCTGCGGTTCGAAGTCATAGCGTGCCATTCCCCAAAACACCATTAATATCAAGGAAACGTTTCTCTAGTGGATTTGCCTCTGACGAAGGAAAACTTTAAAATAGCGCGAATTTCGGCATTAGTTAACTCCTTGTTTACACGTCTATAACTTTTGAACGCAGTATCCAAACTATTCATGCATAGCGTTGTTTTGTACGTTATGTCAAGACCTTTCAAATGATGTATAGTATTGCCAGATACGAGCTCTGTACCGCTTTGTACATAGTCGCTAAATTCATAAGACAAAAAGGCGGACGGAAGATATTTGACAACCTAATATATATAGTAGCTTGGGCTCAGGTAATAAGGGCATCTGATTATTGACTATCGTTAAGTACTGGACTTGACTGGCGAAATTGAAGTGTTTTCGTTTTCAAATGTTAGCAAGACAGTGTTTTCCTATTTCTTTGAGGGCAAAAATTGAACTCTTAAATCACAATAATTCAAAAAAATATTATATAATCTGTTCAAATCAATAAATAATATCTTGTTATACATAATTGTTAACTATAATTCACTCATAATAAATTATAAATTATATATATTTATATTTTTGGCTATGCAAATCGTATGTAGTTACAAAATTGAAAGTTATTGACTAATAAAGCTTCATTTATTGAGATTACGGTATAGATTGTAAAACGTTTTTATGCAAAAATTAATTAGAGAAAGAAACAGCATAAGCTTTGTAGGAACGGGCCTGGTTAGTTCATACCTACTTTTTTTAATAATCATGAATTATTAGAAAAAATAGCAGAAGTTTCAAATGATAAGGAATTCGAACATACTATACTTGCCGTATTTTATACTATCTTAGAAAGTAATCATAAAATTAATCATTTTCATGGTATTGAATTAATTTTGAGTAGATTATCCCTTACAATTATTTATTACTTCCTATAAAAGGTAATATTTTTGATAAATAATTATTACTTGAAAATAATTAATATTATCTGTCTTTTCAATCGTAGCATATATAGTATATTATAATTGTGATATATATATATTTATGTTTTTATGAGCATACCGTTAACTTCAATATACTGAAAGGTAAAATGAATGGTGAACGAGTATCTGAAGTATATAGAACAGTTTCATTTTCCGCTCCAAGTAAAATTGCATCTTCAAAAAGTATTGTTAAAGGATAAATTTTTAAATAAAATGGCAACATAATTCTTTTTCCCATAAAACTATGTGTATTATCGATATGGTTTTTTGGAAATAAAGGTAACCAGACTCTCATTCCATGTGCGCCACAAAATAACCATACGGATTCTGATAAATGAGGCTTATCCAAATTCGATTTCCAAGGAATCCATACATTTTCTACACTTGAAGCTAGAACAGTTGGTGTTGAACATGTAAATAACTGAAAAAAAATTACTTACTATTTACATTATTATATACAATATGTATATATTAAAGACTTTGCTAAAATATAATAAAATGGCTTAAATTACATTAAATCAACGAATTTAATTCATTATTTATTTAATTAATTATTTAATTAATGAGCTAATTTTGAGAGGAAACAAGGATGAACATTTTAAATATAACTGAATTTATATATGCATGCCATTCAGGAAATACAAAATAATTTCATTAGGGATGGATCACAGAAAAATTTAAAAACTTTTTATAGTTTTTACCATGTAATGATCTGCATTGACTTTCAAATTCTGAATAATAATGTAGCAGATTATCACATTTTCTCAAATGAGCATTATTTTTTTTTGTAATACCTTAACATGAAAACTGAAAATAGGTATGACTTAAAAGTATCAAATAACTATTTGAATTTAATCATTCAACGGTTGGAATGATCTTTCTATAACTCTCATTGAAGCCCAAATAGTATTTTAGCGATTTCAAATGAATTCGCCAAGCTCGTGTCCAAATAGTTTATAATTGAACATAAATATTATTCAGTATGTTTCATAATAAACATTTATGCCAAGACATTTTGTTATACATATCAAAATGCATAATTTTAATTCAAATTATTTACATAATACAATTTTACACTTCTTATATATGTGACATTTCCCTTTTCCACTCGGGATAGCTTACGCTGTAGCGTCAGGATCCATTTAAAAGAAAGGGAATTTTATACAAGATCGGGAAAAAAATCACGGTTTACTCAATTATGTTTATATAAAAAATAAAAAAAAGCATAATAAGAGTTGCACAAAAATATTACAAAGAAGAAGGCTCTGGCTGTGGGCCCTCTGATCTGTAACACATAAGATAGACAGAATTTTATATTAAACCTTATACTATATCTTATTGTACTATTTTTTGTATGTTGCTTATTTTACACGATATTTACAACTTAAATTTACACGTACTTATTATACTAATTTCGCGCAATATATACATATATATATATATATATATATATATATATATATATATATATATAGAGGATTAGGACTTTGTTCGAGAATAGGAGTGAGACTGCTGGGCTTTAACAGCGTGCCGCGCTCCCAGAATCAAGCCCGGTGAGAGAAAGACCGCAAGAGAGAAAGCAGCGATCACTTCAAACGGTACATAGCAACATACGACACTGCAAAGCTGGAGAATAATATTTGCAGGTGAATACTATGATGACCCGGAGGAATATTTGGAATAATTAATCGACTGCCAAAAATGTTTTGGAATATTCGAAGAAGTGATGCTCAAAGCCATGCTTTTGAAGATAGTCTATCGCAATCTACGGCCGATGTATAGAAAATATTTGAGAAAAAGCGATATATACACTGGGTCACGTAGATAAGTACGATCGTAGATTAGAGAGGGAAATCGACTACGATAGAAGATATACTCCGCCTTCATGGAAGGACAAATGCCAGATACCGCAGGCTGTCTATCATGCACCCAAAGGTAGGTCAAAGAGCCTCTGGATATGAAGAGCCAATCGTCCAGTAGCAGTTCGTCTGAGAGTGATACGGACCCAGTCTACCAATAGCCTGAAGCAAGAGACTTGGGCAGAAATTGTGAAGAGTCGACCGTCGAGAGATAAAGAAAAATCCAGGCGGCATGCAAGAACCGATCAGGTGGACGAGAGAATACACATTGCGACCGACGAACAAGCCGCAAATTAGGCCAAGGGCGCAATTTGAGAATGCGTCCGAGAGAAGACCTCCCTTTACGCCAAAGCAGACAACGCTCACCGGCGTATGCTATACTTGGCACGTACCAGGGCAACGAGCGGCAGAATGCCCGCTACGACAGTGCTTTACGTGTCATCAAGTCGATAGCGAATATGAGGAGGACACTAAGCCAGCGTAAATCAAGGAGCCGACGCAAAGGGCAAGATAGCCAGAAATCGAACGGAGAACCGACGAAATATCAAGATATGCATTGGAGGAGAGATATACCGTGCATTATACGAACCAGGAGCTATATGTACACTCTTCGCTATTTATGCACTCTTCGCGAGCTATCTGTACTGACAGCCTGATATAGAGATCGGCTAAAGAGGTCGTGCACAACCGTCAAAGGAGCGACGGGACCAAGTAACCATAGCACGAGAGATAAAGATCCGAGGCGCATATCACCGAAAATGTGGCAGGTAGCGCAGGAAGAGGTCGAAAAAATGTACCGAGAAGGTATTATAGAAAAGTCCGCGAGTGACTGGTGTAGCGCGCCCGTGATCGTCAAGTAATCAGACGGAAATTATAGGTTCTGTATAGACTACAGAGACCTAAACAAACGAACGAAGAAGGATGCCTATCGGATACCGAGCATCGATGGAATTCTGGATATGCTACGGAAAGCTCGGTATATCTTGACCATCTACTTGAAACAGGCATATTTCCGATGTGACGATGGCCGAAAGCAGTAAACGCTACACCGCCTTTGCCGTACCAGGCTCGGGGCTGTGGCAGTTTAAGAGGATGCCGTTCGGGCTAACAAACGCGCCCATGACATTTCAGCGACTCGTCAATGCATTTCGCGCCCGGATACGAGCCTTGCGTGTTCGCGTACCTAGACGACATCATCGTTGTGACCGAGAGCTTTGATGATCATATCAAGTATCTGGAAGCAGTATTGCGGAAATTGGTTGATGCGGGACCGCAAGAAGTGTGATTTCGGCTGCACCAGATTTGCGTACTTGAGATACGTTCTAAACCGAGAAAGGCTACGAACGAACCCGAAAAAGGTTACGTCCATCCTGGAATACCCAGCACCAAAAATAAGCGGCAGCTCTGACGATACTAGGTATGGTAGGGGTATGGCCGTTTCATCGAAAAAGACTCGCAAACCAAAGTGCTGCTATGTAAGCTCCTGAAAAATAACTAGGCGGGGATATGGGGCGAGGATCAGGAGGAAGCATTTCAAACATTGAAGACAGCCTTGACACGAGTGCCTGTGCTAGCGCGATCTGATTTTGCCCGCAAGTTTACCGTCCATAGTGATGCGAGTGACCATGCGATTGGGGCTGTGTCCACACAAGAGTTCGAGGACGGAGAGCACCCCATCGTATATGTCAGTAGAGTATTAACGTCCGCGGAGCGAAATTATACGACGTCCGAGAAGCAATGCCTAGCACTCATCTGGGCTATCAAGAAACTGCGTCCGTACCTTGAAGGTTATTATTTTAAGGCCATAACGGATCACACCGCTTTGCGATGACTTCAGAACTTAAGAGAGCAAACGGGACGCCTAGAGAGATGGGCACTAAACATGCAAGAATGGAGCTTCCAAATATTTCATCGTAAAGGAGCCATGCACCACGCTTCTGACGTCTTATCACGAGGAGTAGGTGAAGAGGACGAAATGCTGCCTTCGAGAAAATTGACGACCCCTGGTACCTGCAGAGCATACAGGAGGTGCAAAGTAACCCCAACAAGTTCGTCAGCTGGAGGATCGAGAATGGACTATTCTACAAGCACCGTAAAAATCGTCTCCTTGATCCCATCCAATTCCTTCAGGATGGATGGCGGCTCGTGTTGCCTGTCAAAGCCAGGAAAAGAGTGCTGGGCACCGCGCATAGCATAGCTTCGTAAGGACATTTGGGAGTCGAGAAGACTTATGATAGAGTAGTCTGTGAGTACTGTTGGCCAGGAATATGGCATGATGTCTATGAATACGTGGGCAGCTGTGAAGAGTGTCAGAGATATAAAGTGTCGCAGACTGATCCGGTAGGCTTAATCGGTCAGAGAATCGCCGTGGGCGGTCGTGGCAGCAGATATGATCGAGTTCCCCAAGAGTAAAGGAGAATACCGTCATATCTTGGTGTTTCAAGACCTATGCACCCGATGAATTAAGATGAACCCTCTGCGCACTGCGGACAGCAAGGCAGTCGCACGAGCCTTGGAAGAGCTCATTATCTTCCGTTGGGAAACTTCAGATTATGTGCTGACCGATAACGGGAAAGAGTTTGACAACAAAGTATTAAAACAGGTACTAAAGGAATACGGCGTAAAGCACGTGACCACACCGCCATATCACCCGCAGGCGAATCCCATTGAAAGGAGCAACAGGACACTGAAGACAATGATCGCCACGTTTGTCGGAAGCGATCATAAGAGCTGGGATCAGCACCTGCACAAACTGTGCCATGCTATCAATACGGCCGTGCAGTCGTGCTCGAAGGTGACAACGGTGATCTTCAATTACGGGAGAGATCCCAGCCCGGTGAAGAGCCTATACCGAGAGATAGAGACGGGAGGCCCGTTAGTGAAAGTGAGCCCAAAGATATGTCAGGACCGCATGAAGCATGTCGATACTCTGCGCGACCTCGTAGTGCGCCATATCGACGAAGCCAAGGCGAAGCAAGCTGAACACTACAACAAAAACCGACGCGATATTAGATACGCCGTAGGCGACCTCGTACTGCGCCGAGTACGCGTGTTGTCGAACGCAGCGCAAGGATTTTCAGCAAAATTGGCATCGAAGTACGAAGGGCCATTCGAGATCACGGACGTGAAATCGCCTATGGTATACGTACTACCTATGTGAGACGCGAAAAGGATAGCGACGGCTCATGTGAAAGAGTTGAGAAAGTACAGAGCGCAGCGGGGATAGGTGGCAACGGACCATGCACAGGCAAGCGAGGACCTGTGGAGCTGCCAGTCTAATCGCCATTCTTTCAGATTTCAGGTCCAACCATGAGACGGTTCGGAGCGGCACGAGGAAGGGCAAGAAACCAGGGGCTCCGTCACAAGCCAGAGCGGGAGTACTCCTCTCCCCAGGGGGCGATGTCAGGCGAAGGCCTGATCTGGCCGCTCTCGGGGCCACCCGCGGAGATTCGCTCGGAAGTGATTCATCAGATACCTCCGGAGCAGTTCGAACGCGTGCGGCGATCGGCGGTGAAGAACACGCGCCCGCGAGGAGCACGGATACAGGAGGGCCCCGAGTATAACTAGATCACCCCACCGCGGTCACCTTCGCCCGTAAGAGGAATGGAGGAACTGGAAATTGAAGAAAAAGAACAGCCGACAGTGGCCCCTCCGGCCCCCGAGTTCCACGAGTAGGAGGTAGACGGGGACGTAGGAGCATCTCCGATCGACGCCGGACCGGAGCAGGTTACTCCGAGGAGTCGCCCTCACGCGACGATCTGCAGCGTCCGAGAGGGGGGCTTCGTGTTCCGTGAGCCCCTACGCTCACCACGTGCGATGGACACGGAATCTGAAGAGTATCCCCCATGAGAAGAGGAGGGAGCCAGTGCCCAACTAGATGGGCTTGCAGACCCACCACCGGAACCTGAGAGAGCACGTTCGACGAGTACACCGCCGGCAGAGGAGGGCGTGCCCCGGCCCATTCCCATGTGGCAGACATTGCCTAGGGAGGCAAGGGACGTACCAGACGCCGAAGTGTACCCCCGGATGCGGGGACCGAATGGTCGGCGGCGATACTACAATGCGAACGGGTATCTGGAAGAAGGGGATTATGAGTCGCCACGGATAGCCGGGGAAGAGCCTCCGGAGTCACCCGCCTGGGAGCCTCGCAGCGAAACATACGGCCCATACGGCCAACCAAGCAGCCCGCCAGAGGATCCGAGAGGCCCGGAGAAGACCGGGAACAGCCAGCCAATCCCCAAAGACCACGAGAGGAGCCCGCGATAGGACCGTCAGCTGAACAGCAACGAACACTGCTGCGCAGCACCCGACACCTCCCAACGTCACTTCATAGTCGCCTGATGGCCGTTTGAACCGGGGTCGACCGAACCATAACAATAACCCAACGACGGAGACAGATAGAAGCATGGCGAGAACTGAACGACCTACCGACAGAGGTGCAGAGCGTTATGATGGAGGCCAGCCTGGCGGATCTTTTGGCGCGGCACCATTAGACCGTCACCACCGCCCGTCGAGCAGAGAGCGCAGCCCAGAAGAGAGAAGAGAGAAGAAGACGAAATAGCCCGATAGTAGAGACAGAGCAGAGCGAATAGATCGCCTTGCCCGAGAGAGAGAGAAGGTAAGGACCAAATGAAGTAGGGGTTGTATTTGGGAAGCGTATGATTGGGTAAGAGATGTAAATAGTTAATAGTATTTTTCACCTAAGGTAGAAACGAAAAAAAAAATAATATGCACAGAATTATCGTGGAATTACTAATACAAATAGTCCGTGAATGGCAAAGGTTCCAACCGCGTAATCTGGGCGGGAAGACGAACGAGTTGCGAGTATTAGGATAATTAGACGGTGAATTAAGTGCTGTGTTGTAAGTTAGTATTATAATTATTATTATTATTATTAGTATTATTATTGATTTACCATTGTACCATACTTCCGAGAGACCCGGGGCCAGGAACGGTTCACTGTATATGATGTAAGCCGTCGGTCTCTCCTACGGCTTAGGAGGGAGATATTTGTGACCAAGATCACAATGAGCAACGGTCTCTGCCCCGGATGCCTCGGAAGAAGGTATGCGTATTAGCGACGAATCGCCATTTTCTACTTCTTTCGAGGTGCTGCCGAAAGAAGCCACAGCAGAAAAGAGAGGAGCAACGACGACAAGCCCGAATCGATGCGCGCGCACGAGTCGTATACGTAGCAGGAGCGAGAAGCGTATGCCGCCGCCGCGCGAAACAGCGAGAGAAATGATAGGGCCCGGCGAAGAGAGAGAGAGAGAGAGGAAGGAGAAGACGCACTGAGGAGAGACAGATTATTGCGCGTTCAAACGCCAGGTTAGACAGATTTTCCGAGGTTTTGCGTTCTGTAATTGTAACGATTCTTGGTTCGTTGTTTTGTTAGTTTTACCGCGAGTTTTCAGAAAGAAATATAGAGACATGAGACCAGCTCGTGAAGTGCTGGTGAAGTGCTTGCGAGGCTGAAGCGTGCCGCATAAAATTGCGACGCCGGCTACCTAGTTCGCCGACCGGCAAGCCTCCACAAATAGGAAGTGAGAAAGGGACGACCGCGGCTCACGCGACCCAATTGTCACAGGCCCGGAAGAGGGGAGCGACAGTCACAGCTCATCCGAGCCCTGTTACAACAGCTTGAACGAGAGTAAGATCATCAGCCAGCGCCTTCCACTGATAGCCCGGTGACAACAAGAAACGGTGAGTACCGACGGAAACGACCGCGTAGTTGTGAGCCCGGACCACAGACCACGGTACGACGGCGGCATATACGCGAACGGGAAAACGTGCGCGCGCAGACGAGCCACAAGCATGAGGACGAGAACGATGTCCAAGGAGAAAAGCCGACGGCTCACTAACGAAGACCGCGAGCTAGTTTGTGTGTGCGCGTGTGAGAGAGAGAGAGAGAGCCAGAGTGCGCGTACCGAACGGAGTGCGAGTTAGAGAGAGAATCGGATAGGAAAACCGGGAGTGTGAGAGAGAGAGAGAGAGATAGAGTGTGGGGGCACCGCGTAGCGTAGGTACGTGTGCGCCTCGAGCCCGAGAGTGCATATGCGCGGTTACGAGCGTGCGCGAGAGTGAAACAGAGAATACTGCGGAAAGTATTGTATAGTCGTGAGAATAAACGAAACTCTGATTGCCGCCCCATTCTTCTATTATTTTTGCATTGCCATGCTTCATCAGCGGACCTCCTCGTGGAAAGAGAATGGGTCGAAATCAATCGGAGGAACCAGCAGGCAGGTGCTGTGTGCGAGATTAATCGGTGAACCGACTACCCCGAAATCCAGAGCTCGATAAATCCTATCTCTAAAAACCTTGTCCAAATTATTAACTTGATCTCTGTTGCGAGGCACTCCTCACACGACCAACGGAATTAAAAAAGGATAATTCTGATTGAAAATGGATACACGTTAGCTTAATCAAAATATTTTCTGTCATTTTCTACATCTTTTTCCCATCCTTTTGGCAATATGGCGATACCGTGGCGAAAGATTAATGGCGGTTTCGAGGCGATCCAATCACCCACAAATTCTAGTACTTCTTGGACATGTCGGAAATGCTTATCAACGATGTTATGCTGGATCGATCTGAATACGGTGGCTGCAACAACACTTCCCATTCGAGCTCCAACACGATGTTTTTGAACGCTTTCGCAACAACGCCTATTGCTCACGATTGTTGATCTATTTCTATGAATTTCTGTTTAAAATCATTCAGTTGACATTTACATACCTCGACAGTATTGGTTATATTCGGTTTTAGCAACTCGTAGTACAGTACACCCAGTTGATCACACCAAATGCACAGCAATACCTTTTGGCCGAGAATGTTCGTCTTAGTATTGATGTGGATGGATGGCCTGGATCCATCGATGACTTTTTACGCTTAAGATTATCATGGTAGATCCACTTTTCATCACCAGTTGCAATACGCCACCAAAAACTGTATTTTTGCGACAAGGAAAGACATGCGACTTTCGGTCAAATCAAGTGTCATCCATTTTCTTTCTTTATGAAGCTTTTTCCAACGTGATGGGAAAGATCAACGTTTTCCAAGCACTCGGTCAAAAACGATCTATCACGATTCATTTTTCACTGATAAAAAAATTATAATGTTTACACACATGGTGTCGCCTGTTAACTGAATTTTATTGATGAATCCCAAAACTAAGAAATGAGTACTATATCCGACACATCTGATTTTTCGTACTACTTATATCGCCATCTAAACGTTAAGGCCGGAAACTAAGTTCGCTTCCCAATATAATGAGGTTAGTATAAACATTTTTCAATGTTTTGTGACACGGGTGACAAATTTGTAAAATTTTAGAAAATAGCGAATTGGGAAATTGAACTCATTTTATGTTAACTATTTTTTCAAGAAAGATTTTATTTAAAATATAGTAGTCTCTATTTGAAGTAATGCACAAGTTGGGATGACCTTCCAGTCTATTTATGGCTTTTAAAAACTCTTCTTTTGGAATATTTTTTATTTCATGTTAGATCTTCTTGTATTACGTCTATCGGCGCAAAACAGTTCCTTTTCCAATCCATTTTTAATTGTGTAAATAGGAAGTAGTCAGGGCGGCTCTAATAAGGTGAGTATGATGATGGCTGAATACTAGAACTATTTTTTTGGCCAAAAATTGAGTGCTAGTTGCTGCAGTATGTGTTGGTGCATTATCGTGTGAAAGGAAAAAAGAGCGATCTTTTCACAACCCCGATTTGACACGTGCAATTCTTTTACACAATGAATCGAGCACTTATTGGTACAATGCATTGGTACCTTGAGGAACAAATTCTTTGTGGGTGCTACCTTTAGAATAAAAAAATAGATTCACAAGGTCTTAACTTTTATTTCTGAAAGTGCAATTGTTTTGGTCGCAGCGAGTTTTCGCCAATCCACTCAGGACTTAAACCATTTCGTTTTAGGGTCATATGCAAGACACCAACTTGCATTACTGGTAATAATAGTTTAAAGATAATTTGGCTGCGTTTCAATCCTTTCCAGTAAGTGACGCGTATGAGAATCCTGTTTCTCTCGATGTTCGACAGATAACGTGTGTAGAACGAAATGCACGCACACTTTTTTTTTAATACGGTTATCTTTTAATGTAGCTGCGAATTTGGCGATGTTATTGTCACTATTCGTGGCGCATTGCCGTCCGCTCCATTCTTCGTCTTCAACCGACTATCTGCCTGGATGTGGCTATACCACCGAAATTAGTAACACGTGACATAACACATTCACCTTAAGCCGCTTTAAACATTTTCTTCGTTTCCGTTGCACTTTTACCAACATTAAAGCAAAATTTAATTATAAATGAATTTCCCATCCACTATTTTCCAAATAGATTTTGACCGAAGCAGCAACATGTGGCTGAGGGTTTTCGTGAGGAAAAATGACGGACTCATACTCGCTTCAAATGAATAAGTTCATTGGAACTTATATATAATAATTTTAAATGAATAAGCATTCTTTATTCAGGTATTTAATAAATACATCATAGTAAAAGTACATATTACTGTGTATGGTCTTTTAATTGCGACATATGAAAAGTTTTAAAAAATCATTATACGAGGTGTGATTAAAAAGTAAGGTGAATTTTTATTTTTGTCAACAAATATTTATTTATTCATGAATATTTATGATCTTTCATTCAAGGTAATCTCAGATATAATACACATGTGCTTTTTCCATACTAGCACTTTTACAAACTTCAAAACATTTCTGACAAGCACTTTTTAGTATAGCCTTGAGTTCTTCCAGCGATGTAGTCTTTATGTCATTAAACTTAGTAAAATGTCGTCCTTCATGGATCTTTTTAATTTATCGATATCGACATCTCGTTTGCTTGGCATGAATTATATTCAACAATTCCCCAACCCTATTTTAATTTAATCAACATTTTCGTTGAAAACAATTTCAAGCGAGATTCGTCATTGTTGTCTTGTATTGCCTTTTAGGAAGAGCTTCTACCACTTATAAATATTTTTTTGACTTTTATTACTCTGAACATTTTGAATATTATATTTCAACACTTTATTCAAAAGTTAATACAGATTTTTTGATCCATTTTTTTCATCAGCTGGAAATTGTCCAATAGGTAAAACACTTCTAGTTTTTATGTCTCTCGTAAATAATCTAAAATGATAAAAAACTAAAAACTATAACCATAAGCTCGGGATAAGTATACCAATATAAAAAAATAGAAGATCGAACGTACGCAATTCGCGAAATTTGAAAATTCATCTGATTTTACAAGCACCGTCGTATGTTCAACAATAGCAAGTATCAGAAAAATGTTTCACATAAATATTGACGTTTTTAATAAACTGCATTTTGCATTTTATACATATATTTCTCTAATTTTACATTGTATCACCCATAGACAAACATGATGATGTAATGGTAGCAATCTTAGCTCAGTCCAGAATTCTTATCCGTTAGGTTTTGTGCCGCTCTAAAGAGGTAGGAATATAAGAAATATTTAAAAAAATTAATAAATCTTTGCATTTTTCAGCAGATTTACATATTAAAATATATTTTGCATAATTTACTGCTCAATTAAATCCAATTAAATCTAAAATTAGTCAGGACAAATCTCAAATTAGAAAAAAAAATTAATTTTTGTATGAATAAATATTCAGTGATCCAGAATTTTCTCAATTATTAATTATATCTACATCGATTAATATGAAGCAAATTAATATAATTACAATGACAATCAACCTACTATTATTGATAATCATTTCCATCTGTTGAAAGATGCACCCCAAAATATTAGAAGGATCATAATAGAGACTCTAGTCACTGGATATTTTCACTCAAGGGTTCGGTTAGATTATCCTTAGTTTTAAATGTTTTTGATTTTACAGGGGTGACAATAAATATATAGAGTCTATCTATCATTTTGGTTATATAAAATTCTTAAAAATATTATAGGATCGATAAAAAATCTTTATTATTTCCTTTATTTTTTAATAACAATAACAAAATAATTATAAATATTAATGAAATAAAAACATTATAAAAGCATGATATATTTTTTATACACAAACCCTTTTAGCTCTTATATTTTCTATAAGCTTATTTGTATTTTCAAAATTACTCAACGAAAAATTAAAAAAATAACTCAAAAACACAGATATGTAGAGAAAATAGAATGTGGAAGATTCTGTAGAGAAAACGATAGAAAAAGACTGGGAAACATCAAAATCTGTAGAAACAAAAACAATTCCTTCCCTACAGCTACGAAATTTTAACTTCTATTATGCACCCCACTACATCCGCCGTTTTTTAGCATATCATTTTTGAGCATGCGGAAACTGAACCAAATTATTGACATAAACCAAGACAGTGTGAATTTGTAAACGTTTTTGTTTTATTTTCGAAGGATGGAAGTTTCATTAGCAAAATTTGTTGGATTATATAGAACATGTAATATGATTTTTATAAGTAATGAATATTGCATCATAGAAATGAGAACGCGGGAGGACTTATAACTTTACATGGTTTCTTCAGTAAGTGAACGGCCTGAATTTTCTAAAAAGAAGATAAATTAATTTTCTTTTCTCTGCTAGAAACGTTTTTATATTAAATTATATTTTAATATAAGTAGCTAACATGTAACTTTTATAAGAATAAGATTCATATTGCTACATACAAGATTTGTACTTTCTAGCCAAGAATGTCGTTGAATCATAATAAGCTTTCCTGAAATATTTAACAGAAGTGTTTTGGGATGTTCATCATGGTCTGCTGATTCCGAATAAACTCTTGATAGATTAGCACTTACTAGACATACTGGGTGTGGACAAAGACTACTTATATCTATTGTCTGCATCATCATTAAGTCTATCCAGAAGTTATCTACAACAAAAATTATAATAAATATTAGTATAGTTACATACTCGTAGTTAGAAAAACATGCATATACTAAGTATGTCAGTGCTCTTGTGTTCGACAATCTATTAGAGCAAATGAAAGATAGAAATAGAGAGAAATAGAGAGAAACTTGAGTTTATATATTTGTATGTCCCGAATCCGCATTAGCCAAAACGTTATAGATTTTGAATTATTTACAGAAGATAAAATTTTACTTATTTCGACTCTAGTAAATTTGTTAAAAACTATATGTTCAAAAGGAAAAAAATACAAAGATAGATTATTATTTGAACTGCAAATTAGCTAAAATTATCTATTAGTTATCATTGAATCAGTTTTTGCATCATAAATGACCATGCGTGATAACATAAATCGTTTTAAAATTTTATTTCTTGAAAAATTCAAGATTGAAAGAAAAATATGTATAAAACACAATATGATGTATTGGATTTGAATCTTCAAAATACATGTATGACGTGTGCTCACAACGTGAGATGAATTTTCAAATTTAGCGGAATGCGTACGTTCAATATTCGATACTTGTTTTTTTTATATTAGTACACTTATTTCGAACCTAAGCTCATAGTTTCAGTTATGTAATATTTTTATAGTTATAGTTAAAATTAAATTAAATTACTACTTAAATGCAGTAATTTAAGCTTATAAACTTAAACTTTAATTATTTAAGTATATAATTAAAGACTTAATTATTGTCTTTAGTAATTAAGACAATAATTACTAAATAATTAGTAATATTATTACTAATAATACTAATAGGTAATATTAGTAAAATAAAAATATCTATTTATCTAGTATTTTTCTAAAATACCTAAATACATCCTAGGTATTTTAGAGCATTCAGTGACCTTCAGATGCAGATTTCTTTATATTATAGCAGGAAATTAAAACATCCCGCAAATTACGAGAATTTGGCTCGTCAGCTGACATGATTAATCGAGAATAACTTCATAATGCAGACACAAATCGACTAAAATTTCGATTACGTTATGTTACAAGTACCTAAGCTTATTGTAAAATTTATGATCTACTTTTTCGACTACCACTTACCGCTACAGTTATCTATTGCAAAACGGTGGAAGCAAAATTGTACACCTAATACTATAATGAGAATTATATTAGGGTAGTCAAACTGTTCTTGTATATAATAATTGTCAAAGAATCTGAAAAAATTACGATTATAAAATAAAATAAAAATATAAAAAAATAATAGATAAGAAATAATTAATATTAATACTGTTAGCTATGGACGACTTGAATACCCTCTTCACCAAATTACGAAACTTTCTATTTGCTTCCAACAGCGTTTCGAACCACTTTGGCTCTTTATCAAGGACTAAACTTTTATTTTCCATCTGACCTCTAAATTATCATGAATTTAATTAGAATAAGGAAGCATCACCTTAAATGCCAAACGGCTATGTATTATTAAATTAAATATATATTAAATTAGAAATTAAAAATTATTTTTATGTCGAATGTTTTGAATTCTTATAAATTGCTACGTACTACTAAAAATAAATTATCTTAACAATTAAAAATAATAAAATAAAAAAAATAAAATAAAACTAATAAAAATAATAGACTATATTCTATGTTAGTAACGGACAACCTGACTATCACCACCAGCTTAAATTTTTCAAAAATATGTTTTATTTTACTTATTTGTCCATTATCTCCGACATCGTATTTCAGTTTTTTCCTTGGTATCATCTCAACTGAAAAATGTTTTCTCACGTCACATTACATTTTTTAATGTTCACAAATCAAATCGTTCACAAATACTTCCATAAAGATTACTCTGTGAAGAGTATAGATTTATCTTATGCTTTTTCATGCGGTTTTGATAGTGTGAATTATAACATTCTTTTCCTTGTTCGTTTAGCCCATGCATATTTGAAAAAAAAATCTATATCAGTGAGTAAGTAATAAAACCCTTTATTCTCCTTAGAGTATCATTTCTACAAGATCTGCTTGTCAAATTTCATCTATACCACGTATATCATATTTTCTTCGCTTTTATCGGCGACGAGCAGATTTGTGTAGCTCTTCAACCACTTTATGTCCTACTTTCTGTTGACTTTGCGTTCGGTAATTTTGTCGATGTATTTTTCCTTTCAATCTATTTTACAATACCATTCATATTATTAACCATTTGTGTAACACTATCTCTTAAACGAGTATGTGAGTGACAAAAGAATTTTCAATTTCTGATTTTTCTAATTCATTATCTGATTATTCTTATATTTTAAAAGATACAGTATTTAGTTCCTGCTGCAAGATTGTATATAATGTTTTTACAAAAACTGCACGAGTATCTGAGTAGGTTCACCAACATTACGAAATCGTTTATGTACTATATGAAAATTACCAACTGTAAAATTTCGATGAGCATATAGATTCATCTTTACTATGGGTTTTCCAGTTGTTGCTTCTGGAATACTGCGATAATTTTCACGATCTGTTGGACTTATTAATGTGTCGTCTGATTCTTGTTTTATAAGTAGCTCCATTGGTCCATTACTTTTTGGATAAGTTAAATCTTTCCCTTTTATTTTATTAGAATCAAATATAATTTCAGAATCACCAAGCATGTATGTACCTCAAATATTTCTTACTTCATATATGTTATCGAATTTACTGCGGCTTTGATCTAAAATATTATTTTTAACATTGTCTTCATGTATAGATTTGAATGTCGAATTCATCATCGAGTCATCTAATGAAGGAAAATCATAATCTTTTATGGAAGCTGAGCGAATATTATTATCTAACATAAAACTCAACTTTTTTCAGAATCTAATTGGTTTTTTAATGCCGTGATCATCCAAAATGAGATTAGAAGACTGTAAACTTTTTGATTGGACAAGCTTTTCAAGTGGTGTAATCACAGGTTTCAATGTATCTCCTACAACTTCTTCGTAATTCTCCCTCTCCTGTTTCCATAATGCAGATTTTCTTTTAATAGCTTTACGAGCTTACAATAGCTCGCTAAAGATATTCTTTTATTTCTCAAAGTCCGACATGGTGTCGTAATGCTGTGTAAAATTGAATTGAGTGTTCTTTTTAATTTCTTTTTATTGCAAAATAGTCAAAACCTTTTCTGTAATTACTATCATCCCTCGCTCTATCTTTATTAATAACAGCAAACCCATATTTTTCCAGAATTCAGAACAAAGTTTTCATAACTCGTTAAAAGACAGATCAGTATTGACATAGTCATCATAAATATGTTTTAAATTCACATCATCTTGACTATAAATTACTAACATATGAATATTATCTCTGATAAGGTGTTTTGGTATATGAGCATATAACTAGTAGAGGTAGAAGCAGTCTACACTTTTATGTCTCCCCATACAGAAAAATGCTCTGACGTTATCTTACATCTCACAAGCTACATCATCCAAAGTCATGATTGAATTGGGCTTCATCTAGTGATAGATTCATGTTCACTAAACGGGAAATATGAGATGCCTAAAGGAATTAAATATTTCTTAATAGCTAAAAATTAGAAGTGAAATTAAATGCAATGTCTCGTTATATCTAAAACCTCAAAAATCGATCGGTTGAGTGTTGGGAACTACTCCTCGTATTGGCAAGGAAAATATAGAACACCGTTCTGATTTACCAGTCAAAATATTGAAAATCAACGCACTCAGAGTCGAATGTAACATTACTGTAGAAGCTTACATTAACCATCAAAAGGTTCATACTGTGCATGAATTATTTCCCAGTATATCCTCCAGGATATAAAATCATATGTATTCCATGACAAGTTATATATCTACCACTTAGTGTCGAGTGTATAGATAATATACAAGTTCGAATTATCGATCGGGACGGCCATCTAGTTAATTTTCGAAAAGAGTTGTTAGACTTCAGAACTGTTAGACTTCATATCAAATCTATATAATAGGGATTATTTATAATTCTAGCAAGCATATAAGTACTCCACCATGGCAATCGACAATAAGTCGATTGAAGAGTTTGAAACCTTTGACATTGAAGAACACTCAGTTTTTCGACAGTTTTGGTCTATAAGTTTATGGAAAAAAATTACATGTGTAATTTTCTGCTGTTTTCTGAAAAATGTATGATATACTAAAAATTCAATTTCAGGTATCGCATAAATAGGCATGGAAACTTTGACATTGCTATTCCTCTAAATATGATTTTGGGTTACAGTGTGATATACAGTAGGTAATAATACTACATATGAAGAATATCACATAAAAACAACAAAGACAGAATGGTTAATGCCTTACGTCATTGCTTCTGATAAAATAAATTTTGCCAATAAATTGTCAATTTCATTGTCAAAGATAATCCTATTTCAATGTGTTATCCACGTTATGCGATTCTCGGCTTACAAACAAAGAAAAAATATGAAGCAATCGCAAACGCCAGTCGCTTTGATCATTGCAATATTAGTAACGTGAGACTTTTTTTGAATTCGCAGTATTATCCATATAATAATCTAAACCTTGACATACCTAATAATCAATACGCAGTACTGTATGACCTGTATGCAAATTTCCAAAAAACATACTATACAAGGAATCCTCAACCACTGCTTGCAAAGAAAGACTTTCTCCAGAATGAACCTCTCATAGCTACTGATTGCGTACGTTTAGAATTTGTACGTTTAGAATAGAAGTACGTTTAGAATTTGAGGCTAAACAGAACTTTCCAGCCAATACTACAGCTTATTGCATAATTTTACACGATCGCATAATTCAGTATAATCTCATAACTGAATATGTGAGAAAGATAATTTAAATCGATTAAAAAAAATAGAAAAAAAAGTAGTTGACTTTTCCATATGCATTATGGCACATAAAGGGGAATGGATATCCCCTCTTCTTCAGACTTTGCTCAGAACACAACGAGAAAGTTTATAGGTATTCTACTGCACCCAAAGTCTACTCACATTTAAAGTGTACTATGTCCCCTTGCACGACTTAGATGGGGGATCAACACACTTTTTAAGAGGGGAGGTCTGCTAAAATGCCTATGAGCTAGAATGCCTATAACATTCTAGATTTGTATCTACATATTATATCTACTTACCTTTATTTGATTGATAGAAGGTGTAGTGGCTTCATACTACAGCATACTAAAAAATTATTTTGAATTTTTTGTTTTTAACTACATTTATAAATATATTTCTACTATTTCAGTCAAATGTAAATTTAATAAAAATTTAAAAAAGTAGATTATTGAAGATTTAAACAACACATTAACAAATTCTCATCGATCGTTCAATTTCTGTGATTTATTAACATATTATATACATACAAACCATTGGATTTGTAGATAATAAAATAACATAAATTAACTATTGGTTTAGGCACAAAAATATTTAAGTTTAGCAAAAACACGTCTTGCACAAATAGACTCGACTTGTCAAACAAATCGCTGGAAAAAAAAATTTGATCAGCGTTATAAATTATATTTTGTATTACTTTAAAATTACTTTATACAAAAGTATAAAACAAGGCAAGCATGCTGTATTCGATATTCTAATCATTTAAAAGCACTTCGCTGTAATGTGTTTATATAGATGTACTAATTAATAAATATTTTTTTATTGGTCTTACAGTCCAATCAATTCCATCCAAAAATAAAATAAAATAAAAATAAAAATAAAATCAAAATAAAAAATAAAAATAATAATAAAAAATAAAAAATAAGAACTAAAAATAAAAAATAATAAAAATAAAATAAAAAATAAAAATTCAAAATAAAAATTAAATTAAAAATTAAATTAAAATTATAATGACAGTCAGACTGTCCTTGTTTACATTCACCCCCGTAGACTAATCTGAAAATAAAATTTTAGCTGAAAAAATTCTTTGTTAGTAAAGTGCAGTCTGACTGTCCCCAACACCCTTACCTAATTGAAGACTTGTCCAACGTTTCGAGCTCGCTACGGCTCCTCATCAGGGACTAATCTAAACCTTATATTCTAATCTATATATACCCATCCCCACCACCAAATTTCGTAAATTAAATATAAATTCCCCCTCTACACAAATTGTCCAAAACCAATCAATTTAATAAGGAATGATAAACACTGTCCAATCTACCAGACTCTAACATTAAATTCACATTATTTCGATTCTTGGAAATGTGAATACTTTCAAGACTCTCCCGTTTATACTTATTATTAATACCATGTTCCAAAATATCCACATTCACAAAATCAAAAGAATGTAAAAACTTTAAACAATGCTCTTTTAAACCAGAAGTAATATGTGAGCTACGTAAACTATATTTATGCTCCTAAATTCTCTTTTTTAAATATCTACCTGTTTGTCCAATATAGTATTTATCACAATCCATGCAATTAATCTTGTAAACAACTCCTGACTTTAAGCATAAATCATCCTTATCTTTGCAATTATTAAACAATCTACTTAAATTATTGCGATTTTTAAAGAAAATTTGAATGTTATATTTCCGAAAATTTCTTTTTATTCATTCAGATAATCCTTGAACATATGGTAAGATAATAATTTTGCCTCCGTTAAAATCAATTCCTGCACTATGTCTATTTTCGGTATTATAAATGTCAAACAATCTCTCAGCAATCAATCTATTAATAAATTGAATTGGATAGCCATTATTAATAAAAGTCTCTCTTACTATCTGTAAATTATTTTGTCTAAAATCTTTATGTGACAATTTAATTGCTCTGTCAATGACACCTTTCAATGCTCCAATTTTGTTTCCGAATTGGTGGTGTGAATTAAAATCTAAAAACCTACCTGACCAAGTAGGCTTTCTGTACCAATTAAGTTTTACCTTATTATTACTACATCTAATTACATTAATGTCCAAAAAACTTAACTGACTATTTACTTCAACCTCCCTTGTAAATTTAATTCTGTCATGTACAGAATTGAAAACATCCACCATTTCATCCACAAAAACTTCTGGAACAATTGTAAAGATATCATCAACATATCTCTTAAATATCATTGGTTCAAAAAGCAATTTTGACAAGGCTATACTTTCAAACTTTTCCATAACTAAATTAGCTATAACCGGTGACAAAGGCGACCCCATTGGACATCCATATTTTTGTTCATAAAATTTATTATCAAATGAAAAAATTGTGTTATTAAAAACCAAATTAATTGCTTTAATAAATTCATTCATTGTCAATTTTGTATGCAAATTAATTTCATTCCACTTTTCCTGTATAATATCATTTAACAACTCTAAAGGTACATTTGTAAACAAAGATACTACATCCAATGAAATCATCTTGTAGTTTTTCGGAATAACAATATCTTTCATTTCATTGTAAAAACACCAACTATCCTTAATGTAAGAACTAGTTCTTCTAACTATCTTAACCAATATATTAGACAAAAATCTAGCAATATTATAAGTTGGGAAACCTATGGAAGATATTATTACTCTAAATGTCAGATTTTCTTTATGAATCTTGGGAAGCTCATAACATTTTGCCACAGTTCCATTTTCACATTTTAAATACTTATATGTAGTATCATTTATATATACATTTCTTTTCCAATTATTTAATAACTCTTTCAAATTATTTTGTAGCTTAATGATATGTGGATTACCAATCTTCAAATAAGTACTATCATAATTTAATATATTATTTATACAATTTATGTAATTAATTTTATTGGAAGCTACAGTTACATTACTTTTGTCGGCCTTTTGGAAGATTATATTAGGGTTATTTTTCAAAAAATTCTTCGCGGTAATTAAATCATGTATAAAATTACTATTTAAAAAATTATCAAATTTATTTTCTCTTTTAAAATTACTAATGACATTAACCAAAGATGCCCTACATTCCTTTTTTACTTCATCATTTAAACCAAAAAGATTACTTTCAACCTCCGCGATGATTTCTTTGATCGGGAGATTATTTTTACAATATAATATGCAGAATAATGGGATATACAGAAGTACAATTCAATATACAGAAGTACAATTCAATTGTTTTATAGATGTACTATATTGTATTTATATAAATGATATTTTTTCCAAATTAGTCTTCACAGTCTCACGTAAAGATTCTTCATTCTTCAAAAAAAGTTAACCTAAGATATTAATAAAATGACATTTGAGGATTATATTTAAATGCTTTTAATTTAAACAAAAGGAGTATTGAAATCAATTTGTACATCGTCAAATACATGTAAATATGCCAATAGTCCCAATTCGTGTAAGTTTCAAAATTCTATTATTATTATTCAATAAAAAAATTGCTCAAAAGTTCCCCACTTATAAAGTGGGTATACAGTACTATGAAAATATAATTTGAAAATTATTTTGACATGTACTTGCGGTCCAATTTTTGAAAAGATTTTTGGTAAACAAGAAAATTGTGAATACTAATTTATTTACTTTAATTGTGCTTATGTCGACTGTATTTAGACAAATTAATAAATTTATTACTGTTTTTTTAAAAATAGTAATAATTTAAGTGGGTTATTTAATAATTGCAAGGATTAGGATAATCTATGTTTAAAATCTGGAGTTGTTGACAAAATTAATTGTATGGATTGTAATGAATGCTACATTCGACAAACAAATAGATATTTAAAAAAGAGAATTTATGAACATAAATATAGTTTACGTAGTTCACATATTACTTCTGGTTTAAAAGAATATTGTTTGAAGTTTTTAAATTCTTTTGATTTTATGAATGTGGATATTTTGGAACATGGTATTAGTAATAAGTACAAAAGGGAGAGTCTTGAAAATATTCACATTTCGAGAAATCAAAATAATGTGATCAATAAATGAGATAACATTTATCATTCTTTATTACGTTGATTTGCTTAGAACATTTTGTATAAAGGGGTACTGTATATTCAAACTATTAAATTTTTTAGTTTAGTGGGGATACAGATATATATAAATTAGAATATTAATATAAGGTTTAGTTTAGGCCCTGATGAGCAGCCGTAGCGAGCTCGAAATGTTGGACAACCACAGCCTATCTTCAATTGGGTAAAGGTGATGGGGACAGTCAGATTGCACTTCATTAATAAAGAATTTTTTCAGCTAATATAATTTTATTTTAGATTAGTCTACCGACCGATTTTAAATAAGGACAGTCTAACTGTTATTATAATTTTCAATTAATTATATATTGATATGTACTAAAATTGATATAAATGTATAGTGATAATATTATGTATTAGTTTTAATTTATTTAATTGGACTGTAAGAGCAATAGAAATATTTATTAATTTAACTAAATTATTTCAATTTTTTCAAAGTACCTAGACATATAAAATTACGCTGGGGAACTATTCACTCTGTGAAATCATTGGAATCTCTTATAGGAGTTATTGGAAAACTGTTTAACATCAGTTTAAATGAGTTGCAATAATTCAAATCACTTGTGAAGAAAATTATTAGAAATCGTTTGGAAATCAGTTGAAAACCAGTTTTCATATTCAATAAATTATACTTTCCATCAAATCACTTATAACAGAATCTTGTGAGAATACTAAAAATTTATATTACAAGGTAATAGTAGTGTTATGAAAATATCATTGCGGATCTGATTAATAATGATTTTATCAAATGTTCATGTTATTGGCTCTTAAGCAAAGATCATAGTGATCTTACAAATGATAGATTACATCTAGTAGAAGATAATGAAATACAAAAATTTAAGAAAAATAATGTTAATTTATTTACTGACAATAAATTATTTTATTAATGAAAGTATAACGAAATATATGTTAAAAATTGATCCATATTTTAAAATCTTGGTGACAACAAATAATACAGAAGTCATGTTCTTTGATTCGTAATTTAACTGGATTTACCAATAAAAGTTCGAAACATTCAAGCAATTATGAATTGATATAGATAGAAGGTTATAACATACGTCGTAGAAGATTTAAGTTTCTTTGATGCAATAAAGCATTTACGTTGATAAAAATATATTAAATTATTCTATTGGTGTATATATATATATATATATATATATATATATATATTTACATATATATTGTAACGGTGCGCGTGTCCGCCTCGAGCACGAGGACGGCGGGCGCGGCCGTTCTAAATCCCGGCTGGGCTTAGCCCCGAATGATTCCGGCGAGGGAGAGGGGCGGTTCGCGAAGGGCGAAATATCGCGTTCAGGATTGCGCGTGGGGTAGGGCGGCTAATGGAGCACACACGAAATAATAAAATAAAAATAATTAAAATTTAAATAGGCTTTAATAGCGCAGCGTCAATAATATAGTACAGCGCCTACATGCGAGGCGTGCGGGACGCAGGCCGAGGGTCGCCGAGGCGACGGCGCGCGCGGAGCTAGGGAAGAGAGAGAGAGAGAGAGAGAGAAAAGGGGCTGCCACTTACAGCGAGTCGGAGCTCGATGATCCCGCAGCGCGTCCTCGTCCGGCAGCAGCACCTTTCTTCACCGAGAGCGGCGGTGACGTCGCCGTCCAGAAATCCCGGGATGGGGCGGTTATTCCGCGGAGACAGGGTCGGACGACAGTCCGTTCGCTCGGACTCGTCCTAGGCGCGTGTGCACTGCACACACCCACAATACCGTGGCACAACACGCGCGTCCGATCGGGTACACTCCCCAAAGAAGAGGTACGTGGTGAAGGGAAACACGTGGAGCACGAGGCGTGTTCCCGTACACGACCAAACACGAAACCGTAACAGCAAAAAAACAACGTACGTGGAGCGAAGGCCGGTTACGACGCGTGTCAAAAGCTCGCGGCTTTCTCTCTGTCTAATCCTTCGCGCGCGTGGCCGTCTCTCCCCACTCCCCGCTCTTTCTCTCTCTCTCTCACTTACCTCTCCGCCGGTGTAGTTGTGCGTCGGCCTGTAACAGATCAACATTTATACATGGAAATATACAAATAAATATTTACAGGATACGGCTAGAGAGAGAGAGAGAGCAACGGGACGTGGGAAAGCAAGCGCACGTAGTGCTTGCGTTCCCCGTCACACGATATATATATATATATATATATATATATATATACATATATATTTACATATATCTATATATATATATATTTACATATATCTATATATCTATATATATATATATATATATTTACATATACTTCACTATGTAAAAATTGATTTCAATACTTTATTTTGTTTAACTTAGAAATAATTGAATATAATCCTAAAATGTTATTTTATTACTATTTTAGGCTATAAATTTTTTTTTAAGAATAAAAAATATTTACGTGTGACTGTGAAGTCTAATTAGGAAAAAATATCATTTAATATAAAAACAACAACTTATAGAGAAGAGCTTTTAAATGTTTAAAATGTCTAATACATTATATTTGCCCTATTTTATACTTTGTAACGTTGTGCGGACTTCCGCTCGTCACCTACTTACTGTCTTCTTCCTTCCAGGGCGGGAACTCGGGCTGATGTGCGTGTTGTTAGTAGATATAGCAAATGTATATTTGCTATATCTATATATATATATATATATATATATATATATATATATATATATATAGTTATCATATGATAAACAAAATAACAATTTAATATATTTTAACAAAATTCATTCATCGTACAGAGTCTCATCCGCTATCTTCCCCGCCATATCACACTCGCGCTCGCAGAAAATATACTACTTTCCCGGCGTTTGGTGGCCGCCGCTTCCTAATCTTTACCACGTCCCCCTTTCCCCGCTCGCAAAATTTACATTAGTATAATTATAACATTAATGGGCGCGCAGGCTCACTCACCCGATACCGCAATTTATGAGGGCGTCCCCCCGTGCGCTCCCTGCTGCTGCCGGCTTCTCTTCCGCGATAGTCTCCCTTTGAGAGAGAGAGAGAGAGAGAGAGAGAGAGAGAGAAGAGAAAGAAAAAGGTTGTATCGTCCAGGCACCTTCCGCACAATTCACTCTCACAACTTACACAGTCCTTGTCCTCACACTTCACAAATCCCTTCCAATCACACCCGTACTTCACACAACTTCTCTTCTGTCCTTCAATTACTCAGAACGAGAAAGTTGCGAGTTTTGGCAAATGGCCGCGACACGTGTGTCTTCTTCAGGCTTCGAAAATCTTCTGAAGTCCTCTTCGTCTTCATCCTCGACCTCTAATCGCAGCTCTTCTTTTCGTTATGCTCCAATCATCAGCCTTCTTCCCCAATTTGCACCAATTATCGTACGTCTTCTCCGATCTGCGCCAATCTCGGGATCTTCCGTAACTTTAATATGACTTATGCCGCGCGCCAATTTTGAATTTACCCGGGAGATATATCTATATATATTTGCCCGTCGGTAGTTCGGTGCGGCACCGCTAAGAGCGGTGGCGCGGTCGGCCGCTCCATCTCCGCAGTGACTTCCGTCTTCACGCTGGCTGCTACTTCCAGTGCGGTCGTCTGCTGTGCGGACGTCGCACGCTGTATCTCTCTGACTCTCACTAATTTCGTTGTGTTTTTTTCAGCGTTTCAACGCGCCCTTCCTGCTTGTTGAGCTGACATCGTTGAGCTCGATGCGGACATTGTCGTTGCTGGTTTCTTTTCTGTGTTCGGCTTCCTTGCGTTCATTCGAGCAGCGGCCCATGCGGCGTACAGTATGCTGCGCATAACGTGGTGCGGCCACGTGTCTTCGAATCTTCCACTTCCCGCTTGCAGTATCTGCATGGCTTTTGGACCTTCGCCACGTATGCTTGTTTTTTTTTCTATTTCTTTAGTTTAGTATCTCCACTCGTGTTTGCTTTACAATTTCATCATATCATTTCCCCGTTTCGAGGTTATGTTCTCTCCCTCTCTCTCACTCCATTTTCTTCTGTATGCGTCTAACTGTCCGTGTTCATATCTCTCTGTTTTTCTTTCTCTCTCTCCGACTTTCTTCCTTGGTAAGTAAATCATTATTTCCATCTCCCTTTATATGTGTATTTTCTGTATTTTCTCTGGATGCATATTCTGTTTTCTTTTCTCTCCTCCTATCTTCCTTTCCTTCTCTGCATGTACTTTTCTTGATGTCATTTCTACATGTATTTTTCCTTTTTATTACATGCATCCATGTCTTACTTCAATCTTCTCCTTCTATCTTCCCTTCCTTCTATGCGAATACCTTCTATTTGTTACTTGCATCCATATAACTTTTCTCGCTAATTTTACTTTTACCTTTATTTATTTATTTCTTATTTTCATTTTCAGGTTGTAGTTGCTGTATAAAGTAAGTTGAAGAGGTAATACATTCCTTTGATAGATCAACTAACTATTTAGTTAAAACTAAATTAAGTACATCATAGTTATTGAGTTTCTGTTTAAGGCTTAACTAAATGAGTTAAACTTAATAATAATTTCTTCTGTATAAGAAATAATCTGTTGTAAAAAAAAATATTTAGTCAATAAAGTTTGAATCTTCTATAAACACTTTAATTCATTAAAAAAACAGTATTTGCGCTTATACAAGAGTTATGTAATTTTACTAAATTTTTGTAACAAATATTTAGTTATTTTAGAGATATTGTTTTGTTTTTGGTAATTTTTTAACTGATATTTCATTTATTCCCTTTTGTTAAAAAGTTAACTTTACTAATTGCTCTTATTAAAAGTAACAAACATTTATTTAAACTTAATTCCTTGTTGCTAAAAACTGACTTTCATATAAATACTAAACCATTTAATAGATTCAACTGTTATGCCTTTGAACTAATTATACTTTAGTTAGCGCTACTAAATATTATTTGTACTAAATCATTTAGTTAATTTTAATCTTTCTTTATTTGTATCAATGAAATATTTATTTAAGATAACTAAATATACCTTACTAATTCCTTTTACTAAATATTTTATAGAAGTAACCAATCTTTTTTTTCAATGTATTATATACCTTTTGTACGAAGTCACATTTTCCATTCATAAACATATTTTCTTTACAGTCTCTATACTAATAAGTTTGTTTTCATTAATATTTTAGAAAGTAAGTGATTTTTATGAATGCAAATTCATTTGTTGTTTTGTATTACAATAGTCTAATAATGGAATCTCTTGTGAAAATAATTCATAATAAAACAAAACACCATCAAATAAATAGTTAATTCACAATGTGCACATATGGGGCATTTGCATAATTTTAACATCTCAATACATCATTAACTTCCGCAAATTGTCGAGAATAATAATGAAATAGATTGCAAATATTTTTATTAGTTAATAATAGGATCGTATATTTAAATGCTAAAACTACGTTGAAAAATAATATTGATTTCGATTATATATATAAAAACCGGGATAATAATAATATTGATTTCGATTATATATTTATACGGGCACACGTATATTTTTATATATACGTACATGTGCCTTCGATGTACCCTGGCTTGTTGTCGAGCCTGGAGTTTCCTCCACCAGCTTGGGAATATCTTATTAAACAATTGATTAAGAATAATAACAATTCTCGTTTTCTTTTAGAATGCTTCCTACGCTCGGTTTGATAGACGGGAGTCCAAGGGCTTCACTTGAATACGGATTCCTTTTCTTTCAAAAGGAAAGCCGTACTCGCCTAGGCCTACCGATCTATATCCTTATATGAGAAAATATATATGTTTATTTGTGTGCAAAAAAAGAGGGCCATGTACAGTTCTACCATGTAGGAGGACCAATCACTTCCCCGGATGAAATGGAAAGAGTGAGACAGAGGACAGAGAAAATGAAAATAATAATTAAATTATAATTAACTTTATTCTTTACTTTTAGTATTCATCTTTTGAACACACACACACACACACACACACACACACACACACACACACACACACACACACCATATGAATACACAACTATACAAGGAAGGAGCGACACAGACATCTCCCTTCTCTCTTGTAAAATCAGTGGAACAAACACCAGGAAAGCATCAGAGAACCTCACCACTGACTGAAAATGAGAACAACAAGAAGACAAAAAGAGCAGTGACAACAGTTCCAATACCACGGATGACATCGGAAAAAGAGAAAAATAAAGGCGGTTCAGATCAGGATGTGGACTCTAACTGGATGCTCGTAAACAAAAGAGGAAAATTGAAACAAATGCAATTACATAAAATGGTACAGGAAAAACAGTAAGAACTAACTGAAGGGATATACGAGGCTCCTATCAAAAGCAAAACAAAGATCAAAATAGTCCGTCCCGATGCAATTAAGATCAAGGCCCTAGGACAAATAACATATTCTGATATACTCAAAAAAAATGAGAGCTACGGAACAGATGAAAGACCTGGGAGAAAGACTGACTCGTATTAGACGAACCAGAACAGGGGAACTTTTACTAGAGATGGGAAAGCCTGGTAAAGGAACGTCAGAGCTCAAAACCGAAGTAGAAGCCATACTTCTAAAAACAGCAGATTTACAGTTGATGACACATAAGGAATGTATCATAATCAAAGACATGAATACCACAGTAGAAGAGGTCAGAGATGCGATTGCTGCTAAGCTAGGTATGGAGCCGTTAACGACGGATAACACAAAACTCTGGTGTCTTATGCAGGAACTCAAATGGCCAGTGTATTACTTCCAGCAATATCGGCATGAAATCTGCTGGAAAGTGGAAAATTAAGAATTGGATTGGTAAACTGCAGGGTGCGGAATTACCAAAATAGGATGCGGTGCTATCGCTGTCATGAATATGGGCATATTGCAAAAGATTGCAAAAATGAAACTGATAGATCTAAGCAATGTTTCAAATGCGGTGAGAGTGGACATAAATCAGTAAATTTTAAAACGATAGTAAGTAAAGCAGACACGGAGGGATCCAAAACGTAACATAGAAAATGGTTAAGATAATACAAATGAATCTGAACCATTGCGCTGTTGCACAAGACCTTTTGTCTCAGCGTATACGAGAGGAAAATATTGATATTGCGATTGTCAGTGAGCAATTTAGAAATCTTAATGAAGTAAATTGGATGAATGACTGTACAGGCAGAGCGGCTATCTGGGTATGCGGAAACGCAAACATATCCGAAGAAAAAGACCTCAGATGCTAATTTTACTTGGGTAGAAGTAGCTGGAACTCGCCTGTATAGCTGTTACTAACCACCAAATGACGATATGTAGATGTTTATGAAAACCTTAGATAAGATCGCAGATAGTGCAAGGGAATCATCCTTACCACTGGTTATTGGTGGAGATTTCAATACTTGGGCAAAGGAATGGAGCAGTACAAAGTCAAACAGGCGCGGTTCTAAACTACTGAAGCATTTGCGAATCTTGAGTTGGAAATCGCTAACACGGGAACTACGCCGACCTATAATAAAGATGGTAAATCGTCAATAATTAATCTAACGTTCGTCAATCCCAGATTAATGGGAGAGCATCTCAGCTGGAGAGTCATCGATAGCTACACCGGTAGTGATCATCAAGCGTTAATTTACCAGATTCAAATTCTAACTAAGCCATCGCCGTATCGAGGCATAAATAGGAATAAGAGATGGGCCCTAGATACCTTTGATAAGGAACTGTTCTTATGTTCTCTAGAGGGAAAGTCAGTGGCAGGAACTGCTGAAGGCAAAGCTCAAGATCTGTTAGACATTCTAAGAACAGCGTGTGATAAATGTATGAATAAAAATACTAATCCACGAGGACGTCCACCTGTACCGTGGTGGAACAAAGAAATTGCTGCGCTTCGAAAGGAATGCTTTCGAGCTAGAAGACTCCATTAGTGAGCGAGAGGTAAGCCATACTTTCAAAAGCTGATGGCAGATTTCATAAATAAAAAAAGACTACTTAAGACTGCCATTAAGAAATCTAAGAGCGAATATATGATAAACTTATACAAAGAGGTAGACCGTGATCTCTGGGGACAGATATATAAGAAAATCATGAATAAGATGAAACAAAGACAGGCTCCTATACCATCATGCCCAATCTTTCTAGATAAGGTTGTCAATCACCTTTTTCCCAAATATAGTCTGAGATCAACTGAATGCGGGCTAACAGCAGAAACTGGAATGACAGAGATGCAGGATATTAATCAAGCAGAGGTAATGATAGCTGCTAAATCCATACAAAATCGTAAAGCACCTGGAATAAATGAAATACCAGGCTTGGTGATCAAAACGACAGCTTTAAATATTCCCGAGTTATTTGCAGATACTTTTAATGCAGGCATAAAAGAAGTATATTTTGCGTCACAGTCGAAGTTGCAGAGATTGGTACTGATCCCAAAGGGGAAGAAACAGTTCGAGAATCCGTCATCCTACCGACCTCAATATGCTTGATATCGAAGGAAAGTTGTTCGAAAGGATAATATGTAGCAGAATTCAAACATCCTTAGCACAAGAAGGAGGACTATCAGATAATCAGTTTGGCTTTAGAAAGCATAGGTCGACAACTGACAAGGTAAATCGTGTGATAAAACTGGCTACTAATGCCATTAGTGGTAGTCGTAATACTAAACGTATGTGTGCGATCATCGCCTTGGATATCCGAAACGCTTTCAACACAGTTAGATGGTCCAATGTAATGATATCTCTTGAGCAGAAGATTTCGTTTTACTGGAGGAAAATAATATCCAGTTACCTTACAAACCGGAAGCTTATATATGACACAAATGAAGGGTTGCACTCTTATAATATTACAGGTGGGTTACCATAAGGATCTGTCCTGGGGCCCTTACTCTGGATTATTGCATATGATAGCCTGTTAAGAATGCAGTTACCGGAGGGTTTGTCAATGGTGGCTTACGCGGATGTTGTGGCACTAGTGGTAGAAGCCAAAATCGTACACGGTATGCAGTACGTTGGGGATAAAGCCATAGAACTGGTGGCTGAATGGTTACATGACAATAGCTTACAACTGGCAGCAGAGAAAACTGAAGCTATCATTATCACAAGATGTAAGAAGAGGCAACATAGTAGGTTTATAGTGGAATCTAAATCTATTAAGACCAAGGATACGATTAAATATCTGGGAATTATACTGGATGCAAGGCTGTCTTTTAGATCATCTTTCATATGTTGGACTAAAAGCTTAACGGGTGTTGAGAACGCTAGCCGGAATTATGCCAAATATTGGAGGTCCGAAACAACCACGAAGAATTCTTCTTGCCTCGGTGGTCAGATCGGTATTACTATATGGGGCCCCAATTTGGGCAGAGCAACTCAGAATCAATCCATCGTATTTTGCCAATTGCCGGCGAGCCTATAGAATAATAGCTTTACGAGTGGCTTGTGCCTACGGAACTGTGTCAGATGATGCCCTTCTTGTAATCGCAGGACTTAACCCCGTGGATCTTATCGCAGTAGAGAGGTATGAGACAACGCTAAAACATATGAGGAAAACTTAGGAACACAAGAACCTGAGAATAACGAGGATCAATGTTTAGAGAGAGCCACGGAAGAATGGCAAAAAAGATGGGATTTGTCAAGTAAAGGACGATGGATCTACCAAATTATACCGGATATAATAAGTGGATAAGGAGAAAATATGGTTATGTTACATATTACCTTACTCAGGTACTTACCGGACATGGGAACTTCCGGAGGTACCTTCATCGAATAGGTATCAATGACAGTGCCGAATACTCGGTATGCAAAGGTATTGAAGAAAGTGTAGAAAATGTTATCTTCTATTGCCCCAGGTTCAAAGAAGTACAAGAATAGTACAGAAAATCATGGAGTGGAAATTTTAATGCGGAGGGTTTAGGAGCTTGTCTCTTGAATTCACAAGAAGGTTGGAATTCGGTGACTGCGCTCGTATCAGGAATCATGGATAAGCTAAATGTATATAGAAAGAAGAAGAAAAAAAGAAAAATGTGATATCTACATGAGAACGGCCTATGGCAAAGCTGCTAACCCGCGAAGTAATATCTATATGTGGTTTCCGCGGTGTTGTGGCGGGTGAGGATACGGAGTACGGTCAGGTGTTAAATTTGGCTGTAAAACGAAGGGGTTTTAGCTGGTGCGAATCCAGTACACAACGGCGTGGATAATGATAGTACAAGATAATATTAAGATCCACGGCTGGTCATGGTCTATTAAGATTTTTCCCCTACACCTCACCGTTCAAAAAAAAAAAAAAAAAAAACACACACACACACCAGTGTGGAGTTTTGTTGCTTTCTCTCATCTGGCGCCTCTCCAGGTTGCGGATAGTGGATGGCTCGCTACAATTTGTAGAGGGCACTGAGGAAATAAAATACACAGGGCGGACAGAAAAAGCTAATAGGGAGGGCCTCCCGAACTTAAGGCCAATTATGATTAATGTTTGGTATAAACAAGGATATACCCCAGGGAGTAACTCCGGCAAGACCGGTCAATCTTCTCACCGATTCCGATAGAGTGCAAGCCTCTATGGTCAGTGGTAGCCCCTCGGATTCTGGGGTGGGTAAATCAAACATCATCATAGACAGTATATTGAGTACTAAAGGAGATGTCATGATGGATCAAGAAATGACGGATCGTGAAATCTCCATCATGCGAAGAAACAATCATCTGGAGCGACTTGGTGAGAAGATCAGCCAACTGTTGGATTTTACTAAAGATAGGCATAACGTGCACAAGACCATTAAGGATCTTGCTCGTTCTATTAATACCTCATACAAATGCATCAGTATGGCACAGGATGATCTGTTGCAGTATCACCGTCCCGGTACTCATGAAGTGGTGACTCAAACTACGCCGAGTCTACGCTCTGATACCAAACGGAGCGCACCCTAAGGGATGGATTTTACTCCTAAAACAGTAGGTGGCAAAAGGACGAAAGAACCATCACTGGGCTTAAGGAGACCACTAGAGTCAATTGGAGTACCTACAGGGAAGTCTGAGGCCAAGGATAATCAATGACAGACTATCAAGCGCAAGACGCCCAAAGGTAAAGATAAAGAATTACCCAGTGCACGCAGGCTTAATGGACGAAATACACCTCATTCCATTTTGATTAAGGCCAATGAAGGAGTTACATACGCGGAGGTACTGCGTGAAATAAAGAATGACCCGGAGTTATCTCATGTGAAGAATGAGGTTAACAGGATACGCAGAAATGCAAGCGGTGCCCTTGTACTTCAGTTAGAACGGACAGCCAAAGATGCACATGAGTTGGCTCACATTGTTGAAACTAAGGTTGGCCATAGCGCATCCACTTAGGTCGTGACTAATCTTATTACTTTCGAGATTAAAGATATAGATGAGGTCACTACAAAGGGTGTATATAAGATGAGGTCACTATAAAGTAACATTCGCCAGTGATGACCTGATTCAGCGGATCCTTAATTGGAGAGTAAGCGACCTTTACACCGACAGTGATCACAGGGCGATCTTCTACGATGTTGCAGAGAAGAAAGTAAAGAACAAGTGCAATGAGTGGATGCCCACATGGAAATGGAACATCAGATCGCTACACTGTGAAGTGTTCGCCACTATAATATCAGAAGAGCGTTTAGAATATGGTGCACCAGGCCATCTGCCAAATGCACTCATGAAGCATATCTTTGAAGCATGTGATGCATCGATGACTAGGACTAAGAGCGGATTTAAACATCGTCAATCTGTCTACTGGTGGACAAATGAAATTGCAGAATTGCGCAAACAATATCATCGCGCACGTAGACTTGCCCAAAGAGCCCGCAGCCATCGTGGTACGTTTAGTAGTTTATTTAAAGAAGCACAAAGAGCACTTGTCAAGGCCATTAAGGCAAGCAACTGTGTGCAGAGGCCAACAATGACATATGGGGACGACCATACAAAACAGTCATGGCACGATTGAGTAGGGCACCAATACAACCCTCTAGCACGGTATTGATTGATAAGATTGTTACCGCTCTCTTTCCCAATGACACCCATGGGACTGTACTGCGCACGCAACACTCGGACGATATACCACCTATAACAGAAATGGAGCTACATAATGCTTATGCTAAGATTAGAGACAATGCTGCCCCTGGCCCTGATGGTATCTCTAATGCTTTAGTTAAGATGGCGATACAGAAGAATCCATCTATATTTCCAAAAGTATATAATGGTTGTCTTCTTGAGGGTGTTTTGCTGATTGCTGGAAAACTCAAAGGCTAGTCCTATTACCTAAGGGCAATAAGCCACTTGATGATCTGTCATTATACACGCCATTGTGTATGCTCGATAAGGTAGGTAAAATATTTGAAAAAATAATATGTAGCCGAATGGAAGCATTCACTGAGGGATTGTACGGTTTATCCTCACGCCAATTTGGATTTCGGAAATCAAAATCAACAGTCGATGCTATTAAACTGGTAGTGTGTACTGCAAGAGATGCAATCAGTGGTAAGAGATGGAAAGGTGGCACTAAACAGTATTTTACCATTCTCGCTCTAGATGTCAAGAATGCCTTTAATTCAGCGCGCTGGTCTTCTATTATGAATTCGCTTAAAGAGTTCGCAGTACCTGGTTATCTACAGAATGTCGTGACCAGCTACTTCGAGAATTGGATAATATTATACCGAACGGATGAAGGCATTGTATCGCATAAGGTTACTGCGGGAGTCCCTCAGGGCTCGGTTATAGGACCTCTATTGTCGAATATTATGTATGATGGCGTGTTGAGGATTCCACAACCGCCTGATTCAATAACAGTAGGGAACGCCGACGATATCGCTTTAGTAGTGACGGCTAAGACCCTCGATGAACTCGCTGAAAATGCCAATGAGACAATCAGCAACATCAATGGATGGATTAAGTCGGCTGGCCTACAATTAGCGAAGCACAAAACAGAAGTAGTTCTTGTCAGCAGTCGTAAGAAGGTAGATAGTATTACTCTTAAAGTTGGTAGCTGCCGCATTAGTTCTGCGCCATCTTTACGATGCTTGGATGTACAGCTTGATACCAGGTTAAACTTCAAAGAGCATCTAATGATATCTGGCGAAAAAGTGCAACGAGTTTCAGCCGCCTTGTGTCGGCTCATGCCTAACATTGGTGGCCTACGCCCACCCCAGAGGAACCTATTAGCTTATGTTGTTAATTCTGTCAGTATATATGCAGCGCCAATCTAGCATCATGCATGTGTAATTAAACCGTATTGTGAGCTGGCCATTGCGACCCGTCGCCGCTCCTGTATACGTATTATTAGTGGTTACAGGGCAGTATCCACCGACGCTGCTGAGGTACTTGCCGGAATTCTTCCTGTCGATTTAGCTGCAGATGAACTGGCTAGGCTGCACAACATATGTAAGGCCGCAGTGGATTATCTACAAGGTGCTAAAAACGTGGAACGTCATCCTTCTATAGAAATATGGCAAAAACGATGGAACGATTCTAGCAAAGGCCGATGGACTGATCGTATCCTTCCAGACATACACAGATGGATCAACAGGAAACACGGGGAACTAGATTTCCACCTAACCCAGTTGCTGACTGGACATGGTTGTTTTAGATTCTATTTCCACTGTTTTCACCTGGATAACAATGATTTCTGCCCCATCTGTCCGACATTAGTTGAGGATGTCGAGCATATATTAGTAAGCTGCACTCGTTTTAGAACACAATGTGAGCACTTGATGAACATCATCAATAAGCCAAGCATTATATCAATAATGCTGGAATCTCCTGAAATCTGGAAGGCAGTAGCCAGTTTCGCAAAAGATGTGATAACGAAACTCAGAAATGCCGATAGAATTAGGCGAATGGCCCAGGATAAACCAGGCTAGCTGATTCTATTTTAAGATGCAGAGGACGAACATCGAACCCCTGGTCACTTGTGTGGATGGGGGACGTAAGATAGTGTCATAAGAAGAAGAGCCGTATAGGCTATCTAAGAGCCCCGCCGAAGTAATATTCCCGGATAGTTCCGGCGGGATGCTGGTTTCGAGAGGCCACTAGTGCAGAGCTTGCTCTGCCTACGGCTAATAAAAACACACACACACACACACACACACACACACACACACACACACACAGATAGAGAGAGAGAGAGAGAGAGAGAGAGAGAGAGAGATGCCAATATCACGTTCCAGAGTTTTTTGAGACTACTGCTTGTGCTACTATATGAGGTACGTATTCTTTTAAGTTAAGTTTTCTTCGGGGAAAACGGTGGGTTCATTATTTATTCCCTTTGAGGGGATATGCAGTTCTTTAAATATTAGTTTTGTGTTAGTGAATAAAACGTCTTTGTGGACATACTCTCATTATCGAAGTAGTTATTTCAAAATTCATTTGTTTCATCACCTATGTGTAATAATTCTTCGTTCAGCTTTTGTTGTTCATCATCTGTTTCGCTCTCGTCGCTCTGACTATCGGTAGATGCGTTGGCGAGTAACGAGCCTGCCGTATGGTCTATTCCTCCTTCTTCTATTTCCGCGGCTAAATTTTTTCGAAACATTTCTGGTGACAGAAATTCGATAGGTTGGTCATGTGTACGAAGAAACTCTAGTCGTTTCGTCTCGTAGCTTAGTGTTACTCGAGCGTCGCTTAAATATCGTGTCCCCAAAATACCGGAATACGGTATTGGAAAATCATCGGAGACGACGTGGAAACTAGAGATTCCTCCCAAAACTTTAAGTTTTAAAGTTCCTAGGGTGGAAAACTGTTCTGAGCTTATCCCCCTCAAGAATCCTTTCTGTGACTCATCGATTTTCTATTGATGAAATGGAAAGAGTGAGACAGAGGAGAGAAAAAATGAAAATAATAATTAAATTATAATTAACTTTATTCTTTACTTTTAATATTCAGCTGTTGAACACACACACACACACACACATACACACACACAGAGAGAGAGAGAGAGAGAGATGCTGATATCACGTTCCGGAGTTTCCTTGAGACTACTGCCTGTGTTCCCGACTGACTGCTTCTTGATTGAGACTTCTTGACTGCTACTTGACTGAGACTGCTACTTCTACTGCCACTCCCTGGCACTCATTGCTTCTTGATAGAGACTTCTTGACTGCTACTGCTACTGATACTGCTACTGATACTGACTGGCATTGCTTTTTGTGGAAAAAATCGGGGCTTTATATACCCGATCTTGCCATCACTATCCGCAATGCCTCTCTCTGCTCCTCGCTTTTATGGCTTATCTTATTATTTTATTTATTTTTCTTATTTTTAGCCTTAATATTAATGTAATTTTATAATTTTTATTAGAAACGTTTGTTACAATTTTCATGCCAATTATTCATTTTATTTACAATATGGTTTAATTGTTAAAAGTACTGATTTTACCGCATTAACCATTAAAAAATTATAATCAAGCGCATCGCTAATGTACATATTGCGCTTCCTAAAGGCCTTCGTCGGAAAAACATACGCTTCTGACGTATGAACTTGCGCAAGTCAACGCCTTATTTCGGTAGGTATTACGAAGTTGCTTTCCTCGCCCAAATAGGATGATGACATGTTGCATGAGATTTAGTCATTTTAATTTCGATTTTACTTTAGTCTACAAAAACTTAATATATTTTCATTATTGTTCGTACAACTAATACGTACTCTAACTTATTTATATATATATATATATATATATATATATATATATATATATATATATATATATATACTTTAATGTTTATATCTTGGTTATATATTTTTATAATATATTTTTATTTGATTTTTTAAAAATCAATATTATATTATTGTAACTATTTAGCCCGATGGTACAGTAGTAATACAAATTTCAAAGAAAACCTAAAATGCTCGAAACATCGGATACTTCCAAATTCTGCTTTTTCACAATTTTCTCTGTTTTTCAGGACTCTACTCAATGCAGGTCAGTTCAGAGCTTAAAAACTCTGGATTATCTTATAGCACTTTTTTTTGCCCACTTTAATTCAGCACTTCTTACACCAGCATATACCGATGCCACTCCGGTACAGCTGGCCCGGCCGGCCCATTCATTCGCACTCGCGCGTCACATCGTTTACCTGGCCGTCTGCCGCGGACGATTGACACAGTAACACCATCTAGCAGGTAAGAATTTTTGGTACCATCGCCGTCTTACTTGTATTTTTATATAAGCGTTTATCTTCTCTGGTATAGCTTACGAAGCATGAATGGTACATCTAAGCAACATTTATTCCTGTTAGTTTAAACTTGTTACATTCTTTCGATTTTAAAGCTATAAATATTTTTAAAAAATGTATTAAAAGTACATATAAAATAAAAACATTTTGTTCCCGACGCATGTGTCAGTAGGAGAGAGAAAGATCGACGGATGGATATTTCAGCACAGTACGCGAAGTGCTATGGAAGCTCCGTGATTCTGGGGCCATTGTTTTGTATTTCTCTTCCAGGGATAGGTATTCCAACGTAATTGGAGAGGTCCTCCGGCGTAGAGATTTTAAATTCCTATGCGGCCACGTTGGGTCAAGACAAGCACGTCTTGTTGAAAATGCTCGTCCAGGTCAGTTGTCGATAAAAACGATATAAAATTAAACACCGTCGCTTCGATTTCTGTACGTGTATAAGAATGGGAATGTCCTAGTTTATGATTTCAAAGACAAACTGCGGGGTCTAGAAATTAAAACCTAGATTATAAGTGATTTACCATGTATACATATTGTATCCGGCGAAGATTTTTCCATTAAAAAGTTTTTCATTCGTTGTGATTGAAAAAGGTGTCAAAGACATGTTTTTGAAAATAAAAATTCGTAAAAAGATCAGCATGCACAGAGTTTTTTGTGGCGAGGTACAGATCGAAAAGAAGCGCTAAAAGAATTCGGTGCAAAATCATCTCTATACACAGCTATTTATATAAAAAATTAAAACACATCACGATTTCTGTCAGTCTATACGGAAACCGCGAACAGTATTATAGATGATTGTTACATGGATCACTATGTACATCGCTGTGATTCAATTGATAATGCGTGAAACAGACAATCGAAATTAATAAATTTGCAAATTGGGAAATGCACGGATGGGCAAGTAATTATGCCGAGTTTTTAAGGGAAGTAAATACAGAAAATATTTCAACTGATTTAATTAAGGCCGTTGATGATAAGAGCAATGATGAAAAAGTTTTGGGACTAAAGTGGCTCAAACTGGCCGATAAACTTGCCTTTATATACAATTCAAGTAAAATTAGTCAAGATTTATGCACCGGATCAGAGAGACCGACTAAAAGACTTTTAAGAGTTATTATTACTATTATTATTATTATTATTATTATTATTATTATTACTATTTTTTGATCCTCTTGGTTTTTTTATACAGCTCACTATGCAGTCTATAATTTTGATGCAAACGATCTGGGCTCGTGGGATTGGATGGGATCAAAAATTGCGTGACGCAGAATTTTTTGGTTTGCAATAATGGCTGAAAGGATTGGACATGCAGGTTAAAATAGGGTGCAGATGAGAAAAAAATGGGCAGCTTTGTTTACATGTTGACCGCTCATAGTTTAAATACTGATTCGCCCATTATGGCTTTTAGACGGTTCTCTGCACATAGGGGCACATCACTGACCATATATTCGGCTAACGGCAGCAATTTGAAGGATATGAATTCAGAATTGCAGCGAGTGTTAAAAGATTAACCACACAGAAATTGAAAGTTTTGCGGCGAAAAATAATTTAAGATGGAAATTTATTCCACCAACAGCTTCGCATATAGGGGGACTATGGAAGCAACTAATACGTTCCCTGAAAATAGTCTTAGCAACAGTTTTGAAAAAACAAGCGCCAAAGAAGGAAATCTTGTCAATCTTGTTAGTAGAAATCGAGCACATCGTAAATTCGCGATCCCTCACTCATGTATATATAGATCCGGACGGGTATGCCAACGTAATTGGAGAGATCGTGCAGCGCAGATATTTTAAATCCTTGCGCGGACACGTTGTAGGGTTGTAAGAACAATGTAGGGTTATAATTTGTACAGACTGATTTGAGCGGTGAGTTTGATCGCCGGAAAAAGGATCTATTGTTTAGAACGCGACTTATGACGCCGTGACGTACTTGATGCGGGACCGAGTTGCTTTATTGACCGATACATGCGCAATAGATATTTTGCGCGACAAGAGCGCGACGCTTTTCATCCGAGGATCAGGAGTTTCGCTTAAAAAGGAAAAAAACTAATAGCTATTCGATAGATCGCCGTGAGAGATATTATGGGGACAAGGAAACAAGAGCCTAAAGGGAAGAGGACAGTTTGGCGGCGTGAGGGCGATGGCGAGGAGGATTGTATTGCGAATTCAGCGGTCAGTCTCTTGTCAATGTCGAAATTGAATGCTTCCACATGTTATATAATTAATTTTTTTAAATAAATTTTAACAGTTTAACCCAAAACATTTTCGTATTGTTTTCTAATATTTTTTACCTCTCTCTTGCTCTAAAATAATAAATTATTTCAATTCATCTTCAACAATTATTCGATTAAATTCAATATAAATTTTTTAGGAATAAACAACATGTGTACTTCTAGCGCGACACTGTTCAAATTTTTGATTTTGATTTTATTATTATATTTATTTGTATCATTTTTAATTTTTGATCTAATTTATTTTTAGTCATAAATTCTATTTCAGATAAAAGTATTTATTATTTTAATTAAGAAAAGTCAATTTCAATCTGATACAAGTGTAACACCATAAATATTTGTTATATCAAATTTAATGGAGAATAAACATAAACATGTAATAAGTTATCATAGTGCAAAAAGGAGGAACTCGGTGAAGGCAAAACTAATAAGATTCATTTTTCAATATAAAGCTTTCAAATTTTATAACGGAATAAAAAACATGCAAGAAATATTACTTCTTTTACACTAAGCAAGACAAATGCAGATAAAAATATACAACTGTGTAACAGAAAACGTGGGATTGAAAACCTATGACCATTGACTGATCCGCGCCCTACGTTTTAGAATACTCCTTCTATTGCATCATTGAAGCTACGCGCATATATATATATATATATATATATATATATATATATATAGTCACGGGGCCGCATCCGAAATGCGCCTCGTAAGCCGCGACGCGTGCATGTAAACACCGCGCGGTCTCAACGTGGCGATAGGGAGGTGAAGATTCGGCGCGGAGAGGCGCGAATGGCAGTTAGAGTCCAGTCTTGTTTTGGATAGTTCAAGGAGAGCCACGTGCGCTCGAGTCGGGACAAAAAGAAAAGCAAGTACAGCGGGGTTTTTGTGTGCGCGTTCGACACGTCCTACGGAGGGAAGTAGGACTTCGCAACTTCGCACCGAGCAAGCGAACGAGTGGAGTACGCGAGTCCAAGGGGATCGCCTACTGGAGCCGGCGGCCGTTGGCATCACCGGGAGCGTGAGGAAGGCCCAGCAACTCCCGCCGTCGCCCAGCGCCTGCCGCGCTAGTGTTCGCGCCTGTTTCGTGCTTGCGCAGACGGTGTAGGCGAACCGCTGCCGTCTGGCGCCCGCGTGTGCTTGCGCGTGCCGCCCAGCGTCGACGCCAGTACTCCTGGGGGACGCCCCGTCGTGAGTACTTCCAGGTTAGTTAACACGAGTTGCGTGGCGCTCGCTTATTACGGCCTGCGGAACTTCGCGGGTTTCAATATTGTAAATCGGGAGATTATCGCGCTGCTAATAAACCTTGTAATTGAAAAGCTTGTTCGCGTTGATTTCTGTTCTTCTTTTCCTCGCTGTCAGCCCCTACCTTCCCCGATCATTTTCCCGCATCGCGCTGATTTTGCGCGCAGGATCCTCCCGCCTCCACGGGCACGGCGAAGAGCTTCCGCCGTGCGAACTGAGCTTGTTCTGGACGTGGTGCTCGCGGCCAGAGCACCGCCCACAAGACAAATAAACTCGCGCCTTCAATAGTCGGTTTTTTTGTTGTAACGGTCCGGCGCGTCACGGCGCGCCGAGACTCTACCGCCCAAGGGCGCTTATTTCCCGAACGACGAAAAGAACGAGAAATGTGGGTTGCGCGCAGGCCGTACCGGAGCGGCCGCGCGTTGATGTTCGAACTGAAGTTCGTATAGTCAAATCCACTCCGTTACAATATATATTGCGACGAGTCATAATGCACCCGCGCCGACTCAACCGAATTGAATCGCGGGTATAAGTAAGAGCGTGTCAAGAGATTTTATGTGATATTCAGTCAAGTTTATCATTAAATTTGAAATATGGATAAACTTTCAAATAATACTGTGCTCATCTTTAGATTAATGCGATAGTGTTACTTATATGACCGTAATATTATATTAGGTTGTCAAATATCTCCCTTCCGCTTTTTTGTCTCGTGAATTTCTCGGCTATGTACAAAGCGCTACAGAGCTCGTATCTGACAATACTATACATCATGACAAATTATAGACATGTAAACATGGAGTTTACTAACGCCGAAATTCGCGCTATTTTACAGTTTAAAATTTAAAGTTTAAAGTCCTTCGTCAAAGGCAAATCCGCTAGAGAAACGTTCCGTGAGATTGATGGTGTTTTGGGGGATGATACGCTAGCACATTAAACTGCAGAGGAATGGTTTCGACAATTCAGAGCCGATGAAAACCAGACCATGGATAAGCCAGCCGACGGAAGACCTGTGACGACGAATACCGATCAATTCATGGAATTTATCGAGTTAGCCCGACATGCGGCATCTCGTGACATCGTCCAGCAGATAAGAGTTAGTCACCAAACTATTTTAAACTATCTGCAGAAGGCTGGATACAAAAAAAAACCTTGGTGTTTGGGTGCCTTGACAAACCTTCTGGACCGAATCAACACTGCGAAGTGCTGCTGAAATGGAACGACCTCGACCCATTTTTAAAGTGGATAGTGACTGGTGACGAAACATGAATTACATACGACAATATCGAGTGAAAACGGTCGTGGTCCAAAGCCGGTGGACCGTCCCAAACAGTGGCCAATCCGGGATGGACGGCCAAGAAAGTTTTTCTGTGTATTTGGTGAGATTGGAAGGGAATCATCCACTATTTGCGGCTCCCATATGAACAGACGCTTAATTCTACCATCTACTGTGAACAATTGGACCGCTTGAAGCGGGCTCGACCAGAAGCATCCACAATTGGCCAACAGGAACGCTGAAGTGTTCCACCAGGACAACGCTAGATGTGCGCACGTCGCGCGGCGGACGAAGTTTTTTTTGTGTATCGGTGCTCCCGTTTACTTGTTCGGCGACGTCGCGGTCGGATCGGTGACGACGGTGTTCAGGACGCGGCGGGCGGATCAACGCGGTAGCCACGCAAAATCTGTTATTATATGTGAGTAAAAAAAATAAAGAGGGACAGCCTAACCGCAGAGAAAAAAATTCATGTGTCTCATGAGTACACGTTGCACGAACTAAAAAACCAAAGCAACGAAGGAGTGCTCTTCCTCCTCTTCTTCGCCATCCAACCTTGGAGAAAAGAACATCTTGCTCAACACCACGCTATAACCTCAAACCCAGCTTTAGACACAAAGTGACTAGCCCACTCGATTCTCCAAAGCACCATCATGCAAGTACCGAAGCCTGGCAAACAGGCCCTTGCTATCTATCCAGCAGCCCCGAGACGTGTCCACGTCTCCAAGGCATTTCAGGTCCTCGGTGGTATAGCCGCACTCGTACAAGAGACAGACAGAGAGACGCCGCCATCTTAGATGCCATCAGGGAGCGAGCGAGTGAGAGAGAGAGAGAGAGAGTCCTCGTTATTATCATTTTCCGAGTGTGTCAGTTCCCGTATATCATCAGCGTGTTTTATCTATGTTTGTCTTTTTCCACGCGTCATTGAACCCGCAAGGAGTGGGTTCAATGACTCACAAAATTTGCACAAGCAATAATAAGTGAGCAGATGCATTATCATGATGTAAAAGCCACCAATCGTTTTTCCAGAGTTCCGGACGTTTTTTGCGTATCGCCTCCGGCAAGCGGTGCATAATTTCAAGCTAGTATTCCTTATTGACCATACGACATCCGAACTTTATTTTGAACACAAAGTTTAATGCAAACTCTTTATTCAATTTTTTTGGTAAAAGAAAATAGCCGAGCATACGAAAAATAATTTTGTATGCTTTTTACAACCAAACAAATCATGCTATAGAGCTGAAGCCGTGAAGATATGTTCGGTACGCATGTACGAATAAAAAAGAAAAAAAATCGATAATAGAATGGGCGTAGTCATCGATATTTGCAAAGTCATCTGATTATTTGAACACACCTCGTATACTTTGTCAAGAAAATCAAGAGAGAACATAGGCCAACAGGGGGAGAATAACAAATTGCATACCTACTTGCATTTCTGTTGATACAATTATATGAATGAATAAATGCTTCGACATATCATTGTAGTAAAGGGAAGCGCATCCTTGATTCCAGGATTGTCATTCAATAAAATTAGCAATACTGATATTGAATATACTTGGATTTAATTGTTTTATTGCACGGGACGGACTAATGGAATAGGTTAATATATAATATGGGAATCTAACTATTTATGAGTCATATTTTGGAGTATTGTACAATCTTTTATTGTAAATTCACTAATATATATTTGTATTTTTATATACATTTACATTTATTACAACATTTATTACTTGATAGGAGATTGCACGATAATTAAATATTAATAAAAAATTAATTATTATTCTTTGTAGCAACTTACCTTTCTCATTAGAAATCGACATACTATATATTGTAATCTGATTATTAGCACAAAATGCAAGGAGTAAATTTTTTAATATATTGAGAAGCAGAATCTGAGTTGTCATCTTAATTGATCTGACGTGTTTATCATCTAAGCGAAGTTCTTTTTGATATATTCTTATTTGATCTTCATTTTTTGATATTGAATAACTACTAGTAATCAAAAACTCCCTGTACCATAGAAGACCTCCAGTTACTATGAAGTCCCTTTCCTGAGATTCATTTCCAAACAGTTTCCATTTTCTAAATGTAATTGAGTAATGAGCTAAACCTCTTTTACCAGCTACAGCTACACCCTGTCCTTCCTCATCAATAGCTGTAAACTATAAAATATATTATTTCTAAATACTGCTTCCGTAAATTTAAGAATTTCATCGTAAAATTTCCACCTATAGGGTGGTTTTATACATTACCTTGATCCATTAAAATACGGATTCTGCAACTTATTAAAAAATTGCAAGGATAAGGAATGGTACATTAGCAGCTCTAGGAGTCTATAGAATAATTGAATTGTTTCTAAAATAAATCTTCTATTAAGGAATCAGGTACGTATATAAAAAATAGAATTTCGAGCCATAATAATAGTTAAAAGTTCTAATATTACTGTTCGGGCATACCGACTGCAGCTGTGCGCGGGAAATGCGAAGAAGTCGAATTTTTTCCAACGTTTTCTTCGGCATAAAATTTTCTTGCGACGTCGAAGAAAGCAATCGTCTACGAGGACTGACCAGCGTTACACGGAAATATTTATTTGTGAGGCTATAAGCACAAGATTGTGTCCGCACGCGGCCTCCACATGCGCAGCCCTCTGTCACCTTTAGTCTTCGAGCAAATTTATATAACATCTTCGGGCGCATATATTGTTGTAATATACTATCTCCCATCTCATCGATGCGTGAGGCGGTACATTGTACAATCGCGCGTATCTACTGTTTATGTAAAGCGTATTATAATGTTAAGTGGTGTATTGCGTATATAAGTGTATTTATTGTACATTCGTATTGGTTAGTTAAGTTTAAATATCAATATTTATTGACGTGTCGGTTTTGTGGATTTATTTTGGCCCATCAGCGGGGCAAGAACCTAGCCTTGTGGAGATATTGCTACGAGCAAGTCTCCGAGGGTGTTCCCAGCGGCACGTGTGCCCGGTGGCTGCCGTCCGTGGCGAGGTTTAAATCCGTTCTCGAGACGTCGAGGCCACAACGGAGAGCAGAAGGTAACGCGGAAGAACCTTCCCCATCGACCTTACCAGCCCCACAAGCGTTTCCGTGTTTACTGTACGGGTAAATGTATATGACGACGGAGTACTCCACCATAGCGTAAGAGATAGTTGTAAGAGCGTTCGTATTTGTATATAGGGTATGCCCACGCGTTTCTTTAATAATTTTATAATTGCTTAAATTTATGGCTTTTTCCTCCTGTCCACAAGAGGAGGTTTTTTATGCCACGAATTTAAAATAAAGCATAGTTTTATTAAACCTTTGTTGTTATTTTCTTTGCACTCGACACATAGTTCCTCTTCGATCTGACGAACTTGTTATGATTATTACTATTATTATTATTATTATTATTATTATTATTATTATTATTATTATTGTTATTATTAGACACCGAAGGGAAACTCCTGGAAAAGCTGGTGAGACCCCGTCTACAGGTGGCGCTTTTTACATCTGGCGACCTTTCTGAGAGGCAGTATGGATTTCGGAGAAGGCGGTCAACCATAGATGCTATTCAGGAGGTAGTGGAGGCGGCCAGGACTACGGAGTGGGGGAATCTCTTCTCCCAATCTGTGTGTCTTCTGGTGACACTCAATGTCAAAAACGCCTTCAACTCGTTTAGGTGAACAGACGTGCTGGGGGCACTGGAGAAGGTCTTCAATGTACCTAAGTACCTACTCCAGATCATCGGAGATTATTTGAAGGAAAGATCCATTCTGTACGAAACGGCAGAGGGCTCTAAGCGAAAAGAGCTAACGTGTGGCGCAGCCCAAAGCTCCATCCTGGGACCCGATCTATGAAATATTTCCTATGACGGGTTGCACATGCCGGAAGACTGCTCGCTGATTGTGTATGCGGATGATGTGGCAGCTGTTATTATTGCGCGCAATATGATCCTGGCACAGACGCGCCTTGATCAGACCATGCGCAGAATTCGTCATTGGATGGATGATCACGGGCTGGAACTAGTGGAGGCGAAAACTGAGATTGTGCTCCTTACGAAGAAGCCCGTCCTTAGAGTGTAGCCGCTAATTATTGGGGAATTGTCGGTCCTGACCAAGGCATTTGTCAAGTACCTGGAGGTGATTCTAGATACGAAGCTCACCTTCTAGGAACACATTAGGAGGTCGGCGGACAAGGGGCGGTAGTGGCGACCTCCCTTTGCAGGGTCATGGTCAACGTAGAAGAACCACGCCCCTACATCAGGTGGCTGCTACCGCAAGCTACTGAGTCTGTGATGCTTCACGGTGCTGCAGGCTGGCCCGATGCACTGCAATACGCACAGTATCGCAGGCGCATGGCGGCTGTACAGAGGAGATGTGCTCATCGTGTAGCGTGTTCGTATCACACGGTCTCGGAGGCCGCCTCCCTAGTGGTTCCCAGGGTGATCCGGGTAGACCTCCTGGCCCAGGAGCGAAAGTTCCTCCATCAAATGAACAGGACACTTCGCTAAGCCGAAGGAAAGCAGCAAGCCAGAGAGCGTTCGCTGGCTTGCTGACAGAATAGGGAGGAGCAAGATACGCGCGGAAGGTGAATCGCCAGACTTATAAGTCAGGTGCATCCATGGATCGGTCGGCAGCAAGGGGAAGTAAATTATTATCTCACCCAGATGCTGACCGGCAAAGTCGCGGATCCAGGTTGTATATACTGTGGATCCGCAAAAGGCGATACCCATCTTACATTTTTGGTGTGCGGGCAGTGGGAGCAGCAGAATGCGCTACTGGGGGAGGATGCTGGAAGGGTTACGCCGGAAGGCATCGTCCCCTTGATGCTCTCCAGCCAGGAAAAATGGGGAAGGATCGCCTATTTCGTCGAGGATATCCTCAGATGGAAGAAGGCAGGCCTTCCCTAGATCCTTCGATTTTGCTGGGAAATGGTGGCGCCCAAAGGCGAACATCCTGGTCCCCTTCCCGAAGTACTGCCTAACGGCGGTTTCCGGGGTAGGGAGTTGAGCCAGGGAGAGGAGGTCTCCTCGGTGCACGCCTGCCGAATCCAGCTTGCAGCTCTTTTCAGAGCTGCAAGAAGCAATCCGGGAAATGCACCGAAGAGGTAATTTTTTAGTGGGTATGCTTTTCTGTTGGTGATTCCCACAAACCCGGGGACCTGTCCCCGGGATCCATAAAGGATTTTTCTCCTTCTATATAAAAAAAATACATTTTCAAAAACTATTAATTTAAAAAATTTGAATATTTTGAGTTTATTTAATATTTATTTATTCGGCGTAAGAATAACTTTTTGTCAAAAATGACGTCACCCAATGGATCCCAGGCAAATATGTCTTATTATATTTGAGCATTTCTTTTGGTATCTTTTATTTTATTGAGGAAAATAATGGCAAGTGTAACGGACTGCTAGAATTTTCATTATGGTTATACATTTAATATATATATATATATATATATATATATATATATATATAAAAGCCATTATATGTTGTAAGTATTCACCTAATACGCATATGCTTTTTTTTTGAAAAATTTTCAGTTACAGGTTTGTAATTCTATATACTACTCTGTAAAAATATACCATCAGGTCCATCTTCGATTTGGCTTCTATGTCTTCAATCGAATCAAACCCGTGTGTCCGAAGTGGTCTTTTGAGTTTGCTGAACAGCCAGAAGTCACACGATGCCAGATCAGGCAAGTACAGCGGTTGCATAACGATATTGATTGAACTGTTAGCGAAATGTTTACGTAAAATCAATGCAGTCTGAACTGGTGCATTATCATAATAAAAAAACGAAGAATTGTCTTTTTATAAATCTAGCCTTTTGAGACGAATAGCTTGATATAAACGACGCATAATGCTCAAATAATATTCTTCGTTAACTAGTTGAAAGAAATTCATAATACACCACAACACAATAATCGAAGAAAACAGTGAACATAACCTTGATTTAAATTGCTTACATAACCATAATTGATTACATTGAACATAACCTTGAATGAACGACTTTGACGTAATTTTTTCTGTCTCCGTTCTACTTCTGGCAAGATATTCGCGCGATTGATCAGTTGTTTCTGGATCGTAAGCATAGACCCGAAGTCTCATCTCTAGTTATTATGCGTCCCACCTTGTCCTCATAGTCCGTGTTTGTAAAAATAATTAAGGAATATGAGTGAGGATATTAGGAAGTATATTCGGGCGTGAAAATAAATCACGCAATAATTCATAATGATAAGAACTAAATTTTATTACTAAAAAACTAAAGCATAAAAACCCCTACTGCGAATGGGGGAAAAAGCTGTCTAAACTGAATAAAATCAATACTATTAATATAATATAATATCCGCGAACTTATTTACTAATGCAACAATACATATCTATAATTTACTATCTCGATTACACATACATGCATCGGTTTCTACGTTGAATAATCGGTGTTGGAATACTCCTGCGCAAGCGTCGCTGCCGCAGACTACACTCAGGTGAGGTCAAAGGGGAAGGAGCTTCTACATCTACCTCCTGCTCTGTATTACGGCCCTAATATCTCAGGAACAGAACGATCCTTGCCGCAATGGCAGCCACTGGGCTGAATCGCCACCGGGAAGCTGCTCAGAGATTCGTACTAGAGAGAAGCTCCGTAAGATCCAGTGTCTTACTCCGCTGATGCGCCTAAATTGTCCCGAAAATTATATTCTATTTGCTAAAGTTATCACGCTACTTTACACTAATTTCTCTTATTACTATAAGCCAATTACAATAACACACGGCGATACGCGAAGCCACGCCGATATATATATATATATATATATATATATATATATATATATATATATTGCTTACGCGAAGACAAAGCCACGCCATGAAACTCTAACTCTAACGCGACGATAACGCAACACGAACACCACGATAATATTAGTATTGAACTTTGATATATGCGTGATTCGGCGGAAGGTCGAGAACGAAGTGAAGCGATTCAGCCACTTTCGAGGTGGTTCGACCGACGCGATGTAAAAAGCAAAAGGGGGGGATCTACCGGGACTGCCAGAAGATAATTCACGGCCAGATGTGTTGAAAGCCCTCCGTTTTAAAGATTCCTCGAGGACAGTGCATTATTCCTGTTGGATGGGGGCAATACTCGCATGTGCCACGGGTGACAATTCATAAATAACGGGATTCCCAATTGTAGTGTTTTTCTTCATTGGTTCATTCGGCATAGATAGATAGAGAGAGAGAGAGAGAGAGAGAGAGAGAGAGAGAGAGAGAAACTTACTACACTTAACGTGCACGAGCTGACGCGACGCGGTCGGCTGTATTTTCACCAACAGTTCGAAAGCATCATTTCACAGACCTCCATGCGACGCTGTTCTTTCCAAAAAAATAGAATATTTTTGGCACTAATCCAGATTTCACTTTTTTCGGCACAAAATGACTTTTAAAATGGTGTTCACTGACCCGTTGGAAATTCCAACAATATAAACAAGCACTCTAGCAATCTATCGACGATTTTAGAAGTCAGAACAGATTTTCGATATGTCCTTTTGCAATATTTTTATTTGAAAAGAAAATGTAGCAAAAAGTTATCGATCGCTTCAAGAAAATTGTGGCGATCAAACTCCATCGCTTACAACATGTAAAAATTTATTTTACTCGTTACGGCTTCGAGTCTATTCGCCAGACATAGCGCCTTCTGAGTACCACCTCTTCAGATCGATTCAGCAAGACCTCATTCATACGCACTTTCGACATTTTAAGAAGTACGAGAATTTGTGGGGGATTGAGAAATCTCGAAAGCGCCATCGTTCTTTCGACACAGTATCGCCATATTGCCAGAAAAATGGAAAAAAGTTGTAGAAAATGACGGAAAATATTATGATTAAGCTAACGTGTCTCCATTTTCCATCATAAATGTCGGGTTTCCATTCAAAAAGTTCGGAAATTAAGTTGGTCTCCTAATATATTTAGATAGATTAGTTTATTTATTATTAACAACGAACATTAATAATAATCAACGTCATAGTAATAACAATCATTCGCTTACATCTATTTTTATAAGTTGCTGATTAAATCAAAGGTTATCTATTATATATTGTAACAGGGTTTTAGGTTACCAAGGTACTAAATACGACCTGTTACTATTAATATAGAAATTAATAATTCAAATACTTATCGTCACCAAGGATTGACTTGAAATAAAATATTTTTTAATTTATAAGTAATTATAAATTTATTATAAATATTATTAATTATTAATATTTCTAAATTTATTAATTTATATAAATAAACTAAATTTTTATATTTTTAGTAAGAATTTATTCTTACTGCACGGCTCTCAGTTTTACCCTTGGCAATTGATTCTATAATAATTTCGATCCAGTGTAGTTGAATACTTTATTGACAATTTATTTATAAAAATCCGATTTTTATACCAAGGGCACCGCGGAGGCGGTAGGATCTGAAAATCACTTTAAAATATTTAAAATCTTATTATATTTTAGATGAGAAAATAGGAAATTATTTGATTGAAAATCATTTTCAATAAATCAAATGTTTACAAAAAGAAAAGAGCTAATAATTATTTATTTTAGAAAAAAAAAATAATTATTTTTAATTATAAAATGTGTTATTTTTAGAATATAACTAACTTTGTTTTGTAACTAAGTGTGTACCCGCTATCTCTTGTTTACACAACTGAATCAAAGATTTATTTTTATAATATATGTTGTATAAAAATTCACAGGAATGAACAAAATATAAATTATTTTTCATTCAGAAATATATCACTAACGTATATGTTAATACTCTTTGATTCAGTATGCTTGTGTGCATTAACAGCGTGCGCTGTAGCGCCAATGCATATAAGCTATTCAATATAGGTTAGCTTATGTATTTGTGACTCCCGTTCGAACCAACGCTCACATACACAAGCACACGCATTTCGAAGTCTAACCGTTATGAAATATAGATCTAAATTCCAAACGTAATGAATCAAGAATGCTATCAACGTAGCTAGTTGTTCATCTAACAACTAGCCGGTTTATACTACTAGTTTTCACGCTTGATGAAACGAAAAATATAAAGTATAACTTACTTCTAAATAAAATGAAACGCTATGTGGGCTCGTTGATCATTCTTTGCTGTCAGAGACGATTTCGTCTTTAGCTCTCTTTAAATCGAAAAGAAAATGATGAGATGATGATTTTACGATCACCATAATCAGCCAACAGAAAAGTCTCTAATCTCACTCCACAATGAACAAAATTTTTTCTTAATGAGAAAGAGAAACAAGAAGAAAACAACAAAAGAATTTAATAAGAGAGAAAACTAATCAGAAATCTATCCGTTTTTCTTCACAGTTCGAATGAACTGTCTATATCGTTCCCCCACTCCCTCATATTTTCTGAAGTTCGACAGAGAGTATAACCTATCTTCTGTCTCTCTCTACTTCGTGAACGAACACCAGAATGTATATATCGGTGCTCGTTACAATATATATATATATATATATATATATATATATATATTAAAACTATTATCATATACAACTATTAATATTACTATTCTCTTAAGATAAGTATATAAAGTGTAAAGCTATTCACAATAAATATTTTAATCATATAATATGAAATTATAATAACTATACATTCAGTCATAAATAAATACATATTTATTCATAACTTCGATCATTTTTGCACTACGATAATTTTTACGATCATGAATTAAAAACCTAAATACGCGTAATTTTGCGAAGATGACTGTAATTATGCGAAAATGAAAATAAGAATATAATCTTAATAAATATTCTAATCGGTCTTTCAGTATTTATAATATCAGTTAAAATAATGACAGTCAGACTGTCCTTGTTTATAATCATCCCCATAGAATCTGAAATAAAACTTATTACTACAATAAATTATATCAGAAAATTAAAAACAAAAACAAAATAAAATTAATAATAAACTAAAAACAAAAATAAAAATACAATAATAAGTAAAATAAAAATAAAAAATTATAAAAGTACTTATTCTATGTTAGTAAAGGACAACCTGTCATTAATACTGACTGTCCCGATCACATTAAATTTGGGATCACATTCTAGGATCATCTTCTTTAGAACACCTTGGGGAAATAAACTTATTAGTCTGACTCTTATTATTTTAGCTAATATATGGTATTATAAAGACTGCAAGAACGATAAAAATAATTATTTTCTCAATTTTTCGGTATACTATGAACGAAACATTAGAATAACTCGACGGGTAACTTTTTATAAAGAAATTTTCAAATTTTACTCAAATTTTACCATATATGAACTATTGTTGAAACAGATAAATTATTATTTTTGTAACATTTTATTAACAAATTATCCATTTTTGCGTACTCCAATTGTTGTATTCAAATGTTACCAAAAGCTTTCAAGTTACTACGATCGAAACATGAAAATTACAAATTCGCAACTTTTGACAAACATATTCTCGAAATTACAAAAATTTTACCAAAGCTTTCGATTTATTATTCTCGATACATGAAAATTACGACATTCGCAACATTCTATAAACAAAATTATAGAATTAAAATCAAATTTTTCCAACTCTTTCCGTTTACTAATATCAAATCTTTAAAATTACAGAAAAAATCAATTTTTATAAACTCATAATCGAATTTTACATACTCCAATTGTTGTACTCAAATTTTACCAAAGCTTTCGATTTACTACTATCGTAACATCTAAATTACAAATTCGCAACTTTTGGCAAACATATTAGTTATCGAATTTCCACAAATTTTACCAATGCTTACGATTTACTACTATGGAAACATGAAAATTACATATTCGCTACTTTTGACAAACATATAATCGAAGTTACATAAAAATTTTACCAAAGCTTTCGATTTATTATTCTCGATACATGAAAATTACTAGATTCGCAACCTTCTATAAACAAAATTATAGAATTTAAATAAAATTTTCCCAACTTTTTCGGTTTACTAATATCCAATCTTTAAAATGACTAAACAACCAACTTTTTATAAACTAATTATCGAATTTTACTTACTCCAATTGTTTTACTCAAATGTTTGTGACGAACTGCGTAGTACGCGCACTCCGTCTACAGGAAAAGTGAGAGCACGGAGCGAGTGAGGATACATGTGCGCGCTAGAAGCCCTTGACTTGTTTCCTTTTCTTATTTTCTTCTAAACGTATTCGAATATGAAGGGAAGAATGTACAAACACTTGTATATCGTACGCATGCCCGCACAAGCATATATATACATATATACATATATAATCTAATATATACGCGTATATATGTGTACGGGTATATATGCGTATGTGTGTATATATCGGCATACAAGTATATATATTCCCAAAAGGAAAATAAAAGGAATATTATTGAAATAATATAATAATTCGTAATCAATGATATTAAATTAATAAATACTCTTATCGGTCTTACAGTATAATAATTATATTAATAATAATAAAATAATTATTGTTTTACTTGTTTTTCTTATCACGATAATTAATAATATTACGATATCATAATATTATAATAATATTTTTATTATAGTTAACTAGTAATCAAAAGAGTTGTTTAATGAAAATCTAAGAATCTAATATAAATGAACAACCTATTTAGTTTTACATTATTATTATTAACAATTATATTACATACTATTTTCAAACAATTACAAATTTGAAGCTTGTAATCATTAAAATTAGTATTAATCAATTAATTCTTATACGAACTTCTAACAGTAATATATTTAAAATACATAAATAATATATGTTAACTAACTTATGACTATATAAATATAATCGTAATTATAATTGAAAATACTTTTCGAAATAAATATTTAAACAAAAATAAGCAAGCGTCTAGAAACTAAGTTAATGTAAACATTGTAAAACATGTGTATGTTATACATAAATGCCGTAACTTCCTTAATTTTTAAGATATAGTTAGAATTCAAAAACGAAAATGAACCATAATTTTTAGTGAACCAAATTAACCATATCACATACTCATCATAATCATGCGAATATGTTTTTTATTGTATAACGGACAATCGAACTGGCAAAATTAACGATACGAGCTCGCGCTGTACTGATTCCCCATATGCTTCGGAAAAGTCGTAATTCTTCCCCCACCGCTGCAAGGCTTGCACAGGGCTAATACATCTACGTTTTTAAGGGAGGGCGAGTACCATAGCGGTATACCGACATCTAGTACATTTGAAACATCGCGACTCCGCGTGCCATTCCGTCGCATCCGTGGTATATTGGGAAAGACTTTAGACTGTACCTTGGTATACGGCCGTGCGGAAGGCCCCAGTAATTGACAAGGCGCCCTGGGCGGTCGGTCAGTTCGGCGCTGCAACCATTCGCATTCCCTTAATATACTAGACGTCGGGGTGAGCGCTTTCAGCCATAACCCGACGTATATATTACAGGAAGCGAAAACTGACCTACTCATCGGCGTTAGGCCAGCGGTACGCAGTGACCCTTCGCGTTTGAGTTTTTTTTCTTAATACGCCCTCACTATACGAGGAGCCGTTTTCAACCGTGTTTTTCCTTTTCCTAACGTTTACTTAGTCGTCTCACCGCGTGCTGAGTACTTCTACTACCGCAGTTCGGTCCGCACCTTATGTTAATAGAATGTTTGCTGTAAAAGGAAACCTTAAAGAAATTCAAAAGTGAGTATTATTGTCTATATTATTTATAACTAATTCTCTACTCAGTATTCGGGGTGTCCATGGTATGATTGGATTCTGGGTAAGGTACTGACCGTTATCTAAGCATTTACACGGTAAGATACCAGTATGACTCCTGACGGAATCCAATCATTTTGGCCCCTACACTCCGATCTTGGTAACGAATTTCGCAAGGTCAATTCGTTTTGGGATCATAAACTTAATCCGTGTCGCGAGTATCGCTTATCCAACCCTATCCCTGGTAGTACACGAGAGTGTAGGCTAAAATGGGTATTTACGACCTATAACTACGCGATTACAAAATTGGGGGCTCGTCCGGGATTATTGCGGATAGCTGATGCTTGAGCGTTCGCGATAAATTTATAATTAAAATTTTAAATAATAACATAATATTCTAAAAGAGGCGAGAATAAGGTGTTATAATACACTATTTCCAAAAATTATATAATTTCAGTGGAGCAGAACGGGTATTATACTCCCGACTATTCAGACAAAGCTCGAGCCGAAGCTCGCCGTCTGCGGCAGAAACCAAAGCGAAAGGACGCACGAGCAAAAATTGAACAGGAAATAATACACGGAAGGATTGCTAAGAGCTATTCTCCGTACAAACAGCGGGAACTAAATCGTGCAATCGGGATTTTCTATAAAAAAAAATTTTTTATAGTTGGAGCAAACAGCGAAGGCAGAAAACGTCGCACAGAACACTGCAAAAGTGGTTGCAGCTGTGGCCGTTCCTGCAGCCACCAGTGCACTCGCCGCTGTCAGCTCCCACACCACCGCCACCGCCGGGCCAACTAAGGCTTCCCCCAAAGCTACACCTAATCCCGCTGCCGTGCAGTGTCTGCCCACAATACGGCAACCACCTTCGTCAATCTCCCTATTGGCTCTATCAACGCCACCGTCGCCTACATTGTTGCCTACAATATGGCAACCACCTTCGCCGGTTTCTCCATTGGGTCCGTCACCTCCACCGTCGCCTATCCTTTTACCAAGTGCGTCGCAACTAGTTTCGGACACTGAAAAGAGCATTCCGGAAAATCAGAACGGGAAGGATCAAAGTTGTTTGTTCGACGAATTATTCGACCTGGAATTTTTTAACTAATACTAATTTCAAATAAGTGTATATGAATAGGAGAATACAAGCGCCTCTTTTTATCTCTAAGTATTGAGTTGATGTTAAGTTCACCCCAGTTATTCTAAATATATAATAATAATAAAATACAATTATAATAGATACCAAAAAAAGGAAAATAAATAAATAAATAAAAAATATATATATATATATATATACATATAAATTAAAATTTAAATCATATATAACTCAACGAGCAAAACATTAATAAACAATAAAGGCAATTTTAATATGGTAGTACTAGACGCTAACAGAAATATAGTTGAGTTAACATAACATTCTAAATAACATTCTAAAAAATTGGGTTCTTTGCTCCGTTGAATCGTGTATCAACAATTTCATTAATTTAAAGACAAAACGGGGAATTATTAATCGAGACATCACAAATCTAATTGGAATTTTTAATAACTTCAGTATCAAGGAGTGAAATTGTCATTTTTATGTTTTCCGAACAGCGTATTACTCGGAATCAAGCGAAAGGGTGTGAAGAACTCAAAAACGAAATTACAGCCTTTTTGCCGGGCGAATTGAGAAGGAACGTAGAGCAAGTTTTAGATGAAGTTTCCATCGCGAGCTCGTCTACTAGTTTTGACTCTGAATCGACGATAAGATTCAATAAAACATCACCGGATATTTCTCTCGAGCTCAGTAACCTGTATTCGGAAAAAATGGGAGTGGCAATCGTGTCTATAAAGGACGCCTTAAGGGTCGTACCCGAATTTGACGGGAAGGGAGTTACTATTGGCGAGTTTTTTTGCAAGATGCGTCGAAGCATTAGAGATGATAGACGCCAGGCAAGAAATGAATCTAATTAAATTAATTAATACTAAAATAAAGGGGGGACCTAAGAAATCTATGCAAGGACAAATGTACGAAAACATAGATACGCTTAAAGATTATATAAAATATATATACATTCCCACTAAAACCATGAATCAATTACAAAGTGAACTCGGATCCCAGTCTCAGCATGATTCTGAAAAGGTTATCACTTTCGCTAATCGCGTTCCCGAATTAGGTAGACAAATCTTAGAGGCGAAAAGGGTTACCACAGAAACGGTAAGTGACACGTTCAAAAGGCAAACTGAAGCTACCATTGTGGAGTGTTTTAAGCGCGATTTAAAGCCGGAAATCGAAGATAAATTAGAAGGTGCCGACGATATATTAAACATAGTAAAAAACGCTATAAAAATGGAAAGAATTCTAGAAGCTAAATACGCTTTAAGGAATCCAAAAGATAACCCTGACCATAATAACAAAATAAGCAAACGCGGTTTACTATGTCAAACAGAAGGACCTGTTTGCCACTTATCCGATCAACTCGGCCATAAGGCTCAAGAATGCAGCAATAATACGATTTGCCAATTGTGTCATAAAATTGGTCATGTTGCGAAAAATTGCAACTCACAAGAAAAAAGGTGTCAATTATGTCAAAAAACGGATCACTCTGCCAATACGTGCAGAAGTCAGATAACTTGCCCGATTTGCAACATAGTTGGTCACCAAGCAAATAATTGTTACCGATTGAAAAATTCGACCACTTATTAATTAGAACGACAATAAATTTCGCAAGGTCAATTGGTTTTGGGATCATAAACTTAATCCGTGTCGCGAGTATCGCCTATCCAACCCTATCCTTGCTAGTACACGAGAGTGTAGGCTAAAAGGGGGTATTTACGACCGATAACTACGCGGTAACAGTTACCAAAGCTTACGATTTATTAATATCGTAACATCAAAATTACAAATTCGCAACTTTTGACAAACATATTAATTATCGAATTTCCACAAATTGTACCAAAGCTTACGATTTTCTACTATGCCAAAATGAAAATACATATTCGCTACTTTAGACAAACATATTATCGAATTTACACAAATTTTACCAAAGCTTTCGATTTACTATTATCGAAACATGAAAATTACGAAATTCGCTACTTTTGACAAACATATAATCGAAGTTACATAAAAATTTTACCAAAGCTTTCGATTTATTATTCTCGATACATGAAAATTACTAGATTCGCAACCTTCTATAAACAAAATTATAGAATTTAAATTAAATTTTCCCAACTTTTTCGATTTACTAATATCAAATCTTTAAAATGGCTAAACAAAGAACTTTTTATAAACGAATAATCGAATTTTACATACTCCAATTGTTGTACCCAAATTTTACTATAGCTTTCGATTTACGATTATCGAAAAATCAAAATTACAAATTCGTAACTTTTGACAAACATATTAATTAGCGAATTTCGATAAATTTTACCAATGCTTACGATTTACTACTACGGAAACATAAAAATTACATATTCGCTACTTTTGACAAACATATTATCGAATTTACACAAATTTTACCAAAGCTTTCGATTTACTATTATCGATACATGGAAATTACGACATTCGCAAACTTCTATAAACAAATTATAGGATTTAAATTAAATTTTCGCAACTTTTTTCGGTTTACTAATATCAAATCTTTAAAATGGCTAAACAAAGAACTTTTTATAAACTAATAATCGAATTTTACATACTCCAATTATTGTACCCAAATTTTACCATAGCTTTCGATTTACGATTATCGAAACATCAAAATTACTAATTCGTAACTTTTTCGAAATAGATTACTGGTACGACTACTGCTCGAGATGGCAGCAAGGCTGGACCTGGCAATACTCAACAAATGAACGACTTATAGATGACCCGGGTATGTTAATTCTATGCCAGATGTGACTTTGGCCTCGAACAGAATTCGGACTAGGGTGAAGGTGTGGCGGGTGATCGAAGGCTGACAGTCAGTCATCACCAGTATATTGTCTTCAAACTGATAGACGGGACGAAACGAATGGAATTATCGAATGGAAGTTAAAGCGCTTAGACAAGAAAAACTCCAGTTTGCGGCGGCAATCACTGGCTGTTTCCAATGTCTATATGATGACACCATGCCCAAGAAATGGAGCATACACAACAGACGGCAGACATATTGGTGGACGGTTGAGATCGCGGATCTCAGAAACACCTGCTTAAAGCTGAGACGGGGAGCTCCCGAAGTCAAGGCGAACTGGGACACTACTCTGCGGAGTATAGTCTCGCCAGGAGGCAGCTGAGATTTGCGATCAAAGATAATAAGAGGTGGACTCAGATCCTTGGGAAAATGGTTACAAAATTGTGACACGCGCACTCGGGGTTCGAAGCCCACCGGTATTATGACACGCGGAAACGATGGAGCGGGTAGTCCAAGGACTTTTGCCGAGCCATCTTGAAAGAACGGACGTGACGAACGAGACAGCAGAGAAGAATATCCCTCTCTTCACGTAGGAAGAGCTCTATAGGGCTTCGAATGCGTTGAAGCCTAGCAAGGCTCCGGATCCCGATGGCATACCTGGCGAAGTGCTTCGAGTGGTCGCTTTACGTCGCCCGGATATCCTCTTAGACTTGCATAACGGGTGCCTGGTGGAGGGAGTCTTTAGCAGATAATGGAAGGATGCTCGACTGCTTCCCATCAGTAAAACTAAAGGGAACCCTGATTTGCATTCATTGTACAGGTCTCTCTACCTACATAATACGAAAGGGAAGCTGTTTGAGCTACTACTAAGACCAAGACTGCTACAGGCAATTAAAAATACCGGAGACCTATCCGAACAACAATACGGATTTAGGAAAGGACGGTCAACATAGGGGCTGTAGGTGACGTGACAAACATTTTTCACTCCGCGAACAGTGGCTGCCATGCGATCAGACCACTGGTTCTACTGGTGATCCTGGACGTCCAAAACGCCTTACTCAGCGAAATGGACAGAGATACTGGGAGCGTTGGAGTCTACTGTGAAGGTTGACACCTACTTTCTTTGTATCATACAGGACTATTTACGGGACCGAGGATTAATGTACGAGACACTGGACGGACAGAAACGAAAGAGCGTGACAGTGGCGGTAGCGCAGGGTTCGATCCTGGGCCCCGACTTCTGGAACGTACAGTACAATAGCTTACCAAGACTGGACATGCCCTTGCACGTACGCCTCCTAGCAAACGCTGAGGATATGGCAGCCGTGATAGTCGCGTGCGATAATCATCTGATGCAGGTAAGGCTGAAACAGGTCATGCAACGAGTAACTGAATGGATGACAGACCATGGACTTCAACTAGAGATGCTAAAGACCGAGTTACTGCTATTAACTCGCAGATGTATAGAGACGGTAATTCCGATGATATTAGGGATGGAAACATTGGAGACCAGGAGTGAGGTCAAGTATCTTGGGGTAAACTTGCATACGAAGCTGAGCTTCTGGCCGCAACTACGAAACGTGACCAATAAAGCAGCTGAAAAGACAAAAGCTTTACGCAAACTAATGGCCAACGCGAAAGGACCTAGACAAAAAGTACGAAGACTGCTGATGAGCGTTACCCACTCGATCCTGCTTTACGGGGCGGAGGTATGAGCCGACGCGATGAATATCAGAAAACACGCGAACGCCATGAAATGCGTATAAAGGGTGGGCGCATTAAGAATTGTGTGCGCGTATCGCACTGTGTCTGAGAGCGCGGTGTTTGTGCTCGCTGGGGTCATTCCCATCGATCTACTGATGGGAATGACTTATTTCTACCTTACCCAGTTTCTATCCGAACATGGATACTTCCGTAAGTACCTCTACAGGATGAAGAGGGTTACCTCTCCAGAATGCACGTACAGCGACTGGGCTTGGGGCGATTTGGAGCACATGTTCTTTGTGTGCGACCATTGGACCGAATTACGACTCGGTATGAATGTGAAATGACCACGCAATGACAGCCGCCCAAGCTGAAGTAATGTGCGTAACTGTTCCGAGCTGGTGTTGGTGTAACACGGAGATATGTGTTTAGTGCGTAGTGACATGGGATTTGTGTCGAGTCGCACATATTCCGATAGCCGTTTTCCAGAAATGTTCTTGGAGAACAGTCATTGCAAATGCATAAATAGCATTCACACACTACTGAAAAAAAACGTTTTATAAACTAATTAGCGAATTTAACACATCAAATTTTTATACACAAATTTTGCCAAATCTTTCGATTTACTACTATGGAAACATAAAAATTACAAATTCGCAACTTTTGATAAACATATTATGGATTTTACACAAATTTTACCAAAGCTTTCGATTTACTACTATCGAAACATAAAAATTACTAATTCGTAACTTTTTTGAAATAGATTTCATTACTATTTAATTTTACGAACCTTACCAAATTATCGAATTTTACAAACTCAAATTTTACGAAATTTTTGGTATACTATTAAAGAAACATTAAGATTACTAAATTAGCATATTTTTTTAAACAAATTAGCAAATTTTACAAACTCAAATTGTTCTACTCACATTTTCCCAAATTTTTCGATTTACTATTATCGAATCTAAAAATGACTAAATTTGCAACTTTTTATAAAGAAATTTTCGAATTTTTCTGAAATGTTACCATATTTTTAATTTTACTATTAACGAAAAACATAAATTAATAATTTTGTCATTTTTTATAAACAAATTATGAAATATTACTCAAATTTTCTGGAATTTTTCGCTATATTAATACCAAAACTTAGAATTACTCAATTGGTAAATTCTATAAACAAATTATTGAATTTCACAAACTCAAATGGTTCTGATCAAATTTTCCCAAATTTTTGATGATAGAATTTACTCAAATTTTATCAAATCTTTCAATGTACTATTATCGAACCTGAAAATGACTATATTTTCAACTTTTTATAAACAAATTATACAATTTTAGTAAAATTTTACCAAATCCTACGATTTACTATTATCGAAACTTACAAATTACTAATTTTGCAACTTTTTATAAACAAATGATCAAATATTACTCAAATTTTCTCAAAATTTTCGATGTACTATTAACGAAACATTAAAATTACTAAATTTGTAACTTTTTCAAAACGAATTATAGAATTTTAGTAAATTTTTACGATATCTTTCGATTTACTATTTTCATAAAAATTACGAATTTGGTAATTTTTTATAAAGATATTAATAGTTATTTTTATCGGTCTTAGAATCGATATAATATAATATATGACCTAATATGACAGTCAGACTGTCCTTGTTTATATACACCCAGGAAGAATCTGAAATAAAACTTACTACTACAATAAATTATGTTAGAAATTACAAATTATAAAAAAAATAACAAGAAAATTATTAATAAAATCTAAATAATAAAAACAATATTGTATGTTAGTAAAGGACCTGACTGCCCCGACCATCTTAAATTTAGATTTACCTGTGGTGCCGACATTTCGAACGTTACGGTTCATCCTCACGAACAAATCCGTCCAAATTATTATAAACAAATAGCGAATTCCATAAATTCAAAGCATTATATGCAAAATGTACTAAATCTTTCGATTTATTAATGCCGAAACTCAAAAAGAACAGATTTATTTTCTAAACTAGTATAAAAATCAATTTTACAAATTTTTTTGTGTATATATAAAAATCATTTCAGAAAATTAGTGCATTGCATATATTAGTTTCAACATCCATTATTTTTTACATTATAAAAATCAAAATAATAATTTTTTTTAATAAGTACATATAAAATAGATTTTTCTTTACTGTATTTGCAGTAACTTATGTGATCTTTTATACGATGTTTAACTTTACGAGATAGCATGGTTATTACTGACAACAAAGAAGAAGCGTTATGTGCATGGAGGAACAGGTGACTGCCCAGAAGAGTACGGGGGTGAACAGTCCGAAGGCTCACCATACGGTCAGTAGCAACGGAACCTACAGTGTTGCCAGTGCGATAAACGCTGAGAGCGATGACAGCAGCACGGACACTGGGATTGAACAGCCAAGAGATCCAGGACATCAGCAGGAGGACGATGATTATGATAAAGCCCTCATTGACTTCATCAAAAATTTGTTTAAAGAGTCGATGAAAAGGCAGAAGAACGTGAACAATACTATAAAGGAGGAGCTTCCGGCTTTACGAAACCAATTTGAGGAGTTCATGGATAGAAAACGTCTTAGAGTGCGGCGCCTATATACCCCTGAGTATGTCGAGATGATCGAAAGCCAGAAGAGACGTCCTTCTAATTTCTCAACGGAATTATCTGAGGGGGCGCGGAAGAAAAAGAAAAGAAAGAAAGGCGTCAAGAAAGAAGAAAATGTGGCCACCAATTCCAGGCAGGAGGACGAGCCTCAACCTGAACAAGGATGGCAGAATATTTCTATGAGGAAGGAAAAGAGGGAGCTCAGAAAGAAGAACGAGAAGAAAACAAAAAAAGGAGTCTACTAAATCCGCAGAGACCCCGACAAAAAACAAGCTAGAATAGGGAGAAGGACAAGGTCTGAGGCGCTACTTGTCAAGCCCGCGAAGGGGAAGACCTATGCGGAGATCCTTGGAGGGATCCGCCGCCACATTGACTCCTCACAGCACGGGCTGACGATTAAGTACATCCACTGAACATTAAACGCCGATGACCTAATCAAATTCAAGAAGGTTTCGGCGGAGGGTAGAGAGGGCTTCGCTAACGTTTTGAAAGAGGCCGTCGCGCAAACCGCGGAACTACGCGCTCTTACCCCAAGACTACCTTGGAGATCGAGGATGTGGATGGCTTCACGATACTCGAAAAAGTGAAGGCAACTCTCCTTGGCGTCTTGCAGAACCATACCGGCTCCGTCGAGGTGGGGCTTACGATGGAGGACAAAGTCGTTAGAGACTAGCCCTCGTGAGCCTCTCTTTGGTGGCTGGTCAGCAGTTACTGAAATTCGGAAAGGTGGCCATCGAATGGGTCCTTTGCGGCTTGTGGCGGCGGCGGCTCCAGGTCGAGGGCTGTTACAGGTGTCTCGGCTATGGACACCGTGGCTCGGATTCCGAGGCTATGGATACCGCTCCGCGTGCATCCGGTGCCGGTAACAGGGACACAAAGCATCCGACTGTAGAACGCCTTCATAGTGTTACCTCTGCCCGAGGACCGCACCTACAGCCTAACCAGCCTCACGTTGCTGGTTCTTCACGGTATTTCGCGGAGTCCTAGCCAGGTCTCTCCAAAATGGTTAAATTTCTGCATGCGAACCTGAATAGGAGTGGGACGGCGAGCGACCTGCTCACGTAGATCTGTCTTGAGAAGGACAGATAACCCGATAACCCGGGCCAAACTCCAAGTGAAGACGAGTGATGGACATGGCCTGGTCCAGGACATCGGATCCACGTCGAACTTCCGGAGGCCGGAATACAGAAAGATAATCACTTCTGTATGCTTCGCAACTGTGATTCTGGCCGTACGTCTACGGGACTGGCGGTGATCGAGGACTATACAGCCAGAAATCACTAGTACATCACGTTCCGCATTGGTCATATCGTGCCAGTCAGGGCTTGCAAGCAAGCGATACCGAAAAAACACGCGAGTTATTCTCGCCGTTCAGCTTATTGGTAGACGAACCAAATCGTGTATCTGAGGCGGCAATGCCTGCAGCTGCGCCGCGTAGCCCAAAGGGCACAAAGACGCGATCGCGATGCCACTACTAGGATTACTAAACATCTGAAGTGAGTGATCAAAGCCAGTAAACACAGATGCCGGAAAATGCTGGGAGAGGATCTGAACAACGATCCATGGGGATTGCGATACAAAATCATTATCCGCAAGAACATACCCATCAGACCAATTGAGAGAGATCCAAATGACTGAAGGAGATCCGGAGGGCCCTAAGGCACCGCCCTTCAGAAGGGCGGAGCTAGAGAGGGCAGTGCACTCTCTGAAGAACAGCAAGGCACCAGAACCTGACGGATTTCCAGTGGAAGTGTTGAAAGCGGTGGTACAGAGCCATTCTGAACTTTTGCTTGGCAAGTATAAGTCTTGCCTTCGCGCGGGAATATTTTATCCCCGCTAGAAGCGGGGGAGACGAGACTTGTGCTGCTAAGCAAGAGTAGGGGACCATCTAGTGCTCCTTCGCCGTGCAGACCCTTATGCATACTAGACACCGTTGGGAAACTCCTGGAAAAGTTGTTGAGACGCCGCCTAAAGGCGGCGCTTTTAACATCTGTCGAACTTTCCAAGAATCAGTATGGTTTTCGAAGAGGGCGGTTCATCATAGATGCTACTCCGGAAGTAGTGGAGGCAGCTTTGACTACGGAGCGGTGGAATTATTTCTTCTGGGCTGTATGTCATCTGGTGACACCTGATATCATAAACGCCTTCAACTCGGTTAGGTGGACAGACGTGCTGGGGACACTTGGGAAGGACTTCAATGTACCTACGTACCTACTCCAGATCATCGAAGATTATATGAAGAACAGATCCATTTTGTATGACAAGGCAGAGGGCTCTAAGCGAAAAGAGCTAATGTGTGGTACGGCTCAATGCTCCATCCTTCGGTTGGGCATGCCGGAAAACTGCTTACTGATCGGGTATGCGGATCACGTGGTAGCGGTTATTATTGCGTAGACTGCAAGTACAGTCTGCCAAGTAAGAGTGTGGTCGTGTTGATTTATAAGAAAATTTATTTGATGAAACTTTTATATTTATATATACTGTGTACAGATTTTAAAGTATGGTACAATTCGGTCAACAATGTCTCCAGTCACAACCGGTGTCGATAATTGCCTCACATCTCCGAGGTATGCTATGTACTAATTTGAAGGCGTATTCTTGTGGCGATGATTTCCAGATCCGCCGAATTCAGTAAGATTACTGCTTCAAAGTGCATGTGTGTGTTTTCCACGAAGCGTCTGCTTAATATATGCTCACACATTTTCAATGGGGTTTTCATTGGGCGGCAGCGACGGTCAATCCAATGTAATGTCCAATCCATGATTTAAATATTATACGCCATGATGAATTCGATAAACCTGGATATAAACAAATAAAAGAATATCTCGATTCGACAAACTATATTATAATAATACTACATATACTATATACCTATACTACAAGCAATAGATATTATAACCTCTTTTGGAGGTTACCATGCCTCGTGGCGGCACCGATACAGTGCATTGATGAAGGCCTCCTCGATCGTAGGAGATGTGCTAAAGGCGGGAGGGGGCACTATGCCGTCAAGTTCAACACCTTCATTAACAATGATTATTTACACTATTTTACACAAGTATTTTACCACGAACCTACAAGCTCCTATTCGCGGTATTAGCTACGGACTTATCTCGAGCGGGTTCTTCGACGGGGGAAATATATTCCACACGGGGCAAAAGCGTGGCCATCTTAGCGCGACGGTAGGCAAGGGGAAAGAGACAGGAGAAAGGAGAGGCCACGCTGACACTACGGGACCGGGAGGACGCCGAGCACAATTTACACAATATATATGTAACACGGTACTTGCCGTGTCAGACGCAAAAGACGAGCTCTGTGTGTCGGCTGGAGGAAGGCGGTGGTCACCGCGCGGCAAAGTAGCAACAGCGGCGACGGCAGGTCGTCGGCATCTGGCTGTGTAGCCCATGAGCGTATGACCATCGGAGCTGTCCCGTGTTCTTCTGCTCCTCTTCTCACGTTGGCATCTCTTCTTTCTCTTTCTCGTTAGGGCCTCTCAGGGAAATCACTAGACGTAGTGTGTAGCCAGGCGGCGCACACTATAGCGTTTTTCTGTTGAATACTCGAAGAGCGAATAATATCGTTTTCACTTACCGGGTACTGAGCTCAATCTGCTCACACGATATATCGATACTCGAAGCTTAATTGTGGCCATCAAAAACGACGGTCACAATCTATATATATATATATATATATATATATATATATATATATATACATATATATATATATATATATATATATATATATACATAATACAAGATCCAAATTCTATAATTTGTTAGATTTCGTAATTTTTCTGGACGAGCTTGTTCTTCTTCTTTAACTTCTATTTCAGTGATAAGGATTAGTTGGGAGTGATCAAAGCACAGCTTTTGAGCTAGTTTATCGAATTGGTTCTAGGACAAAATCAAATTGTGACGAATCTTGTTTAACCTACCTTATGTTTGACACGGTGCTATATATTTAGGCACTAGCTTGGCCCCAACTTTGTCTGGATCTAAAGATAAGACGTAATTACGTTTGCACACCCAGTCATTCCCAATGAAGTTCTCTGGGCTTCGCTCTTTCTCATAATATATAGCCTGGCTAGCGGTGCTCTAATGTTATTTCACCACCATGTCTAATACAGGCAGTGTTTTTACACGATTTAGCCAATCTGTCCGTGTTAAATTCTGCATTGGTGGTGCCGCTCCTTATGTGTATCGATATTTCGGCGTTTCGCGCGGGTTACGCCCGAAATTCAAGAAGATCTAGGACGCCTATGTTCTTATGTGCACAGCGATGTTTATTGCAAATGCTAACTCTGGGAGATGAGGTTCCCAATCTTTATGGACATTTTTGATAAATATGGATATCATCATGTTTATCACTCAATTTACCCGTTCAACTGGGTTTGCGTGTGCACAGGAGGGCACAGTTAACTTGTACTTGAACCAATTGTTGGCCAATTCTCTGCCGCTGTCATCAGATATTTAGAGCAGATGCATTTGAGCATTTTTTCCTCAATTACCTTCGTGATTGTTTGACCATTGGCTTTTTTAAGTGGCCGTATTATTACGGATTTGGTAAACGCGTCTTGGAATACGAGAATGTATTAAAACTGCCCTTTTCTGGTCGGAAAGGGCCCCATTATGTCTGCTGCAACGCTAGTCCATAGCCCTTCTATGTTTATTAGCGCCATTAATTCGGTGAGCTCTCGTTGCAATACCTTATATAACGGATCCTCTGGATAGTGCTTAACGTACTTATGTAAGTCATGTATCATTCCAGGCCAGTAATAGTTGTGGCTGACAATGATTCATGTTATTTCGGTGTCAAAATGTGCTGATGTTGATCTATCATGGCACTCACGAAGCACTCGCTCTTGAACATTTAGCGGCACTGCTAGTTTGCAGTCATCTTGACGGTCTCCGAGTGTCTGCATAAGTACATTCGGCCGATGTTTGGAGATTTTTTCCATCTTTTATTATCCAGTCTAGGTATTTGTCCTGCTATTCTGGGATTTCTCTAGCTTTATCAGTGTATCATTTGTCTCGCTTGATATTGACGAGGGTGACGGTAGATAGTTCGATTGGTTAGGGGGTCTGGAGAGGGCATCTGATACGCGATGTAGCTCCTTTACGGTAGTTAATTTCCATATCATACGCTTGTAACACGATTGCCCATCTAGCTAAACGGCCTGTCGGATCTTTAAGTGTGTGTAGACATTTCACTACTGTGATCCGCGATGACGGTAAATTTCTCGCCTAGCAAGTATCTTGCTAATCTTTGGCTCAACACCGCACCTAGGGCATAGTTACTAGCGTTCATCTGTAAGCGTATGGTTTGTTTTCTATGGGGCGCGCTAAGATTGATGCTTACGTCATCAGGATTTTAAGATTGTCAAAAGCCGCCTGCTGAGTTTTTCCGCAATGCCATTTGACATTTTTCATTAACAATTCGATAAGTGGCAGCTTTATTTTGTCCAGCTTTATCTTGGATCAATCGAGCGTACCACCCGATCATGCCTAAAAAGGCCCGTAATTGACGCAAATCGGTAGGCCTTGAGTATTTGTTCATCAGCGAATCTTCTCCAGGTCGGTGTACAAGCCATTCGCGTCTACGATGCGACCTAGATACTTGAGTTCCAGGTAGCAAAACTCGGATATTTCGACATTTATCTGAAGTCCGACCTCGTTGAGGCCTGTTTTATTGAGAGATGTCCTTGCACATCAATGTGATGTGGTTGCATTCATGTTAGTCGCAACGTTTTGTGCGGCTGAGGTATAAGTTATCGTAGTACCGACTCGAGTTCTCGTTGTTCCAAGTCATTGAATCCTGCGATCTCGTTAGTGGCTTCTATGGCAGTGATTGTATCACTGAGGCAGTGTTGTTGTTTCACAAATCATCGTTTAATTTTACATCGCGTGTGCGACATAGCATCGGTAAAATTGATTGACATCTGCATGGAAGTTAGGATGTCCATCCCGATGATTAAGCCTTACTTCAACCACTTAGCAACTTTGAATCGCCCTTTCACCTGTGATCCACATTTAGTAATAAATGAATTTTACCGTAGTTTGGGCGTACTTTCCCATCTGGTATCTCCATGTGTGAAATCAGCGGTATAATTGCTAACTTCATCAGCTTACCGGGGCCGCGGCCAAAGTATGATTTCCGTGCGCCAGGATCGATTAACGCAGTAACTACCTTGCACATGAGTTCAATGTTAAGGAAGAATTGATTGTCTTCCTCATGAGACCTGATGTTCGGGTGTGTGTGTTTGTCACATCTTTAGGCGGAAGGCAATTGTGAAGATTATCCTCCATTATCGACGTCCTGCCATCGGAGATATAGAGGTTGACTCCAGGTTCTTCTGCCCTTATACATTTCCCTGGTTATATTCGGCACCAAGGCGCGGGCAGTTTTACGTAGTTACGTCTCTCTCACCGCAGTTGTAGCAGTAAATCTGCTTTCTATCTGGGTATCGGTCGAGCCAGTGTCCTGCTTTCTTACAGGTCCATCACGGCCTTGTATCTTCGCCTTGCTGTTCGATCTCACTACGTTCATAGTTTCGCCGTTATCGACGGTAATCCTCATAGTTTCGTCTACAATTGCCACGTCTATAATTGACCCGTTACAGTCGTCGTTTATTACGGTATTTCTGATTCTTCCGGTCGTCTTCTCGAATCGATGGCCTAGATGGCCGTTTGCTTCGATTTGGCTAATTGCTCCAATTGCTGTTGCAGCTTGGTGATTTAGACTAACAATCAGCTGTTCGTGACCGTCCTTTCCGGTCATGTTCGTAGGCATTTCGATAGTAAGTTTGGGTACGCAAGGGACTTCGAAAGGTGTAGCTGGATGGGGATCTCTGAACATTTCTAGTGATAGGCGTCTATTGCCAGAAGGTGATGAGATGATTGCTGTATCTAGGGGATGACGACCGATATCTGGGTGGCATGCTTGTCCTTTCTTCGGTCCGTCGCGGTGATGTGTCTCTGGTAATGCTAGGAGCCTTTATGGAATTGATATGATGATATTACGACTTACGTATTTGTGGGTGAGACAATAGAAACAAGTGACTATAACAATGTTTGATATATTGACTATAAATGACTATAACAACGTTTTATATATTTTTCTATTATTTATTAATATAATCCGTATTATTTAGAGTTGGTCTCTGCTGTCTCTACTATCGTAATTGTATTTTTACTGCTTTTTCAATCATTTATTCACACTATTTATTTATATTATTTGAATGTTCGCTTCGTACTATCTGATTTAATTATCGTATTACCATTTGTATAGCTGATATTATTTATTTAGGATACCTACGGATCCTAATCAGGTCTAATCAGTCTAACCTAGATCAGACAATTAAGTAATGTGACAAAATTCAAAAATTGATGATATTTAAAAATTAAGGTACATCGCTGCAATCTGCTTAGTAATCCGCCCGCATCGATGCATTTATCCCAGCAAGTTTTTCTGTTTTCCTAACGGTTCTGCAACAGTTCCTGTGGGAATTCTCCGAGTACAAAATGTCGACCTTCGACGATATTTTTCAAATAGGGGAATAGGAAAAAGTCCTAGAGTGACCTGTTCCCTTTCTTGTCGATGAATGAAATGAACATGGTCTTCACTTAGGATTTGCTCATTCTCACCTTCTTTGGCCTTGGAGCTCCAGGGCATACATTTTATGCAATTTTTCATAAGTTCTGTCGTGGTTTCCACGAGTTTCGCACAAAATTTTATCGCGTATTGTTGCTCTAAATTTCTTTGTTCTATTTTCGTCACATGCACTACTCGCGCATTGTTACAAAACACTAAAAAGCTGGCGAATAAATTATCGTAGAAGAGTCGTCAAAGTCTCAAACGAGAGAATATGGATCTACTATCACTTTACTTAATTGTCTCATCTCGTAAATTGTCAATATCTGTCTATTTATTCACAGTATCAGTACTGTTCGTATTGATTTCCTAGGTTATGTATATTTTCTTATTATTTATTCATGCCATCTATATTATTTTTTAATAATATTGGTGTCACTTTCAAAAAAGACAAAATAATAAGTATTACGATTGGTTATTTATAATTAATATTTACTTTAATTTTGTTATTTGTTGATATTGCTTTTTTCCTATGCTCTTTATTGACAGGATCCTTGATAGAATTTTTTTCGATGATTTCTATTGTCCCTATTAAAGGCTTTGTACTTTTGCAGTTGTTTCTATTACTTGTTTAGGTTGTTTATTTATATTGTTTATTTATGTTGTTGTTATTATGTATGTTATTCCTACTATTTATCTATACCATTGATATTGTTTTATGTCCCACGTCTGATTTCGTCTATATCATTTATATCAATAATATTTAATAACAATTTATATTATATAATGTTAATAATATTCGTTATTTCTGCTATATATACTATCTATTATTAATATTGCTTTTCAGAATGTCTGTATTATTTATATTCACTGCATTAGTTATTAATGATATTTATTTGGTTCGGCGGTTTTTATTATTCATTACAAGCATCGACTTTTATTATTTTCTTATTATTTTATTATTTATTGACGTATTAACGCTTTCACTCCAGATTAACATGGAATTATGAGCATATATGAAAGCATTTAGGTTTAAATAATTTCAATTATACATATATATCCTTGTATAAGTATAAAATTCTGATACTAAGACCTCGGATTTCAAAATGGGAATGAAACCAATTAATTATATTTAGTCCTACTGTGTTAGAATTGTAGACTAATGTAACCTAGATCTAAATTGCATTGCAGATGCACTGCGGAGCAAAGAGAAGATGGATGTTTGGAAGGATAATATATAAATCAAACGTAAAATTATAAATACATAAAATATTTGTAGAAAAAAAATAAAGCGTATGATTATAAAGCCCTGAAGGATGAAGTACTATGCATTTCAATTTCAATGCAAACAAGATTACATATGATTAATATGATAAGTTACATATATTGTTTTACTTAGTCATTGCTCTAAGATTTTAAAGAGCAGCGATGGGAAATATGTCAACTGTACTCAAAGTTTTTTAAAAACATAATAATAATAAAATAATCTGGGAGAAGTTAAAGTAGAAAACTCTTTCGTCGCAATCTAATTTTAATAATTAATTTAATTCTTACTCGCACAGGTGAATTATAGCTGGTGTATTCGTGTGGTATAGGGACTACGAGCCACTGTTTGGTTCCCGGCAAGACGTAACAAAATTCATCAATTTGTTCTCTATGAGAAAAATGTATTTTTATATCGGTTGAAAATATTTTGTGTCCCAAATTAATATATAAACGATCTTCTCCTTGTAGGTATATATGCCCATTGTGTGACTAAAAATAAATATCAGTTTCTTAAAAAATTAGTATAATATTTGCGTTTAATTTTATTATTATTTATTATAAAATAGAATATAATATATTTGATTTATAAAAATTAAAAAACTTAATATTAAAATTTTCGAGAAACATCTTAATGGAATAATACTAAGACAGGGACTTGTAGAAATAATATAATTTTCAGTGTATAAAATAAATAATAATACTCAGAATATGACATGCACAACATTAACAACGTAATATCTAATTAAATAATAATCTTTGAAGAAAAAACTATGTCAAGTTTATATTTGTGCTTGAATAATTTATCAAACTTTAACGTTATACATTTTTAAGATATATTTATGAATAGAAAGAATTAATTCTAATTAAAATAATATGAAAAAACAGTATTTCATTTATACGTACACAGTTATATATGTATCTGAAATCTATGAATACATATGAAAGTACGTACAACAGCGACGAACTATAGCGCAAGTGATCAAAAGTACTGTCTATCACTGAAACCTATATGAAACTAATAGTAGCTGCATCCAAAATCGTTAACTATACATATAGGAGGTCATACAATTAAGTAATGCGACTAACTTAAAAAATCGAGTATATTGAAAAATTAAGGAACATTGCTGCGATCCCCTTGAAAGTAGTCCCCTTTCGCATCTATACACTTATTCTAGCGAGTTTTTCAGTTTTTCTAACAATTCTGGAACACTTCTTGTGGGACATCTCCGAGTACCCTTATCACAGATTCTTGAATGTCTTCAACGGACTCAAAATGTTGACCTTCGACGAATTTTTTCAAATAGGGGAATAGGAAAAAGTCGCAGGGCGAGATGTCCGGTGAATGCGGTTGTGGTAATGTTGTGATACCTTTAGACGCCAAAAGCTGAGAGATACTAAACGCACTTTGACAGAGAGCATTGTCGGGATGCAGAACCAAAATCTTCGCAATCTCTGGACGCACTCTGAGCACCCTTTTTCATAATTTTTCGAGCATATTGCGGTAGAATTCTTAATTTACGGTTTGTCCAGGTGGTACAAGGTCTTTGTGAACCTTCCCTTTCTTGTCAAAGAATCAAATGAACATGGTTTTCACTTAGGATTTACTCATTCTCGCCTTCTTTGGCCTTCGCGCTCCAAGGGACAACCACTATTGGTTTCGTCGTGTAGTCTCGGCGTCATATTGAAAGAATGAACTTACATCATCAGTGATAACTCGATCGAGAAGAGTAGGATTACTCTCAACCTGCTCGAGATAATCTTGAGCGATGTTGATTCGGTGGGCTTTTTCATGGGGGAATCTTCGGTTAAAACTTTTCTAACTTTTTCTTGGTTAATATTCAACTCGTCAGCCAATACTCGAGTGGTGAGATGCGGTCTTGGCGAGCAAGGGCACGAACGAGCTACGCATTCGCGTCGATTCGCACTTGAATTGCCCTTCCGCTCCGCGCCTTGTCTTTGACGCTCTCACGGCCTTTTTTTAAATACCCATGCCTCCGAAGCACCTGACTATGCATGAGGGCATCACTACCATACACTTTATGCACTTTTTCATAAGTTTCTGTCGCAGTTTCGCCGAGTTTCACATAAATTTTTATCGCGTACTGTTGCGCTAAATTTCTTTGTTCTATTTTTGTCACATGCACTACTCGCGTGTTGCTACACAAACTAAACAGCTGGCAAATAAATTATCGTGCAACAGTTGTCAAAGTCTCAATCGAGAGAGTATGGATCTATTATTTCGGTGTTGGAGTTATAGGTTCGTAGTGTTACCATAGAGCGAGAAATAAAATCGGTAGCATTACATAATTGTCTGATCTCGTACATAGATTTTAATTTGATACTTGGACACTTCAGATATACTTTTCTGAGAAAATTATTTAATATGATGTTCTCAACGGGTCCGGCTAATCTCTGATTAACCTCTTCGGATCATAGAATACTCCATGATGCGCCACAAACTTACTTTTTTCCGTTGATTCCTTATATCTCCCGGAAGAAATATATATATATATATATATATATATATATATATATATACTCTTTTATTGTAATTATTACGTACAGAAATAGAAAAATAATAAAGAAAATTTTAAGAGAAAGGAACCGACTGCTGATTATAACGGGGAAAAATATTTCATAATAAATTAATTAAAATTTTAATTAATTAAATTATTAAAATATTAATAATTCGAATATTATAAAGTGTTGACCCAGCCTAGCAGCACCCGCCATTGGCTAACGTCCGCTGACTACACAGACAGCTGGCGAGGGAAATCTATCCACAAAAAGTGTTGTGGCGAATAAAGTTTGGAAACACTACCTTATAGATGATTTAGGAAGTGCATCTTCCGCGCAATCAATTTTGCAATCCTTCTCTCTGCCATCCCCTAGAACATTTCGGGGAGCGCCTGTATTAACTCTACATCAATTATCTGCGAACTTTGCTGGCACTGCTCAATTCGGTTCTCGGACAAATCGATATCACTCTTCGATCCCCAATGATTTATGTTTAATCACTGGGCAATTCTTATTCTTATTATTATTATTCTTAGACTTATTCTTAGACTTATTCTTCAAACTCTTTCTAAAAGACCGCGGTCACTTCATAGGGGCAGCTAATAGAAGTACTTCTCGACTTCTCCTCCCGCAACGTACAGACACCACTTGTTGTCCTGAATCGACAGTTTTTTAGATGAGAATAAGATCGACATACTTGATGCCATGATATCTCTAACAATATTGATATACGACGTGTGTTAAAAAATAACGAGAATTTTCATTTTATGAAAAAAATATTTATTTATTCATCAATATCTATTTTGTCCCTTTTAAAGTAATCCCCCTCGGATATAATATACTTGCGCCAACGCTTTTTACAATACTCGAAATACTTTTGAAACTCGATCTTTGTAATAGCTGTTAGCTCTTTCAGTGATTCGTTTATAATCTCACCTATGCTTGAAAAACGACGGCCTTTTCATGTTCTCTTTATTTTTGGAAATAGAAAAAATTCACATAGAGGCTGAGACATCATTAAAGTTTTGTTTTTGGCCAAAACTTCACGAACAAGCAATGAAATGTGAGCAGGTGCATTATCCTGGTGCAAACGCCATGAATTGTTTTGCCACAAATCCGAGCGTTTTTTTGGATTGCTTCACGCAAACGGCGTTGAACTTGTACGCAGTACTCCTTATCTATTCTTTAACCTTGTAGCAAAAATTCATGATGCACTGTGCCATTAAAATCGAAGAACACAGTGAGCATAGTCTTCGCATTTGACCGCAATTGTCGATCCTTTTCCGGTCTTGGCGATCCAGAATGCCTTCACTGTGACGATCGAGCCTTAGTTTCGACATTATATCCGTAACCCCAGGTTTTGTCACCTGTTATAACACGTTTTAGTAGTTCTGCATCGTTATTAACTTCATTTAGCGACTCCTGAACAACTTCCATTCGCCGCTGTTTTCTTTCGATATTCGACAATTTTTGAACAAATTTTGTTACCAAATGTTTCATATTCAAAACCTCCGAAAAAATTCCATGGCATGAGCCAACTGTTATGCCAACATCATCAGCGACTTCTCTGATTGCCATTTGGCGATCGTTGATAACCAGTTCTTTCACTTTTTTCACGTTTTCATCGATTGTTGATGTGCTTGGGCGTCCGGGACTTTCGTCATCTTCCACATTTTCGCGGCCATCTTAGAAATGCTGATACTGCTCGCAAATCCTTGCTTTACTCATACCAGACTCACCATAAGCCTTTGTTAACATTTTACAAACCTCACTACACTTTACTTCATTTTTTACGCAAAATTGAATACAAATTCTTTGCTCCATTTTTTTCACAAACGAAAAACGCCGAGCTCAAAAAACACGTCTAAAGTTAGCGGCTGCCACTTAAAAAGTAAGCAATGAATATTGCTGAAAATATTATCATACTTCAGGGGTATGCGTACCAACGTAGTAAGAAAAATTCTTATATAGGCGGACTCTCCAAACCCGCGAAATTTAAAAATTCTCGTTACTTATTGAACACACCTCGTATAAGAATTAAAAATTGTACTTATGTCGACTGTTCTGAATTAAATTAATAAATATTTTTATCGGTTTTACAGTCTTTACAATATAATTAGTTAAAATACTGACAATCAGACTGTTCTTGTTTATGTTCAGCCTCGTACAATCTGAAATAAAACTTATTACTACAATAAATTATATTAAAAATAAAAATAAAATAAAATTAATAAAAACATAAAAATAAAATAATGAATAATATAAAATAAAAATAATAAAAGTAATATTCTATGTTATTAGGAGTGTGAATAAGTCTTTCCCGTTTTTTGTAAGAGATGGCGCCACCAATACTGTGCAAGTATTCAATGGTTACATATGTCATAATCAAAGCTTATTCATATGTCAACAATTCCATACTAACACATTAGTTAACATTTTTTCGCATCATAAATTTTTGATATCGTGAAAATGTCGAATTTTGAGCCGAGTCGACGTCATTTGCGGGAAGTTTCACTTTATTGGTTCAATTTGAAGAAATCTGCTGCCGAGACGCATCGATTGCTTCAGGAGGCTTATGGAGAAGGTTGTGTCGATGATTCAAGTGTTCGCGGATGGTTTCGACGCTTCAAAAGCGGTGATTTCGACGTGGAAGACAAGGAGCGTTTCGGGCGGCCGCAAATCTTTGAAGATCGAGAATTGGCGACTTTGCTTGATGAAGATTCTTGTCAAACGCAAGAAGAACTTGCTGAAGCATTGGGAGTTGACCGAACAACCATTTCCAAGCGTTCGAAAGCCATGGGAATGATCCAAAAGCAAGGAAATTGGGTGCCGTACGAACTGAAGCTGAGAGACGTCCAACGGCGTTTTTTCACTTGCGAACAGCTGCTTCAGCGACATAAAAGAAAGGGTTTTCTGGATCGTATCGTGACTGGCGATGAAAAGTGGATACGTTACGATAATCCGAAGCGAAAAAAATCATGGGGACTACCCGGCCATGCATCATCATCGACGGCCAAGCCAAATATTCATGGTGCCAAGCTCATGCTCTGTATATGGTGGGACCAGCTAGGTGTGGTTTACTATGAGCTTCTGAAACCGAATGAAAGGATCACAGGCGAGGTCTATCGACGACAATTGATGCGTTTGAGCCGCGCATTGCGAGAAAAATGGCCACAATACTCCGACAGGCACAACAAAGTTATTTTGCAACATGACAATGCTCGCCCACATGTTGCACCGCCGGTGAAAACATACTTAGAAACGCTCAAATGGGAAGTCCTACCCCACCCGCCGTATAGTCCAGACGTTGCTCCGTCTGATTACCATCTCTTCAGATCGATGACGCATGGCCTGGCTGACCAGCACTTCCATTCCTACGAGGAACCCAAAAAATGGGTGGATGACTGGATAGAGGCCAAACCGGTCGAATTTTTTCGCAACGGGATTCGTATGTTGCCAGAAAGATGGGAAAAGTTGTAGCTAGCGATGGCCAATACTTTCAATAATTCATTTGTTACCATTTTTTCACAATAAAGGCTCAAAATTTGAAAAAAACGGGAAAGACTTATTCACATACCTGATAATAATGGACAACATGACTGATCCCACCACCTTAAATTTAGAATTACCTTGGTGTCCGACGTTTCGAATCGCTACGATTCATTTTCAGGAACTAAAGTACATTTTAGCTCATATATTAATATTATAAAGACTGTAAGACAGATAAAAATATTTATCAATTTAATATTGATATATCTAAGAATAAAAAAATGTAGATTATACCACGAAATCTAGTTTTAATTTATAGAAAGGGATCGACTAACATGGGTGCTGTAATCTAATGAAAAATAACAAATACAATTTTTTCTTACTTAAGTAAATAGATTCATCACTATATGTTATTATACTCGGCAGATATGATGTCTATCACCTCTTCGCACAAGCTTTAGAGCCAGTCATCAAAATCGACTGGAGGGTTACCCGAAAACGGTTTTTCTCCTGTGCATCAGATCCTATTTACCACAACGAGGTCGCTTTTTCTTGTTCAAAGAAATATATTAAAAATTGAATGACCAACTCACAGAATGAAAAAATGACAATTTTTCCCTTTTTTTCATACTTATAATATCCTGTACTATAATATACTTACAATATATTCTTATGCTATAATATCGGAAGGTCCAGATGATACTTACCAAAATATATTGCCCGAACATAAAATGTAATTCATTGAATTTGAAAACATATTAGATTATCGGTTTTCTATGAAGGTTATTTATTTGAATTTCAGAACATTAAATTAAATCATTTCTTCTTAATAAGAAATTGATATCCTGATGTTACAAGGAAATGTAAGATCGAATGGTTTGGATCCAGAGGGCGAAGCCCCCGACGGGAGTTTAGGGGCGGACCCCCCCCCTCCCGTTAGAAGAAATAAGTATAATCAATTGAATATTATAAGTTTGTTAATAATGCAATCTTAAAATTAAAATTTAAAAAATTTTTAATACTTAAAAAACATTACAATAATTTTTTAAACCATGTTCCACATGGAATATAAATTTTATTTTATTTTAAAATGTCGAATACCTAAGTGAAAAAAAGGTTGACCCCGTGGTCGTGAGCGCATATAAACGTAAACATCGTTATGCCAGATTTTACGTAGGCCTGGAAAACTGAGAATCCTGCGCGACTACACAGTTTCGATGAATCATTTTTGCTTCCCAGAAATGAAAAATAAGAATTTATTTTTTGATTTGTCGGAATGGAGTCTAAATAATTTTCCTCCCTCGGGATTAAAAGTATTATTTTCCTCCCTCCAGACAGTTACAGAAAATTATATTTTGCAGCTCAAGTGCAGGAAAGAATGCTCCGAGATCTCCCGCGAACAATACGTTCACACGAAGGCGAAAAAAAGCCGACAGCGACAAGGGCGTCGGAAGAGTAATAACGCTAAAAAGACGTAAAAGAGCAAATGATTACACGGCATATTATTTAATATGCGTATTCTACCTCCACGATGTTACAAATTCATCTCTCTCTGTATATAATATCAGAGATATGATTGCATCACTATGGGATATATAATTTTTCAATTCATTTTTATTCAGCTACTCATAACGTGATGCTTTGGAGACGTAAGATGGCAACTCAGAATGAGAATATGTTCATCGATACTGTCGAGTAGAGGTACTCTACCGACATGTAATATATTTGCTACTGTGTAGTTTCACGAAGAATCTAGTTACAACTTTCTGACAATTTATAACTCATCTTCTATGCGCTGCCCCGTTTTCTGCAGAGCAGTCTCGTTCTGCAAGAAATACGCACGCTACTGGGCTAAGAACGAGCGACCTAGAACTTGATCTAGGTTTAGTTTAGTCCCTGACGAGGAGCGATAGCGAGCTCGAAACGTTGGACAAGTCTTGAATTAGGTAAGGGTCTTGGGGACAGTCAGACTGCACTTTACTAACAAAGAATTTTTTCAGCTAATATTTTATTTTCAGATTAGTCTACGGGGGTGAATGTAAACAAGGACAGTCTAACTGTCATTATAATTTTAATTTAATTTTTTTATTTAATTTTTATTTTTAATTTTTATTTATTTATTTTTATTTTTATTTTTAGATTGAATTGATTGGACTGTAAGACCGATAAAAAAATATTTATTAACTTGTATATGGGCAGTCGACATAAGTACAATTAAATTATAAATATATATAATAATAATAATATAAATAAATAAATATATATATATATATATATATATATATATATATATATATATATATAAATATAAAGTTATATATATATATATATATATATATATATATATATATATAAATATAAAGCGTTCGCTTGCGCAAGCTCATACGTCAGAAGCGTATGTTTTCCGACGAAGGTCTTTTAGGTAGTGCAATATGTACATTAGCGATGCGCTAGTGTACAATTCTTTAATGTTTAATTTACGCTAAAAACAGTACTTGTAACAATCAAATCACATTGTAAATAAAATAAATAGTTCGTATAAAAACAGTAACACATGTTTCGAACAAAAATCATTAAAATACGCTAATATTAAGACTAAGAATAAGAAAAATAAATAACACGTAAAATAAACTATAAAAACGAGGAGCAGAGAGAGGGATTGCGGATGGTTATAGGAAAAATCGGGTATATACAGCCCCGATTTTTCCAGAAAAAGTCAGTCTCAGTCCAGAAGCAGCAGCGAGTCCAGTATCAGCATCAGTCAGTCAAGGAACAGTAAAATCAGCATCTCTCTCTCTCTCTCTCTCTCTCTCCTTTGTCTTGTTCTTTCGACAAAATCGGGGAAGTGGCTGGTCCTCCTACATGGTAGGACCGTACATGTACCTCTCTTTTTTTTTTACACACGAATCTAGACATACACATATTGTCTCTGTTAAGGAATTAGGTCGGCAGGCCGAGGCGAATATGGTTTTCCTTTTCAAAGAAAGGAAACTCGTATGCAAGTAGAGCCTTGGACTCTGGTATATTTAATGGAGCTTAGGTAACACTCTAACGTAAAATAACCGAGAATAGTTAACATTATTGTTATTCAATTGTTCAACATCCCCGAGATAGTGGAGGAAACTCCACGCTCGAAACAAGCCAAGCTACATTCAAAGGTACGCATACGTATATAAAAAAAAATACGGGTGCACTTTGAATAAAGTTGATGTACACGAAAGGGCATATATGCCCAGACGTCACACAGCAATATGCGATTTACTACATTTTGACTTCGGTACAGCAGGAACGCAGGACAGCGCGATATAGTGCAATGCAATTTAATATAACGCAATGTAAATTAGGTCTACAAGTAAGTTTCCAGCGTTTGTAAATATATGGGATCACGAGTGGAACCTGGACAGAAATGTCAGACCTTATCTATTATATTTGTAGATTATATATCTGTAAACAGCTTTGCACCATTATATATGTGCACTTATTCGGTGTCATTTATTTCGTTTATTTTATGGAGAAAAAATCTGTCAAATTTCCAGGCATATACTGCGTCTATTCTTTTAAATGAGAAAAAGTGCGACTGAGGCTTCTGGTTTGCTTTCGGTAACTTATGCGGTGAAATGTATTATTGAATCGATGTACTGCGGGTGATTCAAATGGTTTAAAAGTGGAGATTTTGAAGTTGAAGACAAGGATCGCTCAAGTGTCGAAATGTTTTTAAGATTCGTAAATAGTGACCAATACTAAAGTATAGGCTACAATATATATACATATACATATATACATAGTTTGAGGTTGTTGGGAAAGAATTATTACTTAATAATATATAGCTAATATAACCCTATTGCTCCGTCATTTCTTTTATTCAAACTAAAAAAAACATAGCCTATGTCACTTTTGAAGTTAATACGAGGGTGGATTGATAAATTTCCGGCCTGACTAAGAGATGTCGCCACCTTGAGGTGGCGTTCTATAGTACCATCCTTAGATAGCTTGTAGCTATAGTTTTAGTCCTATCGCCGTGTTAGTTTAGGTTTGAGAGCACACTGAACAAGACGCCTCTGTGTTTTTCGTAAAAATCGAAAAGCTGGAAAAGCGGGCTGTCATCAAATACTTTTAGTTGAAGGGGTTAACGCCGAAGGAAATTAAAGAAGAGATGGACTCAGCACTGGGGACGTCCTCCTCATCATATTCAACCGTTATGCAGTGGGTTTCTCAGTTTAAAAAGGGTCGCGTGAGTACTTCTGATAGATATGATCGAAAAAATCCATCAAATAGTGCTGATAGACCGCAGATTAAAAGTGCGTGAGATAGCTAAGACCTGTAAGATGTGATATGAATGTCTACAAAATATTTTGCACCAACATTGGTATATGGAAAAGCTCTGTGCAAGATGGGTGCCGCGTTTGCTAACAGTCGACCAAGAATTGATTCGAAAGACCATTTCTACCGCCACTTTGGCGTTGTATAAGCGTAATCGAAGCTAATTTTTGCGTCGATTCGTAACCATTGACGTAACTTGGGTCCACCACTACACTCCTGAAAACAAACAACAGTCTAAACAGTGGATTGGACCAGAGGAACCAACTCCAAAAAGGCACAAATAATTTTTTCGACGAACAAGGTTATGGCTACTATTTTTTAGGATGCAAGTATTATATACATTGATTATCTTGAAAAATAGTGAATTTTTACTAAATATTGTAGGTGGAATGTTAAAATAAAGATACACGAAATAATCTTTTAACATGAACTTTGTTTGCGCCAGTAATCTATTTAATAAAAATATGAAAAACAACTTTCAAATATACAGCGCTTCACATGCGTGCATTAAACGCAAATGATGAGTTAAATTGTATAGGTTGGATCAGAATAAAGCGTGAACACACTATTTGATAAATATAACAAACATATGCTTTATTTTATTATAAATCATAAACGATATAATAAATATGTACAAACGACACGATGTGGTCGAATCGACGATCAAACAGAATCTGAATCCAAACTTTTCACATTATGCACATTACTTCATATGTCTCTAATTTTAAAGGAGTGGGGATAAGCAGCTACTATATTAATGTTATGACAAATGCATCTAGCTACCCATTTGATGCTCGGCGGTGCGCGGGTGCGTCCTTTCCCATAACGGTAGAACGGACGCGCACAGACCTGCTGACCGGGATACATATTACATGCGTATGGCAGTTGTCGCTTAATTGGTTTTACATGACTTCTGTCTATTATATAAATATCAAAATAACGACAGGGATCTTCTGCATTTATAATGTTACAATTTTAGTATGAACTCGTAAATATATATTTGACACGTTAGGTCCGAGCAAACTTTGTTTTAAACGAGGAAAGAAAAGACATCTGTTGAAACGAAAGGACGACGCAAGACTAATTACAGTACTCGATAAAGAAAACTCTGCAAGCCTTTGTGAGAAGCTTAAAACTTATAAAAAACATCAGGCATCTAAACAATAAACTCATAAATCATTTGCCGCGCAAGGCAGCAAAGACGTAGATCGTAAGAAGACCCAGTGGACTCGTATGTTTACATCCTTTTAAGAAACCGTACAATATTTAGTTTCAAGTATTTTTTGCTTTATTATTTAAAGAAGGCTAAAATAATCTATCAAAAAGGGTAAAACTATCACTGGTCAATACTACGCAGACTTATTGCAGCGTTTGAGCCACGAAGTGAAAATTAAACGACCTCATCTGGCGAAGAAAATAATCTTGTTTTATCACGATAACGCACCAGCGCACACGTCAATCGTTGCGATGGCTAAAATTAACGATCTGAAGTTTAAATTGATGCCGCACCCTCCCTACTCTCCAGACCTAGCCCCGAGTGACTATTATCTGTTTCTTAACCTCAAAAAATGGCTTGGCGGTAAGAGATTTGCGGACAATGAAGAAATAATTGTAGCTGTAAATGGGTATTTTGAGGAGCTTGATGAATCAGTCTATAGAAATGGCATTACCAGGCTAGAATACCGCTATGAGGAATGTATCAGCCTTGGAGGAGATTATGTTGAGAAATAAAAAAAATTCTTAAAAACGTTGTTTTTGTTGGTCAGGCCGGAAACTTATCAATCCACTCTCGTAATGTAGCTTGACTAGTCATTTGATATACGATATAAAACTAACTTCAAAAAAATACCACGTGATTTAAATTTTCAAGTTGTATAAGGTATGTTCATACGTATAAACAAAGTAAATACACTTGGGATTTGGGTTGAAATTATAATCTTTTATTATAATCATTATAAACTAATTTCTTATATTTTGTATCTTAAATATTACACATTTGTTCATGAAAACGTCAAACATTTTAAAATTTTCTTACGAAAAAAAGGATAGGTCATAATTACTTTATAATTTTAATCTTAAATTTTTAAACACAATTTCTAATTTTATGAATATTACGAAATAAAACTTTTGTAATTTGAAGATAATAAACGTTCAAAAATAATAAAAATTTAGTTAAATGGCAGGTTTTTGAGAAAAAAAATAAAAATTTAGTGTTAAGAAATTTATTAGATTTTTCAGATAAATTACTATCGAATAACCGTTTTAATTTTTTACATGATATTCATATAGATTTATTATATAAGAACCTAAAAATTAAAATAAAAGAATCTATAAAAGAATCTGAAAAATAAATTAAAAACCAATTTTACTAAGAGTTTAATCGCAAAATTTTTAATAAGGTTTCAGTATTTGGTAGTGAACGATTTCGTAACAGATTTGGTTTTGTTCCTGAGAGAAGCGGGTTGTTTTTCAATCTTTTCAAATACAAAATAATGTTGTTTCGCAGTAAATCTTAATCAGAATACATATAAATGTCCTAAAACAGGATATAAATATTCTCCATGAAATATATACATATATTTACGACCTAAAATTTATGTTGACAATCGTAGGATACCGTTTATTTAGGAGGCTGGTAAGTTAAGGGTTTTCTTATGTTAGTCTCAACTTTGTATCGCATTGTTACTGGCGATGAAAAATGGGTCTATTTTAAGAATGTCAATTCGAACCATGCATTGATTGAAAAACTATCAAAATTGGGCAGAAGATTCGGCAAGGTACTTTTACTTCATAACAATGCACATGTACAAAAAACAAAATCGATTCAGGATAAAATCATTTGTTGGTATGTTCTCAGGATACAATTTGACATGGAGCTGCTACCGTACTCACAGTATTGATCAAACTTGGCTTCTATAGACTATCATTAATTTTCATCAATGAAATATGCATTGGCTGAGCAGCATTCCTACGAGAAAGTCGAAAATTGCATATCTGATTCCTTTGCTTAACAAACAAACAATTCTATTGTAGTAGTATGCTCAAATTACCAGAAGGGTGGCCAGAATATGGAGAAAACAATGGCCAATATTTGAATGAAATAATTTCAATTTTGCATTGAAATTATTGTGTTATTTTTACGAAAAAGCTCACTTTGCACCGGTAAACCTGGTAGAGGAATAGTGATATAGATATAGAGCAGCGTATACAACGTGCAGAGTGGATAGGGATGGTTTTGACGTCGTAATTTATGTCTAGTTGAAAAGACTTTTAGATGAGTCTCCATGTCAACGACAAATCTATTATTGATAAATTTTTCAGCGCCTATATGTATATATCATCTATATATATGTGGTATATATATTTGTTAAGAAACAGCTATTTTGTCACATCTTTCACTAAAATGCATTTGCTCAATTATATCTCATAATACATAAATATATTTGTATTAGTTGGATTGTCACATAACTACTACTTTACTATACATATATATCGTATTGAGTTTATTGTCATTTAAAATATAAGTTTTCTTTATTTATATTATTTCTAATACAATAATTTATTGTTTATATTATGTACATCACTATATTTTTTTAATATTCAAAAACTTTAAATAAATACGCAACTATCTTTTTCCATTTCTAGAAAGCCTCATGCAGAAGCTGATTGTGCATCTGCAAAACGTTTTTCTAACTTTTAATTATTACCATAGATTGCTTCTATTGGGGTTATTTAAAGGATTGGGCATATAAAACGAAACGCAGAAATGTAGATAATTTACGGCTAAGAATCATTGATCAATCAACGATTCCATCAACAATTGATTCAATCAATCAAAGCTTTTGAATGTAAAATAATTCAAGTAGTTAACATAAAATGTTATATTGTTAAAAGAATGAAACGTGAGAAAAGGGAGCAAATTTTACTACGTCCACGTCAATATTCCTGAGTAATGTAAATATAAATGAAATTGAGGTTGAAGTAGATAAGCTATGGGCATTCTAGCACATGGGCATTCTGGCACACTCTCCCCCCTCCCTGAAATCTGTGCTTTGGCCCTGTGGGCATTCAAGCACACCTCCCCCCCTTGAAAACTGTGCTGAGCCCCCCTGCATATTGTAATGTACAGAGAATGAGGTCACCTCCTAAAACGATGCCGCTCTCGCTATATTATATTAGATAATGAGAGAGGGAGATGGGGAACGACTCGTTTCATCATTTTCATTCATTACATTTGAGCCAAGTGATGTTTCTTCACGATGAAAATTTAATATGCGTGTGAGAAAAGCGAACACCGTTAGTAATAATAGATAACACGCATAGTAAGTGGTGGGAGGGGGATGGATTATCAAGGAGGAAGGAGAAAACTTGTGCTCCAGCACCAATGAGGAAAATTTTCTTGCATCAAAGTAGAAGGGGTGAACCATCCTTCCCATAAGATAGTAAACGAAGGCGGTTCTTCTTTTTTGTTTTTTTTTTTAACCAATAGAAACGTTTTCTCATAAAAGGTCAGCACTGGAAAACTGTATAAAAGCGGAATCGCAGTCAGTTTTTCCATCACAATCTGCCTTCAAATTTCAAAGATTAATAATATTAAAAATTGGATAAATGAAGATAGCTGTGAGCACGGCAGGCAGCGGCAGAAGCAATGGCAACAACAATAGCAACAGCATCAGCACCGGGAAGCGGCTGCCTGCTGTGGCAAAGGCTCCCCGAAGCAGGGGAAAGTACCTGAAATCAATGGACTTGTTTGGGGAGGAAGAGCAGAAGGAGGAGGATGCACGGCCAACGACGCCAATATCAATCATCGCAGCCTCGCTGACAAGGGCTGTAACGCCCTGCCTTGAAGAAGAGGTAAGGAGCTTCCCAGGCACCGCAACGGATTGGAAAGCGCTCTATCGAAGAGCGCAGGAGATGACGGAAGCCATCCGTCAAGCGGTCAAGTTCGCGGAATTTTTCGAAAAGCTAGATGGAGGTAAGGAGAATAATAATTTGTTTTAATATTCTTCTATTTTAAATATATTTATTTATATATAATTTATACAATATATTATATAATATAAATATTAAATATTAGGAGTATGAATAAGTCTTTCCCGTATTTTGTAAGAGATGGCGCCACCAATACTGTGCGAGTATTCAATGGTTACATATGTCATAATCAAAGCTTATTCATATGTCAACAATTCCATACTAACACATTAGTTAACATTTTTTCGCATCATAAATTTTTGATATCGTGAAAATGTCGAAATTTGAGCCGAGTCGACGTCATTTGCGGGAAGTTTCACTTTATTGGTTCAATTTGAAGAAATCTGCTACCGAGACGCATCGATTGCTTCAGGAGGCTTATGGAGAAGGTTGTGTCGATGATTCAAGTGTTCGCGGATGGTTTCGACGCTTCAAAAGCGGTGATTTCGACGTGGAAGACAAGGAGCGTTCCGGGCGGCCGCAAATCTTTGAAGATCGAGAATTGGCGACTTTGCTTGATGAAGATTCTTGTCAAACGCAAGAAGAACTTGCTGAAGCATTGGGAGTTGACCGAACAACCATTTCCAAGCGTTTGAAAGCCATGGGAATGATCCAAAAGCAAGGAAATTGGGTGCCGTACGAACTGAAGCTGAGAGACGTCGAACGGCGTTTTTTCACTTGCGAACAGCTGCTTCAGCGACATAAAAGAAAGGGTTTTCTGCATCGTATCGTGACTGGCGATGAAAAGTGGATACGTTACGATAATCCGAAGCGAAGAAAATCATGGGGACTACCCGGCCATGCATCATCATCGACGGCCAAGCCAAATATTCATGGCGCCAAGCTCATGCTCTGTATATGGTGGGACCAGCTAGGTGTGGTTTACTATGAGCTTCTGAAACCGAATGAAACAATCACAGGCGAGGTCTATCGACGACAATTGATGCGTTTGAGCCGCGCACTGCGATAAAAACGGCCACAATACTCCGACAGGCACGACAAAGTTATTTTGCAACATGACAATGCTCGCCCACATGTTGCACCGCCGGTGAAAACATACTTAGGAACGCTCAAATGGGAAGTCCTACCCCACCCGCCGTATAGTCCAGACGTTGCTCCGTCTGATTACCATCTCTTCAGATCGATGACGCATGGCCTGGCTGACCAGCACTTCCATTCCTACGAGGAAGCCAAAAAATGGGTGGATGACTGGATAGAGGCCAAACCGGTCGAATTTTTTCGCAACGGGATTCGTATGTTGCCAAAAATATGGGAAAAAGTTGTAGCTAGTGATGGCCAATACTTTCAATAATTCATTTGTAACCATTTTTTCACAATAAAGGCTCAAAATTTGAAAAAAAAACGGGAAAGACTTATTCACATACCTAATAATATATTTATTTATATATTTAATTTTAATATATTAATATTAATATGTATAATTTTTTGTTTATCTGTTATAGGGACGCAGAATGGAAGCGATGGGCATCGCAAACGGTCAAAGAGCCCTTCGGTGAGGAAGGAAAGAAAACGAAGCCGTCCGAGAACATCAAGGATGACGCAGCACCACAGCCGCAGCCCATCCATCGCAAGTATGCGATATTCAAGCTGCTCGAGCGTTGAGAGAATCAACGCCGAACCTCCCCCAGCGCAGCCAAGGATAGTGCAAGATGTAAGATTAGAAAAAAAATGCAATTAAATTGAATAATATTGAATAATAAGTATATGTATATGTAATATGTATATGTAATATGTATAGATAAAAATAAAAAATGTATGAAAATATTAAAGAAAGTGTATTGTAAAAAAAAAAAAAAAAAAATAAAGAAATGGGAAAAAACAAAATTATGATGTTTTACCTTTTATCCTACCTTTCCTCATAGAACAAAGAACGTACATTTATAAGAATTGAATTAATTAACAATAATAATTATATAATAGTACATTTATAATATATAATAATAATAATGTATGAAAATATATGAATATAAATTATTCAATATATATTCAATATATGAATAAATTGAATGAAAAAATTAAAGAAAGTGTATTGTAAAAAAAAATAAATAAAAATAAATAAAGAAATGGGAAAAAACAAAATTATAATGTTTTACCATTTATCCTACCTTTTCTCATAGAATAAAGAACGTACATTAATAATAATTTAATTAATTAACAATAATAATTATATAATAGTACATTTATAATATATAATAATAATAATTATTAATATCTATTTACATTATCACTTGACAAAAAAAAAATAATTTCATCATAATTAATAAAATAATAATATCATTAATTAAAATTAATTGAAACAGTTTTTGTATTCAAGAATAGTATATAAAACACTTTTTTTTATTTTTAAAAAATTGATAGTATCAAAATTTTTTCATTCATTTAAAAATTTTTTTTTTCATTTATTTACTATTTTGTTATTTTATTTTATTAAATTACTTCATTATTCTTTGACTTATTTTTTTTTTATTTTTAAAAAATTGATAGTATCAAAATTTTTTCATTCATTTAAAAATTTTTTTTTTTCATTTATTTACTATTTTGTTATTTTATTTTATTAAATTACTTCATTATTCTTTGACTTATTTTTTTTACTTATTTATTTTTTTTTAAAACTACTTCAATATTTTTTTTTTAAATTATTTAAAAACTAAAAAAAAATTATAGGAATAATATAATATAAAATTTTATATTATACAATAATATTAATAATTGAAATAAAAATTACACATCTGATTTTTTTTCAAGATATATAGTATTTATTAATATAATTTTTTTACAAATTTCATTTTAAAATAATGCTATTTTTAGTCAATTTCATCTCGTCCATACTTTCCACTCAAATAATTTTGCAATCATGTACGCATTATTGTGACATTCCGTATCGCACACATATACGTCGGGTGCATAATGGATGGTTGTGGCAAATCACATTTTGACCTTCACTCTGCAATGTTTGCAATGATGGACAATGCAGCTCCTCCTCCATATCAGATATAATTCTAGAATTAGAAAAAAAAGTATAAGAAAGTATAAGAAAGTATGAAAAAGTATGAACAATGTATGAACATTGTATGAAAATATACTTTTCCACAAAGTTTATTTTTTATTACTTTCTGAAATATATACATGAAATAAATATAAAGATGATTATAAGTATGCAAATTACTTACATATTCGGGAGAATGATTGTCAACCATTCCTTCTTCTCTCGTCCCTTCACATATAATTTTTTTACTCCAGTACAGCATATCTCCAATGGTCTTTGAAGCCTATGGTATGGAATGTCACCAGTATCCCATTCAAGCCCATGGTAATCACACTGCAACCAGTGAACTGTTTTTTTTTCATTCCATGTCAAGTCACTCCATGGAAATGGTGGCTTAAAGATATATACTGTAGGTAGTGCACCTCTTTCCATACCTAATAAACTAAATTCCTTTAAAATGAAATTCCTTTAAAACAAGAGGCCCGCATCTTGTCTGAAAACCCTGCATGTCGCAGAAGAATACTTTATCTTCTGGACACTTCAGAATATTTTTTCTAAACATCACTTCATATTCCCTCACTCTAGCCATTTTCAGTTTATTTCTATTTACCGACAGTTAGAAGTGTTGACTATGAATGTAAGTTCTATGCTTATGCATTCATTTTTATAATAGTTCTCCCCCTCCTCGTGAAATGAGAACTGTTCTACAATTGGCTGAGAAAAATAAAATAGATTCGATTGGATAATGAAGATTAAATTTTTTTGGTTGGTTACAAGTCAATTCATCCCCTCTATTCTTAGAGAAAGTCACTTACGATTGGGCGTGGGAGAAGAAAAGCATTTGTACGTTGAGAAAGAAAGTAACGGTAGATATTTAGATGGTCCTAAACTCTACACGCCCCCCCCCCTCGTAGGAAATCACGTTTATGATTGGACGTTCAAGGAGGAAAGATGATATTTTGATTGGTTTTAGTCTACATATATTCTTCTCATTCTAACACGCTATTGAATGTTTTCTATCGCAGGCTTGACATTGTGCTTCCACTTCTGTTTCCCCTTCTCCTTATTTTTCATTTTCCTTTAAAAGCGAGACAGTTTCTTGGAGGAACACAGTTTTTACACCACAGTTAAATAAGTTCAGTTTCATCTTTCTAATTTTTTCTATTGCCAGTTATACAAGTGTGTTATATTGTAACAGTGAATAAAGACGCAATATTAAGTGAAGTCTGATATATTTTAAATATTTTTTTAATATATTTTATTAATTCACGTTAAAATAAAAGTAAAATGGCTTATCTTTCGACTGTCGAATTTCAAGTGAAACAACTTCGTGATATTTACGAACGTGTCAGTGAATTGAACGTAATCGAACTCGAGAATTATTCAACAATAACTGAACAGGCTTTGTTAGAGCTGAGAGAATTTGGAAAAAAACAACGTCTCTCTCGAGCAGAAAATCAAAAATGTTTAACATCTCTTATTCATTTGTCATGTTTACAAGCAGGATTTCGGTTCTATCTTGATAGTGCAGCACCAATTGGAGGTAGTCTAATCCCTATCGAGTCAGCTAAAGTTGAATGGCGAGATGTTCAATCAGCTTTTAAAAATCGAATAAGGACAGGTGTTAATAGTGGTTAATTTAAAACATGTGGACATTTTAAGTTTTTTGCTCGATGCACAGAAGCTCTTTGAGGCTGTGTAGGCAATTGGTATGAGGAACATATTAAGGACCCTCTTATTACTCATCTAGAAGAATTTCAGGAAAAACATTCTGGATGGACATTAAAAAGTATTATAAGTTTGTGCATAAATATGAAAAAATTTTCACCTCACAAGGGAAGATCATTTATTCCTCTGCCAAAGTTCATAGCATCAAAAAGAGCATGTATCAATGTCCATAACACTGATAATCAATGCGTTAAATACGCTATTCTTTCAGCATTACATCCAAATGAAAAAAATCCTCAAAGAGTTCAGAATTATGATAAATATGCAAACGAGTTGAACTTTGGTGATATAGAATTTCCTGTAAAACTAAAAAATGTTTCCAAATTTGAAAAATGGAATAATATTTCAGTAAATGTTTATATGCTTAGAAAGTATGGATCGAAATATGAAGTATCACCTTGTCATATCAAACAAGAAGGAGAAACATGCAAATCTTCTTTTCATTCAAGATTTCTACATCGATGAGTATAAAGAAAATAATATTTCTGATGATAATGGAAGTGTGCCTAAATTCCATTATGTTGCGATTAAAAGTATATCCAGACTTGTAGGTGCACAAGTGAGCAAGACTCGCCAAAAATTATACCATTGTGAAAGATGTTTACAACATTTTTATAGTGAAGAAAGGCTAGAAAATCATGAAAATGTTTGTAAAAATATTAACGATTGTCGAATAAATTTACCAAACTCATCGAATAATATTTTAAAATTTGAAGATTATAATAAAGAGGAAAAAGTGCCTTTTGTAGTTTACGCTGATTTTGAATGCTTATTAAAACCTACAGAAAATGAAAATGCTTTTCAACTCCACCAGGCATACAGTATAGGATTTTATGTAAAATGTAGCTTTGATGACAAATTATCCGTTTACAAAGTATATAGACAGAAAAGTGCAGACGATAAGACACCCGCAAGTTGGTTTATGCGTGAATTAAAATCAATTGGTGAGCAGATTGATCATCTCTATAAAAATCCAAAACCAATGAAACTCACAGATGATCAAGAGTTGACTTTTAAATGGACGACCGGTTGCCATATATGTCGAAAACCATTTTTGGATGAGCAACTGGTAGTGCGAGATCACTGTCATTTAACAGGAAGGTAAATTTAATATAATAATATAAAAGATAATTTAATATAATAAAGAAAAACAAATTATTTTACTAAATTAATTTTTTTCTCATTAGATTCAGAGGTGCTGCCCATAATTCCTGCAATTTGAACTATAAATACTCGAAATTTATTCCAGTAATTTTTCACAATCTCAATTATGATACACACTTTATTTTAAAAGAAATTGGAACTTCTACACTGATGAAAGGTCGAGTTAACTTAATACCTCATAACAAGGAAAAATATATTTCCTTCACAAATTATATGGATGACTGTGATGTGAGTTTTAGATTCTTAGATTCTTGGCTATTTTTGCCATCATCTATTAAAGCATACGGCTTATGTCCTGCACATTTTTACACTACTCCAGGATTAACATTTGCAGCAGCTCTAAAAATGACGAAGGTAGAATTAGAGCTTCTAACAGATATTGGCATGTTATTATTTATTGAATCAGGCATTCGAGGTGGAATAAGTCAGTGCTGCAATCGATATGCAAAGGCAAATAATCCATACATGGGATCGACATATGATGAAAAAAAGAAGACAAAGACACTTTTATATTATGATATAAATAATTTGTATGGATGGGCGATGGTACAGCATTTACCAGTTGGAAAATTTAAATGGGTTGATTATGAATCAAATCGTGACTTTTTCAATACACCATCAGATTCGGACGTAGGTTATATTGCTGAAGTAGATTTGGAGTATCCAGAGGAAATACATGATATTCATCGTGATTTACCTTTCTGTACCGAGCATCATACACCACCTGGCTCAAAATAAAAGAAACTTCTAACTACTTTGAACGATAAAACAAGGTATATAATTCATTATCGCGCCCTTAAGCAAGCGCTCGACAATGGTCTTCGATTGAAAAAAGTACATAGAATTTTGAGCTTTGAACAGAAACCTTGGTTAAAATCTTAGGTTGTACTAAATACTGAAAAGCGAAAGCATGCAAAGAATGAGTTTGAAAAACTCTTTTATAAACTATTAATTAATGCTGTTTATGGAAAATTTATTGAGCGAGAGCGATCTCGCGTTGATGTACGGTTAGTAAATAAATTTACTGGCCGATATGGAGCAGAAGCACGCATAGCTCTACCTAATTATCATAGCTGTGCAATTTTTGATGAAAATTTAGTTGCCATTCAGCTGAAAAAAACAAGTGTAACAATCAAAAAGCCTATATACGTTGGGCCTTGTATCCTCGATTTATCAAAAACACTAGTCTACGATTTTCACTACTCTTACATGAAACAGCGAGTGGGCGAAAAGTGTAAACTCTTGTATACTGACACTGATAGCTTGATATATGAAGTAGAGGACATTGATATGTATCAAATAATGAAAGAACATATTCATAGATTTGATACTTCTGATTATGATGAAAATAATCAGTATGGAATTCCACGTGAAAATAAAAAAATTCCTGGACTAATGAAAGATGAATGTAATGGAAAGATCATGATGGAATTTATTGGTTTACGAAGTAAAATGTACAGTATTTTAGTTGATGAAGGAGGAATAGTAAAAAAAGCTAAAGGTATTAAATCGGGTGTAGTGAAGAAATCAATTACATTCGATGATTATAGAAGATGCCTGGAAGACCTCGTAATTATACAACGAGAGCAGTGCACCATTCGCTCAAAATTACACATAGTGCATACAGAAAAACAGAAAAAAATTGCCCTAAGTCCATTTGATGATAAAAGATACTTATTGCCTAATACTACAGACACATTACCTTGGGGTCGTTATAAAATCCAAGAAGAGCAAATGTTGCAAGCTGCAAGTAAGGTAGAGAGGGAAATAGTGGGAAGTACAGGTCAGCAAATCGAAGAGGAGGGGAAGGATAATGTGAGGGGATACGATGAGTCCAATGAAAAAAGAGCTCAAGTAGGTGTAGTTACTGGAGAAGAAGAGAGGGAGAATACAATCGGCAATGAGATTCGAGTCACGGCAGATATACATGCAGAACAAGAGAGTAGGGATAAAGTAACTAATGGAAATCAAGTTATGCGAGAAATAGTGACGCTCTATAGCAATCAAGGTGAACTAATAAGCATTGAGTATAATATATCTGACAAACTAATGCACGAATGGAATCCTGAAGAAATTTTGAAAGTTTTGGAAGGGGTAAGCTCAGCTGAAGCCGAGGGAAGGGATGCACTCCGTGAGGCAATGGAAGAGGCAGAAATTATGGTGGGGAATCAGCTATATGAAGAGATGGAGGATGACGAGGAACTTCAAGCAGTTGAAAAGTTTGAGAATTATCTGCTATCTCCAAAGAAAACAAGACTAATCTAATAAGGTAAGGTTCGTAGTTAATTTTCTCTTTAAAAAAATTAATTGTTTTTTTACTATTTTTTATTTACTATAAAAATTTTTTTCTTTTCTTTAGAATGAACTTAGCTACTCTTAACAAGATATCTGAGAGCGAGTTCATGCCGCGGAAGAAATGTACAGAATTGGAGAAAAATCAGCAGTACATGGTGACTGCTCTTAAGCAAGTCTCTACAAGATATGGCACCAAAGTCGTTGCGGAGCTGGACGATAACTTTCAAATATTTTTGCCGCAAAAGATATCTTCGGCATTATTAAAAGAAGAAGATTTTTTCATAAATATGGCTAACAAAGCAAATAAGCTTTGTTTATTTATAGTGTATCAAGGCGGTAGTTGTTTTAAGTTTAACACTTCTACTTCTTAAATATTAATAAAACACACATAGATTAATTTCTTATCATTATTTATTTGTAAAAAAAATCAAAACATGTATAACTTAATTACATAAATAAATATTATAATCATAATACACTGTCTTTCATATTTAATAACTAGTGACCTTTCACATATCCATATATTTTACTTATATATTGCTTTCATTTAATTTCTTTTTTATTTATCCAACTGCTCACTATTGAATCGTAACCATTTAACATATATGCGGTTACCACTCCGTTTTAGCACTTTTTCTACTATATAAATTTCAGGGTACTTAGTCTTTTCAATTTCAGTTTCATAAAAACCTCCAGATACAGGCTTATCGTAATAATCTTTAACGTGATAAGTTACTGGATCAGTTTTTACAATTCTTAATATTGTAAAAATTTCAGTAGACCAATTAGGTGTATAGCCTTTTTCAAAAACATGTTTTCTTTTACTTATTCGTACATTATCTCCGACATTGTATTTCGGTTTTTTCCTTGCTATCATCTCAATTGAAAAACGCTACTTCACCTCCCTTTCGTTTTCTTGGCTTACATTTTCAGGCGCAATTCCTATTGTTCGATGTTTTCTTGAATTGTAAGCTTTCAGTAAATCTGGTAGGATACCTATCCATTTGTAGTTTCCTTGTTTGCTGAATTGTATCCACATTGCATTTTTTAAGGTTCTATTAAATCGTTCACAAATACTTGCATGAAGATTACTGTGTGAAGAGTATAGATTTATCTTATACTTTTTCATGAGGTTTTGGAAGTGTGAATTGTAAAATTCTTTTCCTTGATCAGTTTGTAGATTTGATGGTACTCTTCCATGTTTCAATATCGTATTCATAGCGAGAGTAACATCGTTACCATTCTTTGACTTTACTGAGTAAGTAACGAAACCCTTTATTTTCCTTAGAGTAGGGTATCATTTTTACAAGATCTGCTTGCCAAGTTTCATCTATGCCACGTATATCATATTTTCTTCGCTTATATCTACGACGGGCAGGTTTGTGTAGCTCTTCAACCACTTTTTGTTTTATTTCCTGCTGACTTTGCCTTTGCTGATCTTGTCGGTGCATTTGTTTTCCTGTTAATATCTATTATAATAGCATTCAAATTCGAAAGCGATTTTGTCATTGTATCATTTAAACGAGTATGTGAGTCACTAAGAGTTTTCAGTTTCGATTCCAGTTCTGATTTATCCTGATTGGTTTTCATAAGATTTTTATCGAAATTATTCATTCTTTCTTCCAATTTAAATCGATTTTCATTATGTGTATAATATTTTTGATAAAGATCCTTGAATTTCTCTTCTGTTATCAAGCCATTTTGTTCATGGTATTTCTCATTTTCTTTTAGAATTTCATTAATTTTGGAAAATACAGTATTTAGTTCCTTCTGCAAGATTACATATAACGTTTTTACACAAACTGCATTAGTACTTTCAATAGCTTCACCAACATTACAGAGACGTTTATTTTTTTATATCAAAATTGCCATCTGTTGTGAAATTGTATCCAACGCCTGGAGGACCTCGACTCCCATTCGAGTCTCTCAAATTTCTTCCAAACAAGTCGAGACTCATGATGATACTGATTGAAGAATAAACGAATGTGTATTAATATATATATCCTATTTCACGCAGTTCTTCAATAATTGAATGGATTTCATTGATATGATTGTTATTTCCAGCTGATTGTTCGGCAATTAGTAATCTTAGTCTCTCAACAAGCTCATTCGGATCATCCCAGTACACTAACTCTATTGAAGAATCTTTCTTTGCTATTTTATATTTAGGTAGGTGACCTCCCCCTCTTTTTTTTGTATGACTGGTGCGAAACATTGGTGCAATGATGTTGAAATATTTTCTACTCTTCGATGAGCGTATAGATTCATCTTTACTATGTTTTTTCCGGTGAGCACTTGTTGCTTCTAGAATACTGTGATAATTTTCACGATCTGCTGCACTTATTAATGTGACATTTGGTTCTTTTTTAATAAGTAGCTCCATTAGTCCATTACTTTTAGGATAAGTTAAATCTTTCACTTTTATTTTATTATCATCAAATATAATTTCAGTATATACCTCCAATATATCTTACTCCATATATTTTATCAAATTTACTGCGGCTTTGATCTAAAATATTCGATTTAACATTGTCTTCATGCATAGATTTGAATGTCGAATTCATCATTGAGTTCTCTAATGAGGCAAAATCATCATCGGAATCATAATCTTTCATGGAAGCTGAGCGAATATTATTATCTATCATAAAACTCAACTTTTTTCGGGATCTAGTTGGTTTTCTAATGCTCTGATCATTCGAAATGAGATTAGAAGTCTGTACACTATTTGATTCGACAAGCTTTTCAAGTGGTATAATGACAGGTTTCAATGTATCTCCTACAACTTTTTCGAGATTCTCTCTCTCCTGTTTCAATAGTGCAGATTTTTTTTAATAGCTTTACGAGCTTGCATCAACGCGCTAAAAATACTCTTTTCTTTTTCAATGTCTGACATGGTGTCGTGTTGCTGTGTAAAATTGAACTGAGTGATTAAGATTTTTTTAATTTCTTTTTATTGCAAAACAGTCAAAACCTTTTCTGTATCTACCAGCATCCATCGTTCTATCTTTATCAATAACAGCAAATCCATATTTATCATTTTTCCAGCATTGAGAACAAAAATTACGAAACTCTTTGAAAGACAGATCAGTATTGACATGGTCATCATAAATATGTTTTAAATTCACATCATCTTGTCGATAAATTACTAACATATTAATATTATCTCTAATAAGATGTTTTGGTATATGAGCATATGACTGGCATAGGTAGAAGCAGTCTACACTTTTATGTCTCCCCATACAGAAAAATGCTCTGACGTTATCTTGCTTCTCACAAGCTACATCATCAAAAATCATAATTGAATTGGGCAATGCTTCATCTGGTGATATTACAGATTCATGTTCACTAAACGGGAAATATGAGATGCCTTCGACTGTTTCTATGACTTTTTTGAGAAATTGATACTTTGGTTGATTTTACGATTTTGAATAAACATACACATTCTCGAATTTAAGACCATTGGGATGAGTGATTAAAGCTAATAAGCTATTTGTTTTTCCGCAGTTTGATGAACCGCAGAATACTGCTCGTATACTATCTGGTAGCAATTCTCCGTGTTGCTTCCTTCTTTTTTCCTTTCCAAAATCAAAGTTAGCGACATGGAGTTTCACGTTCTGCTCAGTGAAATCCATGTTGATATGACAAAGTCTAGTTTATCATTAACTGAAGTAAATATATAAATGTTGATTTTATATTTTTGATCATCAGTTATAATTTGACTGCCAAAGATGATTGAGCATAAAACTCGGAAGCATTCAAAAAAGGAGGGACGTGAATTGCTCGATAGAGTAATCAACAATTTACCCATCGAAATGCATCTTCCTGGTTATCAATACTGTGGCCCTGGAACTAAATTAACAAAGCGATTAAAAAGGGGTGATCCGGGAATAAATGACCTAGATAAGGCATGTAAAGAACATGACATTGAGTACTCTAATAAAAACAGTAATCGTAAAGTGGCTGACATAAAGCTTGCTAATAAAGCTTGGCAACTGATTAAAGCTAAAGATGCTAGTCTTGCGGAGAAAGCGTCAGCTCTAGCCGGTGCTATGAAATTAAAGGCAAAAACTGAAATGGGGCTGAAATTCAACAAATTGGTGACAGCAGCGAAAAAATCATTGAAATCAGGTAAACATTCACGCAAAGTCATACAGTCCACCTTAAAAGGTGCTCGTCAAGCTCTTAAAAATAGTGGTTGTAAGAAGAAAGTTCTCATTCCACGTGTGATACACCTTCCGTCTAAAATTGTCGGAGTTCTTCCTTTCCTTATTCCACTGTTCGCAGGACTAAGTGCAACTGGTGCTTTAGCCGGAGGTGCTGCTGGAATATCTAAAGCAATAAATGATGCTAAATCTGCGCAGAAAGATTATCAAGAAAGTAAGCGACATAATAAGACGATGAAAGCTATTGCTTTAGGTAAAGGTCTCTATCTGAAGCTATATAAACGTGGAATGGGATTATTTCTCAAACCGCATGTCGGACACGGTCTAATTGAAAGAAAAAAACATTTCAATTTAATTTTGCCAAATCGTCCACTAACAAACTATGATCTTATAAAATATGCACATATATTACAAATTCCATATTTTCGAGGTGTTTTCATGAGAAATAGCCTTCCTCGTAATGGACCATGGAATAACGAATCTGCCATTGTTAATCTCGATGATTCGCAAAATAAAGGTACCCATTGGGTCAGTTATCGAAAGAGAGGATCACCTACTGACGTCACCTACTTTGATAGCTTTGGTGACCTCAAACCTCCCATTGATCTTATGAAATATTTCAATGTGAAAGAAGTGAAATACAACTATAAAAGATATCAGAATTTCGACTCATTCATTTGCGGTCATCTTTGTCTTCGTTTTTTAACTGCAAGTCTATAAAAAGAATTTGTCAGATAAAATTTGATCATTTTCGCTCAATCAGTCATGGAAGATAGTTTCACTTTGACTCTTTCAGGAAAATCTTCTGTCTTAGAATCCCAATACTTTCCATCCATTGAACTACCAAAGCATAAAAATTATGTTTTAGGTTTAGTCGAACTTTTAACCTTTAACTCAATTCCAAATATTGACAATACAAATAATCAACTTCATTTAAAAGGAGAAATTATTACTATCCCCATTGGTAGTTACGAGATTGATGATATAAATCAATTTTTATCTAATACATTGAAATCAAAAGGAATTGAATTTTCCTTGAAAGCTAACAATAATACATTTAAAAGTGAAATTAAGTGCAGTGTTTCGTTAGACCTTAGACCTGAAAAATCAATTGGTCGAGTGTTGGGTTTTACTCCTCGTATTCTCAAAGAAAATATAGAACACCGTTCTGATTTACCAGTGAAAATATTGAAAATCAACGCACTCAGAGTCGAGTGTAACATTATTGTAGGAGCTTTCATTAACAACCAAAAAGTTCATACTATTCATGAATTCTTTCCCAGTGTTCCTCCAGGATATAAAATCATAGAAATTCCATCACATGTTATATATCTACCACTTAGTGTTAAGTGCATAGATAATATACAAGTTCGAATTGTCGATCAGGACGGCAATATAGGTAATTTTCGAGAAGAGGAAATCACTGTTAGACTTCATATCAAATCTATATAATGGGGATTGTTTATAATTCTAGCACACATATAAGTACTCCATCATGGCAATCGACAATCAGTCGATTGAAGAGTTTGAAACCGTTAACACTGAAGAACATTCAGTTCCTACAAAGTTTAGGTCTAAAAGTTTGTGGAAAAATATTAGCTGTATAATTTTCTGCTGCTTTCTGAAAAATGGACGAAATACTAAAAATTCAATCAGGTGTAGCATTCGATGAGTCCATTGCTCATTCAGAAATTCATGCACATCAACCATACACATCACTAAACTTTGATCATAATGATGAAATTCGCATTTCCATCCAACACCAAGATCTGTGTCTTCTGCCATCACGTAGTTCTATCCATATCTATGGAAAATTACAAAACACTGTTGGAAATGCACCAACTAAATCTAGATTCGTCAACAATGGTATTTGTCATCTTTTTAATAAAAATAACAAAAATAGAATGGTTAATGTCTTATGTCATTGCTTCTGATAAACAAAAAATCCAACTTTTAAATTTCATTGGCAAAGATAATCCCATCCCAATGTGTTATCGTTCATGGGAACTATTTGAATATCCTGTTCTACCAAGCGCCAATAAGCATGTGTGGACAGTCAAAACTTCCAATCAATTGGAGAAACCACGTTATGTGATTCTCGGCTTACAGACAAAGAAAAAATATCAAGCATCCGCAAACGCCTATCGTTTTGATCATTGCAATATTACTAACGTGAGACTTTTTTTAAATTCTCAATATTATCCATACAATAATTTAAACCTTGACATATCTAATAATCAATATGCAATACTGTATGATATGTATGCAAATTTCCAAAAAACATACTATACAAGGGATCCTCAACCACTGCTTTCAAAGAAACGGTTTCTCGATAATGAACCTCTCATAGTGATTGATTGCTCACGACAAAATGAATCTCTAAAGAGCGCTCCTGTAGATGTACGTTTAGAATTTGAGGCTAAAGAGAACTTTCCAGCCAATACTACAGCTTATTGCTTGATCTTGCACGATCGCATAGTTCAGTATAATTCCATCAGTGGAGATGTAAGAAAGGTTATTTAAATATTGCTAAATTCAAAGAAGAAGAAAAATGAAGAAAAAAAAATAAAAAAAATAAAAAAAGTAGTTGACTTTGCTATAGGCATCACGGCACATAAAGGTATTCTACTACACCTAAAGTCTACTCACCTGTCAAGTGATACATGCCCCCCCGGCCCTCTAGTAGAGAACCCAAAGTATACTCGCGTGTAAAGTATGTCATGCTCTGCTTTCCTCTACCATCAACGGTGTTCGCCTTTTCTCACACGTATATTAAATTTTAATGTATGAAAAAATGATGTAACGAGTCGTTCCCCATCTTTCTCTCATTATCTAATATAGCGAGAGCGGCATCGTTTTGGGAGGTGACCTCATTCTCTATACATTACAATATGCAGGGGGGCTCAGCACAGTTTTCAAGGGGGGAGGTGTGCTTGAATGCCCACAGGGCCAAAGCACAGATTTCAGGGGGGGGAGAGTTTGCCAGAATGCCCATGTGCTAGAATACCCATAGCCTATCTACTGGTTGATACAACCCTTAAGGACAATGTCATATGTCAGAATCAGTAGACCTACTGCAATTAACATTCGCTTACAAAACTAACAAGTGAGATAGACAAGATAGTGGTATCATCTAATCATCATCTTGAGGTGATGTAATATGAACAATTCGACAATTCACAATAGAAACTGCATATCACCAGTCTAATTCTCAAACACGCAGGCTTCAACAAATCCTCGGCGACAAACTCTTTCAAAACGATGCGAGTAGCACACTGGTCCACCGTGTTAATTTTGGTCACATTTAGCTCTACCTAACTTTCATTATACGACAGTTTTCTGTTGTACGTTAAACGTACCTCTGCATTCATCACAGAGCACTGTAGATGAATAATCTCCAGACATATTCTGAGGATCGGCTCTTCATTTTAAGCTAATTATGTAGGGCTTCAGCAAGAGTTCTCCGAACTTTAGAGTTCATATTTTTCATGTTGATTAACTCCTCTCCCGATAAAGACAACAATATAAACAATAACAAGAATAATAATAAGTTAAACCAATTTTTAGTATTGTAGAAAAAAAATCTACGCATTTTTTAAAATCTTCGAATAAGATACAAGATTTTCTTCGCTTCGGATTATCGTAACGTATCCACTTTTCATCGCCAGTGACGATACGATGCAGAAAACCCTTTCTTTTATGTCGCTGAAGCAGCTGTTCGCAAGTGAAAAAACGCCGTTGGACGTCTCTCAGCTTCAGTTCGTACGGCACCCAATTTCCTTGCTTTTGGATCATTCCATGGCTTTCAAACGCTTGGAAATGGTTGTTCGGTCAACTCGCAATGCTTCAGCAAGTTCTTCTTGCGTTTGACAAGAATCTTCATCAAGCAAAGTCGCCAATTCTCGATCTTCAAAGATTTGCGGCCGCCCGGAACGCTCCTTGTCTTCCACGTCGAAATCACCGCTTTTGAAGCGTCGAAACCATCCGCGAACACTTGAATCATCGACACAACCTTCTCCATAAGCCTCCTGAAGCAATCGATGCGTCTCGGCAGCAGATTTCTTCAAATTGAACCAATAAAGTGAAACTTCCCGCAAATGACGTCGACTCGGCTCAAATTTCGACATTTTCACGATATCAAAAATTTATGATGCGAAAAAATGTTAACTAATGTGTTAGTATGGAATTGTTGACATATGAATAAGCTTTGATTATGACATATGTAACCATTGAATACTTGCACAGTATTGGTGGCGCCATCTCTTACAAAAAACGGGAAAGACTTATTCACACTCCTAATATAAGGAGTTAATATATATATTTTTATAATTTTCTGTTAGAAATTAGGAGCATAATAAAATATATATGTAACATTAGAGACCAAAAATATATGTAACATTACCATACATGGGTTGACCGTGAGAGGACTTTTAACAAAATCCCACTGTACTAAAGAACGATTTTTAGTAAAATTATTATTTCTAGAATTCTTTTCTCTGCTCAATAAATATGAATCTTTCAGTATCCAGAGCTGGTAGCCTTCAGATGCCCATTCCTACAATTAATAATATATACATTGGTAAAATTGTACAGAAATAAGACATGAGATAATCATAAATAACTAATGGCTATTATGGTGATGTGAGTTTTCTGGACATTAATGTCATTAGATGTAGTAATAATAAGGTGAAACTTAATTGGTACCGAAAGCCTACTTGGTCAGGTAAGTTTTCAGATTTTAATTCACACCACCAATTCGGAAACAAAATTGGAGCATTAAAGGGTGTCATTGACAGAGCAATAATATTGTCACATAAAGATTTTAGACAAAATAATTTACAGATAGTAAGAGAAACTTTTATTAATAATGGTTATCCAATTCAATTTATTAATAGATTAATTGCTGAGAGATTGTTTGAAATTTATAATACCGAAAATAGACATAGTGCAGGAGTTGATGTTAACGGAGGCAAAATTATTGTCTTGCCATATCTTCCAGGATTGTCTGAAAGAATTAAAAGAAATTTTCGGAAATATAACATTCAAATTTTTTTCAAGAATAGCAATAATTTGAGTAGATTGTTTAATAATTGCAAAGATAGGGATGATTTATGCTTAAAATCGGGAGTTGTTTACAAGATTAATTGTATGGATTGTGATAAATACTATATTGGACAAACAGGTAGATATTTAAAAAAGACAATTTATGAACATAAATATAGTTTACGTAGCTCACATATTATTTCCGGTTTAAAAGAGCATTGTTTAAAGTTTTTACATTCTTTTGATTATATGAATGTGGATATTTTGGAACATGGTATTAATAATAAGTATAAACGGGAGAGTCTTGAAAATATTCACATTTCCAGGAATTGAAATAATGTGAATTTAATGTTAGAGTCTGGTAGATTGGACAGTGTTTATCATTGCTTATTAAATTGATTGGTTTTGGACAATTTGTGTACAGGGGGAATTTATATTTAATTTACTAAATTTCGTGGTGGGGATGGGTATATATAGATTAGAATATAAGGTTTAGTTTAGTCCCTGATGAGGAGCCGTAGCGAGCTCGAAACGTTGGACAAGTCTTCAATTAGGTAAGGGTGTTGGGGACAGTCAGACTGCACTTTGCTAACAAAAAATTTTTTCAGCTAATATTTTATTTTCAGATTAGTCTACGGGGGTGATTGTAAATAAGGACAGTCTGACTGTCATTATAATTTTTAATAGAATTTCTAATTTTAATTTTTGTTTTTATTATTTTTGTGTGTTGATGTATTAATGTTAATGTAGATCTGTGTTGATGTTGTTGCGTTTGTTTCCGATTGATTTGATTTGACTGTAAGACCAATGAAAAAATATTTATTCATTTGTACATAAGCAGTCGACAAAAGTAAAATTAAATTATTTTGAATAGTTTCTGACTTTGTTTCCTGAGTTTCAAAAGAGGTGCATTACCTATGGTCTATCTCCTTAACCTACCCACTCGATGGAATCAATTAACATGTAGTGTAAAATAATTCAATCAGTTGCTAGAGCGGAATTACCATGGAATATAATGGGAATGTGTATACATCTTTTATCAGAGGATGCAAAGATCTAAGGAGAGAGTCGAGAGAAGAAGAAATGGTTTCTATTCTATCTTCTACCAAATATACAAGTTAATTCAATACTTTTTCAAAATTAATAACACCTCCCTTATATTTATATAGTTTATAGTGTATATATAGGTGATAGTTGTGTATATTATATTATTGATACATTTTTTCATGGCTGACCATGTTTTATCCCTTCATAAGCTAATCGCAATACTAACATTCGTTTAAATTAGAAAGAATTCGTTTTACTTTCTCACGCATCTAATTCGAGTCATACTTAGTCTATAAGAAATCGTGCATAAAATGAAATAAGTTCGAAGATGTGTGAGAATATCATTATTACCACGTAAATTCATTTAGTTTCATAAAAATATAACCATGTGTAATCAAAAATTATTCCTTCAATTGAAACAATGCATAGAATTTCTGGAATAAAGTATTATAAATACATAATGTATATATGCATCTACCTTGGTAAGGAAGCTGATTTTGTATTACGTCAATGCAATATATTTCATTAAACAAGTTATTCGATGTTACATTTATAGGTTGTACATCAGTCAATAACTTTTCAGTATTATATTCGTGGGGATGGGTATATATAAATTAGAATATAAGGTTTAGTTTAGTCCCTGATGAGGAGCCGTAGTGAGCTCGAAACGTTCGACAAGTCTTCAATTAGGTAAGGGTGTTGGGGACAGTCAAACTGCACTTTACTAACAAAGAATTTTTTCAGCTAATATTTTATTTTCAGATTAATCTACGGGGGTGAATGTAAACAAGGACAGTCTGACTGTCATTATAATTTTAGATTTAATTTTTTATTTAATTTTATTTTAATTTTATTTTATATTTTTATTTTTATTTTTATTTTTATTTTATTTTATTTATTTATTTTTATTTTTATTTTTATTTTATTATTAATTTTTATTTTATTTTTATTTATTTATTTTTTATTTTTATTTTGTATTTTTATTTTTTATTTTTATTTTTAGATTGAATTGATTGGACTGTAAGACCGATAAAAAAATATTTATTAATTTGTATATGGGCAGTCGACATAAGTACAATTAAATTATTTTAAAGAATAAGTTAAAATTATTAACTGAAGTAAATACTATTTGTACGTTTCGCCCACAGTTACAGTAACTCATACAGTAGGGAATGCAGTAAGTCAAAACAACGAGTCATGGTAATTGAAAATGAAAAGATGTGAAGAGGTTACACAAAGAGAAAGACGCACAAATGAAAACGAAGAAACGTGAAACAATGCTGATCTAAAAGCAATTAATTATATATATGATGCGTTATCAAACAGGTAAATGTAATTAATAAATGACGAAAATACAAGTTATAATATAATCAAGAAATTCACGAGATATATTTACGTGAATCAACCGCATTACAAATTTGTGTGAGAAACAAATTGGAGACATTAAAATTGAAGGCCATACTGATTTTCATATTGAATTTGAAAAATTAGTAGTTGAATTGAAAATGCCGATGCTAAAATAAGTGAAAAAGAGAAAATAAATTATATTAAGAACATTACTGGATACGTTAAGTGATATTGAAGATTTGATTGGCGTACTACCAGAAGTAAACTACCAGAATCGGTAAAAAATCGTAATAAATAAAATTGAATTATTTGAAATTAAAGAAAAGGAAGGAAATCAAAATTCACGAAACAAAAATGAAAATTCGAATGTGTTTAAAATCGAGAAGAGAAAGGACGGAAATTGTTACAAGTGTGGGAAGCAAGGTCATTTCAAATTTAAGTATACAACTCGAAGTAATGAGACAATTCTTGGAGATGATCAAGAGGAGGTCAACAGCAAGGAGGCGGCCGATATCAACAGAAACAGCAGCGAGACGGTGGCAGCCACAGCCAAGGTTACGGCAGCTACCGGCGCAGAGGAGCAAGTTAACGAAGACGAGGCGACTAACTTTGACAAGATTGTTAGAACGAGAGGCAAGAGAGTGTGACCTTCATGACTGAAATTAAACGTTAGCGAAGTATATAATTGCGAGGAAAAGAAGTATTCTGAAACAAAATTAGAATAGCTTTTAGATAGCAGGTGTTCCTATCATTTTGTAAATGATAATAAAAATCTAATCAATGAAATTAAATTGAAAAATCCTGTTAACATAAAAGTGGGTGATGGTTATTACATAAAAGCAAATAGTGTAGGTGATGTTAAAATTAAGATTGTAGCATATTATAATGAAACTGATGTAACATTAAAAATGCATTTTTCGTTAAAGAAATTGATAGAAATTTGTTAAGTTACGGTAAAATCATGGAAAAGGCAAAATTCTCTCCATTGGAAATACTTTAAAGATTTATAATAGAAATAATGATTAATAGGAATAGCGAATAAAGTAAATAACATATATAAGATAAATTCATTGTTTGAAACTAAGCAAAATTATACGATTAAAAATGTAAATAGACAAAACACTTTGAAGGAAAAGTTTCATCGAATGCTGGAAGATGTAAATTTCAAATATTTAGATATTATGAGGAAAACTAATTTACTAGAAGTTCTTCCGAAAAATCTAGAAAGCGAATTTTTAAAATGTGGTACTTGCGTACAAAATAAAATGACGAATACTAGTTTTGAAAATAATAAATATAGAGCAAGAGATATCGAAAAAATTATTCATACTGGTAGAGGGAAAGAATACTTTTTTGTTTTAATTGATCATTATAGTAAAGCCGCCAAAGCACATCCGATTAAAGAAAAGAGTGAGGTATATGATTGCTTTGTAACCTTTGTTAATTTAATAGAAAATCTAACTGATACAAAAATTAAGAGATTAAAATGTGATAACGGTCGAAAATTTTTTAAAAAAAAACATAATTTTGCTAAAGAAGGAATTTATATTGAAAGGTCTTCTCCTTATGTGCACGATTTAAATGGAACTGCAGAAAGCTATCAAAGGTCGGTAATAAAAACGGCAAGATGTTTACTGTAAGATGCAAAAATAAATTTTTGGGCAGAAATAGCCAAGACGGTAGTTTATTTAAGAAAACACAATATGGCTAATATTTTGAAAAAAAGGCTCCGTATGAAATTATAATGGGTGAAAAGCGAAAAAAATTTGAAACTTTGCGGAAGTAGAGTATTTTTTTTTGTTATTTAACTCTATTTATGCTTCCAAATACCAGTGCTAATCAATGACTGAGGTACACGATGTGTTTCTCAACAAAGCACATGTAAATTATTATAGCGGTACTTGTGTCAATCGACCGAGACCGGGGTTTAAACTTGGATCACTAAGTTACTAGTCCTTCGCTCTAGCGATCAAGCCATCGTAGACCTCAAGTAGAGTGTTTGTTAGAGTCCCGCAAGTAAAACGAAGGGTTCAATGGGATAGAAAAGCAGACTTTTAGTTAGATATGAAAATGTACGCTATAGGGTTCTTCTAAATAATAAGATTATCGTAACAAAACATGTTGATATAGTTGAAGAAAATGTGAATTTAGTTGAGTTTGACGATGAAGATGAATTTAATAAAAATCAAAATGAAATAAGTCAGAATATTCCAAAAAAAATATGAGGAGAATGATAATAGTGATATTGATGAAAATGAATTCGAAAAGTTATCGATTATTGGTAGTAATGGTGATAATGAGAAAAAGAAGTTCCGTCGATTGGTATGGAAATACTGTAACAAATTGTGTTTATGTGAATTATGTAAGCGCTGATCATCCAGAAAATTATAATAAAGTGATAAATAGCAATGAGAGTGAAGATTGGTGCGAACCAATGAATAAAGAGATTGATTATTTAAAAAGAAATGAAACATGAAAAGTAGTACAAATTAAATTGGTACGTACGAATAGGAATAATAATACATACAATTCAAGAATTGTAGTAAGAGGTTTTCAGCAAGAGGAAAAAATTGATGATATCTACTCGCCAGTTGCGAGAACACAAACTTTAAAAATTCTGTTAAAATATTGCGTACAAAACGGTCTGGAAATATATCAAATGGACATAGAAGATGCATTTCTAAACGAAAAATCTAAAGTGTATGTCAAACAATCCCAATCTGAGGACGATAACACAGGGAAAGTACGTAAGATTGTAAAATCTTTGTACGGACCAAGGCGTGTTGAAAATAAAGTAAATTTAGCTTGCTCATACTTGTATAATTGAACGTATGATTGAGCACCACTGTATAAGTTTAAGAATCACTGTACAGTCGATAATATAGTGTACAAAAGAAAGAACAAATAAAATTAGACTTCACCATCGATTCATAATCCCTTTATTTCAACAAATGTGTTTCGGTAAAAGTTTTGCCGAGTTTAAAATAAAACTTCATGTTAGCTCTTTACTCAATACTCATCATTCCGAACACCAAACAAAACACCTACGAGAAAAGAAGGCTTATCTACGTAAGAGATAACGCAAAAAAGATAATGTACGCGGAACCTTGGCCAATTCGAGAAACTTCGCCTCCTTTTTATTAAACTATTCATAAAGAATGCAGTTTCCGAAATACGCGGACAAATTATGTCTTTAAAAGGCCTAGCGACGTTCGGTAAAAAGTTCCTGTATTGTAAACCTTGATGAAGAAAGATAAAATACAATAGACCTAAAGTTATAAATAAGATATTGTTTTTTTAACAGCTGCTCCCCTTCCCAAAATTTACACTATAACTGTTGATGCCCGGCTGAGAAACGCGGATCAGTTTCAAATTGGTGAAGAGGAGATGGAGTCGTACGAATTACACTCTCATCGACTGCATCATCTACTAGTCCTCTCACAGTCGTATATCAACGCGGAAGATAATCTCTGAGGTTAATCGCAAAACTGATGCACCTGCTGTTAAGAAGTCTAGGCGAGTAGCAACAAAGAACAGAAGTCTTAGCAGGCATGAGGAAGAATCAGAGAGAAATGGACAGCTCATTATCTGCCATGGCCGAAGTCCATCGGCCAAGACGGAACGCTAGCACAGAGGAGATAACAGTGGGAATCGCGTGTCGCCGAGCGGAGTAGTTGGAACATAGGTCTACGGCGAAGAGGTGAGGTTCGCGCTCCAATACATCTGAATAGTACTGTGACTAAACTCCATTACACGAATACCTGTGACTAGTATCGAGTCTGTGAGTAACAAAAACAACTTAAACGTGGCAGCAACCATCGATTCTGCGGTGCATCTAGCAGCTTTTCTGTGCGCTGATGAGAGCGTTGTCTCGACCTGCGGTAGCGATACGATATGAACAACAGTTAACGTTTTGTGCGTCAATTGCCGGAGTTTGCAGGTGGCTCCCTCAATTGGCTCCATTTTAAGGGAGCATACGAATTGTCAAAAAAACTTCGAACATACACAAATCGTGGAAATAGAAGACGGTTCATTCAATCAGAGATTTCACGTGCTTTTTAAAGATAACTAATAAAAGTAAATAAAAGTAGTGTCACATGAAAAGACGTCGTTTATGCTTTCAACGTTCCTATAAAGGCAATGGACATACAGCTTGCCGAATCGTACGTTGTCGATATCGTAAGACAGGCATCTTAGTCTCCTTCCTCTCGTTCACTGCGTCAACAAACAGCACGCTCTAAAAAATGACATCCGTTACTGTCATAGGACTTAGAGGATCCGCGCGCATATATATTTTACTTAATGAAGGCCTACCATAAGCCTGGTAGATCGCAACTTGCTAAAAACGATCAGAGTAACTCGAAAATCGATTAATTAACTTGCTCACCAATACATACTTTGCTGTAGCAGAAGTGAGAATAATATCTTGATCATTTTATGACCAGTGGATATTTCCAGGTGAATGACAAAATCGAGGTTCCCTTATATATTTCAGTACGGTGCTGCATACACCGCACGACAGAATGGTGCTGATCGGCATTCGTTTCAAAGCCAGATCCACTTGGTGATCATCTGGTCCTGTCGGCCGCAAAGAACAAGAATTAGGAATTTCATAGCACAGTAGAATCTTATGTTTACTAACGTTGCGAGGGGTATCGCAACCTTCTCCAACAAAGTTGGAGACGGATAAGTGGACGTCACCATTGTCACCATGAACTTCGAAATACACATCCAAAGGTGGAGTATTGGACGACGAGTGACCTTATAGCCATCGAATTTGGAATAAAGAGAGCAGGTACATTTGCTAGATCAGAAATTGCATGCTTAAGTAAGAGAATCCAGAAATTGGGAGTAAGAGTGTACAGAATAGACTGCATGCAGCCACTTAAATGCAATCACATAAATCTATAGCGCTTGGTATTATCTACGCTGAGCTGTTCTTACCTTGACTATCTATGTAGCGCTGGGATAATAAACGCAAATTGTCAAGTACGCTTAGAGACGTGGCCATTCGAGTAATCCGCGCATATAGGACTACGTCAGCAGACATCCTAGCAGTAATAACGGAAAAACTCTAAATCGCGTTGAGTAAAGATGCAGAGCCGAAATATTTACCATCCGAAAGAATGAGGACTAATGCCATGCCATGAAGATGAAGAAAGACATGAGCACTGATCTGCATTAAAAGTAATGATCTGGAATTTAGAAATATCTTCGGCGCTCAACCGTCCAATAAAGCGAAAGCTAGATCTGGCAGGATATTGTGTATGCTAATAAAATCTAACTGGAGGAATTTCCACGATCGTCTCATAGCACTTAGCAACCCAGTTAACGCCAATTATAGAACACCTAAAAGATAATTTCTACTTTTAAATCATGTCACGATCATTACATAAGGACTTTAGTATCTACGAATATTCCATAAAAGCTGACTTATAATGCTCGCTATTCACCGCGATGCAGAACGCTCAAGAATAGATTTGATTTGTTCTAAAGGATACCCGGGATTTTGATATTTACAAGTATGATGTCCTTTTACTTTTTGATTTTGTTGACTTCTATATTATTTTTCCCTAACACAGAGAACTCAAAACATACGTAAAATAACAAAAAAATAAAAGGAAGTCTAATAAATTGTATTGAATTCTGATACTCCAATATACTCGATCATCGAAGTACAGCCTGGCTTTTCTGCATGCCGATCGCTTGATCGTCTAAGTCAAAAATTATTAGATTTATTATAAAACACGTTTTAGCTCTTCGGATCAGCAAGTTACTAGTCCTTCGCATAAATAATTTCTTAGTATAAATAGTTTCAGCTTATTACTTTGAGTTCATATTTGACATAGTTCAAGCCGACACCTACTCTGACCGAAGACGGTACAACTACTTTACTATGCGCATGAAATGTGGAGTCGATTCGAACTCGGTGTATTATCCTCATCAAATTATAATAAGCTACTTCTTAATTATGGATGATATACGAAGTATACACCCATAATTTCTTTATGAAAGTAAGATGATTTGGAACAGAAAAAACTGTCTATGTCATTCCGAAGATAATATAGAATATGTATTTCGAATTTAAGAGGAATCGGTTTAGTAGTTTTTTCGTTTATGGTATACATACAAAATACGCTTTGTCTTTATAAATTAGAATTATATAATAAACTAAATAATTACCATTTCAATTATTCTAAAATGGTTACTTTCTAAAGAATCAACATGAAGTCCATAATCCCACTTCAAAGTGCATAGCAATAGAGCTCCAAATGTACTCCAAATCGCCATGCCACCAGTAGACCATGCTACTGCGATGGCGCAGCTATCAGGAGTCCACCGTAAAGAACAAACTGAACCAGTCACTCCAGGATAATCCTCAGTGGATAACGTTAAATTATGCATTATTTCGAGCGATCCCATGGATTCATCTACATATAACATAACACACTGAGAGCTGAAAAAATGTTAATTTAATCGTAAATATATATAATTACTATATATACAAAACTGTTACTTACGGTCTAACATATTTTATTATATAAAAAAGGGGGAAAAGTAAAAAATATTTTTACCGATCTTATAAATTTAAACAACAGAAACTAAAGATACTGTGATATATAGTAAAACATCTACAGTTATAAAAAATTCAGACCATAATTCGTTCATTGAAACAAATGTACAGGAATAACACATGCATAATAATATACAATTTAATATGTAATTAAACAAAGTTAAGAAAAATTCAATTAATTTATCCAATATTTCTTTATCATAGTACGTAAAGGTACAAATAATAAAAAAATTACGAATAATAAATAATTAGATGGATTTGTTCATGACGTATAAGAAACTATTATATACATTTTATATTAATTCATATCACTGTTAGTAACACTAAACTGACATAATGACTTAACACATTTCCAACACTAACAGATGCAGGGACAAATAGGGCGGCTGCACCTGCAAGCAAGCATACAAATATACTTGAGCAGTCTCAAAATAAGAAAGTTTCGCACTATTCAGCTCTACATGATAGCTCTCCAATAAAGAAAAAAGGGAATATCAAAAGCTCTCTGAATGAATAATGAGAATCACTGGACTAAATCCTCGAGTTGTACACAAGTAAAATGAAGTATCTTTAACAAATAAAATAATATTTGGTGTGCTATTTTATTTTGTGGAATTAAATTAAATAATTGAGATATCATTCTAAGAATATATTTTTTCACTCTTGGGTGAGTCCACAGATTAAGCGATGTACAACATCGACAAATTTCTCTCATCGACGATTAAGTCATTCGAGAGTTATTTTTTTTCCTCGATATGTGCAAAATATAACTTGTCATTTTTGAAGAATAAGTATAAATCATTCGCCGAAAATAAATACTATTTATACGATTCGCCCTCAATTACCTGCTGGGCTCGTCAGTAGGACGACAGGTAACCAATTCCTAGACGTACGATGTTTGCTAAAATCAATGACAACTTATAATATAAAGCCGATAAACTTATCTATGGGAGAAGAGTATGGTAGAAGTATCTTTAAAATTGCATGTAATCGTGTCAAGATACGGAAGGCTAAAAATGCTCTACTTTTCAAAAAGACTATATATATATATATATATATATATATATATATATATCGAGAAGATAGGAGGAGAAGAAGAGCTCTCGAACGAATGGGAGATTTATTTTTTTGGTAATACTAATATTAGATTTAAGTTTTTTTGTTGCTGTTGTTGTTGAAAAAGCTATGCGCGCGTCCTTATTGATTATATTACATTTACAGCTAAGTAGCTGACGACGTAATATACTAATTGAAATAAAGAAGAAGGATTTATTATAAATAGTCGATAGAGAGCAAAATACTATATTATATCTTAGAGTTGAGAAGAAATTAGGTTATGAAGAAATAAATGAGAAAAAGGAGATATCTGTGCAATGGGAAGTGAACTCATATAATACATGCCTAGATAGTTGGCTATTTCTAACAATAAAAAGGTTAAATATTCTCTTGTCACATAAAAATCAACTATTGAAATGGCTTAAAGTCTGAAAAGAATAATCGATACTTTAGATTAAATAAAGACGTTAATAAGTGATATTGCAGTTTCACGCATGTTCTAATTTTCAATTTAGTAATAAATTAAAAAAAATACTTTAATTATAATAAATTATGAAAATGGACATTACATTCTAACGCGACCATTTGTGTATCTATTATCATTCTGTTAGTTATTTTAAGTTTTATAAGAGTGTTCTAGTATTAAAGTTCAATCGAGTTTTTATACTCTAACGTCCAACCACGCGGGTTGTTGTTACGTGAAGGTCACGACGGCGATTTACTGCCGTTGACTCCGCTGTTTTGCCGACTGGTTTTTCGGCCACGCTATTGCGTCGAAGCCGGGCATACGCGGGACAGATTGCGAAATATTAATCGCGGCGCGAACGTTTGAATACCCAGAGAGGCGACGGCTGCGGTATTCTGTAGGAGATATTAGGGGTAGAATAACCTCAGCCTCTAATCTACGTCGCTAGCCTACCGCGCTTATTTTTAGCGGAGACTACAGTATCGGCAGACAATGTCCTTTTCTGCCCAATCAATGTCCCCCGACCTAAAAATTAGCGCGTGTATCTCGAAATAATGTAAAGATTAAACCAAAATGAGATCGACTTGTATGCTTACAAGTTATATAATGTATGCTTACTCTTTATTTGCAAGAATAAAATTCCGAATTAAGTACAATTCTACGGAGATACGCGACAGACGAGCACGACCGACAGTCTGCTCTCCGCTGTCTCGAGGGCCCGGAACCGCCCAAATTTTCTCCGCAGAAAAATCACATAGTGGTGCGGGACATGAAGTGGCGTTTTTCTTCATAGAAAGAATTAGCATTACGTTCACCTCGTACAAGAAACTCTAGAGAACTCTACAGAAATTCTACAACGCTGCAAGAACTCGTATGAGATATTATATTGAGAAGCTAAAATTTATTAATTTAAATCATAGTAGCAGTGCTGTATTTCAATGCAAAATGATGTTAAAAAAATAATAATATTTAACAACAATATTAATAGTATTAAATATAATAATATGTATTATTTAATAGTAATATTAATAGTGATTCTAATTAAATATGGTAATATATATATATATATATATATATATATATATATATGTATATATATATATATATATATATATATATTATTCGGTAGTGATATTTGTTGTAATATAAATCTGTAAATGTATTATCTTGTATTTGGAATAGTATATGTACAGATGGAATCTAAACTAAATCTATTCGCATGTACACAAAACTTCTCCGAGCTTACTTATACATATACAAAGTGTATAGGTCAAACCGCTCGAAAAGAGAGACGCGTTTAAAACTCAAATATATTGTATTCAGTCAGACACGCTCGCCTGGTCAAATCGAAAGCACTTATAATGTGACTCAGTATTGCTCTTATTGTGATTATATACACAATCTTTATCGTTTACACGTAAGTTATATTATAATACATGATTTGTTTATTATCACCACCACCTCATTCCAACATAGCCGAGCGTAGTTATTAAATAAAAGAAAAAAAAGCTGCAAAGTTGTTAAGTGTAATCAAAAGTTAAATGGGTAATCAGTTTACAAGAAAATGTCAAAATATCGATTTTAGCAAAGAAAATATAAGAGATATAAGAAAACGTTCTTCGATGATTAAAAAAAGGGTCTGGATTTTGAAAAAATATATATTGAATCTATCATAAGGGAAGAACAAGACGAAAAAATGGCAAAGCAAGCTAAAGTTGACGATATCATGATTCCTATTTTCGACGGAGAAGGCGACTCGACATGGAAATTTCGGTTGTTGACAGTACTAGAATACAAAGAGTGTCATAATCAAGCGACGAGAGTTAGAGTAAATACAGAAGAAACCTGGAAGAAAAAAGACTTAAAAGCTAAAACTATACTGGTTAGTACAATATCGGATAAACAACTAGAATTTATAAAAAATTATAAAACTGTATTATTTAATAGTAATATATATTATATATATTGTTTTTTTATTTATTAAGGCATATTTGAAGCTTAATGAAAAGCTTATTCTGCCAAAAAAATTATATATATTGTTACGAGGGCGCATCCGACATGCGCCTCGCGAGCCGCGGCACGTGCATGCAGGAAGAGGGGGGAACGAAGATTCTTCGCGGAGGCGTCCGAAGTACAGTTAGTTAGTCTCAGGTTACGTGTAAGGGAATCACGTGCGTCCCGGCCTCGTGTAAACTAATTCCTCTACACGCGGTTCGGGCGATTCTCTGACGAGAAAGAAAAAGGGAGAAGACAGATGAATCGTCGCAACAAGTTTCGCGCCATCTGTAGCGGCGTGTACCGAGTTCGTGGAGGAGAGGAGTGCGCGAAACTTGGTGGAGTGTCGGCAGGAGCCGACGACTGAGGGTGTTGCCGAAGTCGAGAGGGAGGCCCTTTAATTCTCACCGAGACAGCCAGCGCCTGCCACGCGTCCCAGTGCATCACGTATAGGCGGATCGCTGCCGTCTGCTGCTCGCGAGTGTTCGTGTTTACCGCCCTGCGTCTGCATCCGTAATCCTGGGGAACACCCCGCTGTAGGTACGAGAAGGTTAGTCCACGCGAGAGAGCCCTTGCAGGGCGCCCCGCTAGCGAGCGAACGAGTGTGAGTGCGAGAAAGAGCGAGAATGAGAGTGTGAATGCGTATTGCGGTTTGGATGATTCCGAAGTTGTTGCCGCGCGCGCGCCAGTCTTGCACCTCTTAACTTGTTATTCAGTGCAACCTTCTGCGCTGAAAATAAACGTTGTGATTATAAACCATGTTCCAGTTTTCTTTCATCATTCTACTAATTCGTCAATTAATACTTGCAACCTAAAAAACAATAGCCACAACCTTGTTCACCGAAAAAATTATTTTTGCCTTCTTTAAAGTTGGTTCCCCTGGTCCAATCCACTCTTTAGACTGTTGTTTGGTTTCAGAAGTGTAGTGGCGGACTCAAGTATTGTCAACGGTTGTGAATCGACGCAAAAATTCACTTGGATTACGCTTAAACAACGCCCAATGGGCGGTAGAAATGTTTTTTCGAATCAATTTTTGGTCGACTGTTAGTAAACGCGGCACGCATCTTGCACAGACCTTTTCCATATACAAATGTTGCTGCAAAATATTTTGTATACGTTTGTATGATATCTTACAGGTCTCAGCTATCTCATGCACATTTAATCTACGGTCTTTCAGCACTATTTGATGGAGTTTTTCGATCATATCTGAAGTTGTGATCTCAATGGGGCGTCCTGAGCGAGGCTCATCAGAGGTGCTCACACAACCCTTTTTAAACTCGGAAACTCACTGCTCAACGGTTCAATATGATGGGGAGGATGTCCCCAGTATTGAGTCCATCTCTTCTTTAATTTCCTTCGGCGTTAACCCCTTCCAATTTAAATATTTAATGACAGCACGATTTCCCAGCTTTTCCATTTTTACGAAAAACACAGAGGCGTCGTGTTCAGCGTGCTGTCAAACCTACACTAACATGACGATCGGACTGAAACTATAGCTACAAGCTATCTAAGGATGGTACTATAGAACGCCACCTCAAGTTAGGCCTAGTGGCGTCATCTTTTGACCAGGCTGGAAACTTCTTAATCCACCCTTGTATAATTTCATAGTAACAGTGTCTATACAAAATATAAATGTATATTATTTAATAGCAATCTTAATAACGACGACAATATTTAAATAATTAAACATAATAGCATATATTATTCAATGTTAATAATGATAATAATGGTAGCCTCTGAATATTCACGAATATGCTACGAATAATCATTTTGGCTATTTTATGAAAATTGAAAATATTTTCTGTTGCATTTTCCCTGCTGGATTATAAGCAGCTTAAAATCTTTATTTTACGGATTTTCCATTAGGTATAGAAAGGAGCACAAATTGTGCGCAGGTGCGCTTCTCACTTACTCCCAAATTTTCCACAGGGAAGATATAATCGGGGGGGAGTAGGAGGGAGATTTCGGTACAGTCAAATACTACTTGTTACGAACAGAACCCTAATTAGCTGGAAGAATTTATAATTAAAGAAGAAAATACCTTCTTATAGTTTTTACAATTTAAACTTAAACTTATTGAAATTTCTGTGTCGTTATAATTAATTTATAGATTTAGATTATAGATTAGATCACACTAAAGAGTTTTTATATTGTGTAAACTAATATATGAAATAAGATATTTTCTTTATCACTGATAGATTTGTGTATGTTTATAGTTTAAGAAAGTAGAGATATAAATTTAAATGTAATTTTATGATTTTCAATGTTAGAATTATTTGGTCTCATATAATATTAAAATAATAATATTAAAATAATAAATATTAAATATTTATATATATTGTAATGGTGCGCGTGTCCGCCTCCAACACGATGACGGCGGGCACGGCCGTTGCAAAAGACGTGCCCGGTTGGGCTTAGCCCCGAATTATTTCGGCGAAGGAGAGGGGCAGTTCGCGAGGGGCGAAGAATCGCATGCAGGATTGATAACTAACTAGGTATCGGAACTAATGAAATAAGAAAACAGAAGAATTAAAATCGACGTGGTTTTAATAGCTAGTCGATTTACAACGCCTAGACGTGAAGGCGCGCGGCACGCAGACCGATGGTCGCCGAGGCGACAGCGCGCGAGCAGTTAGGGCAGAGAGAGAGAGAGAGAGAGAGAGAGAAGAACGGGCTGCCACTTACATACAGTCGGGCGTTGACGTGTCCGTAGAATCCCCTGGCGACAGGAGGCGGGGACGGCGAGTCCAGTACCGGTCACAGCTTGTTCTTGCTTGCTGGGGAAGGCGGCGTCCCCGCTCGTCGATAGCCCCGACATGGGGCGGTCTCTCCGCGCAGATGGGAGTTGGGCGCAGGCTCGGCAGCGGTGTACGTGTGTGTCACTCACGTAAGCGGCACAAACACGCTCGTGCTGCACCGTTCACTCCGCGAAGACGAGGTACGTATTGAGCGGGAATCTCAAGCGCTAGATGCGTACTCCCAAAACTAACAAAGGCCGAACGCGCTTGTCTTTTCGAAGCTGATTTTCGAACTAAAAACCCAAAATTCGTGCGCGCGGCCGTCTCTCCCTACTTCCCGCTTTCTCTCTCTCTCTCTCTCTCTCTCTCTCTCTCTCTCTCTCTCTCTCTCTCTCTCACTTACATCTTCGCCGGGGTATTCATGCGTCGGCCTGTAACAATTATACATTGATATTTACATATAAACATATATACATATATAAGGGCTACGATGGGAGAGAGAGCATAGGGACGTGGGAAAGCAAGCGTACGCGGCGCTTGCGTTCCCCGGCGCAATATATATATATATATATATATATATATATATATATATATATATCTAGATTTAATATTTCTTTATATAATTATATATAAAATAATTTAATTGTACTTGTCGACTGCCCATGTACAAGTTAATATATATTTTTTTATTAGTCTTACAGTCCAAACAATTCCATCTGAAAATAAAAACAAAAATAAAAATTAAAAATAAAAATAAAAATTAAATTAAAACTTTAATTAAAATTATAATGACAGTCAAACTGTGCTTGTTTACATTAACCCCCGTAGACTAATCTGAAAAAAGAATATTAGCTGAAAAAATTCGTTGTTAGTAAAGTGCAGTCTAATTTTCCCCAACACCCTTACCTAATTGAAGACTTGTCCAAAGATTCGAGCACGCTACGGCTCCTCATCAGGGACTAAACTAAACCTTATATTCTAATCTATATATACCCCATCCCCACCACCAAATTAGATTTAATTTACTAAATTTGTTTCCATAAAAGCAATTTATCAGTGCTATGACAGAAAATTCAGAAATTTTCTTTCTAATAGCTCTTTTACAGATTCACAAATAAGGTGACTGTATTTTAGCTAGAAGAAAAATTCGAGAATTTTGAAAGAAGTATGGACGGTGTCAGATTACCTCGGGTTCTCCGACCGTCCGGCTCCGATCGAAGAATGGGACTTATCGCCCGAAATTTGACCCGCGATAAGGATTGCAAGTCTATAAAGGGCGCTATGTGAGCGCAGAAATGATTATTCGTGTCTCTTCTATACTAAGGTGATTGTCTTTTGTATCTTCCTTTCATTATATATTCAAATTCAATTTATTGAACAGTGTTTTTAAACTTTTATTATTTTTAAAAATCCCAGTAAATAGTTTATTACAGTATTCTTGTCTAGTATGGTTATATGTCTTGGAGACCCCTCTGTGGCCGCCAATCGCTGAGTTATAATATTCATAGAAAATTTCGTCTCGGCGATCGGGTGGAACAAACTTCAAAGTCCCTGTGAAAATAATTATTTTTATGTCGGTCTCTTTAAATTCATTTTTAAAAATACTTATGACTTCGCACCATTCTAAACCAAGAATGTCTGGCGAGTGGGCAATACTGAATTCTCTGATTTTTCCAACTAGAATAAACGAGTTTAATTCTGTACATCCATCATGCATGTTTTCTTTTATCTTTGATAGTGACTTGGGCTGGTCACCCTTAATACTCAGAGCAATTAAGAACTTACAGTTGCTTCGTTTATACGGTCTTATCTTAGCCTTTTCTATGTATTGTTGCCCGGGAATTTTATTCGCTTATGCAAGTTTTCGCGCGGCTACGTTAGAAGGTTCACCTTTGCTATTAATAAAATATACGATGTGATCATTTCGAAATCGGAACAGTTCTTTGGTTTCTACAAATTTACTTTCTTTCTTGCTTAAGTTTGTTTTAATACTTTCAGTTATACTATCTTTAACACCCTTTTTCCTATTTTTACTATCAGAATCTTAACAACTATCACGGTTTGACCCTCCCGAGCTTTTGTTGCTGGGGGTGTCTATATCGCTATTACTCTGATCAGTCTCACGCTGAAGTATCGACGTAGTTTTGATTTTAGATTTTCTATCCTTCACTTGGTGGTTATACTGCAGAGAGTATGGTGAACCATTATCTGATTCGCTCGCCGAATCGCTGGTCATCAGAACGATGTCCCTTGCTCTGTTCTCTTGAACGGATGTCGTTTTATTATTTCTCAATTTGTATAACTGGGTATGTTGCGGGCTGTCCCTTCTTTCCCACGTGATTGCTAAATCAGGCGACTTACTCTGGATAATATCATTACCCTTGTTTGGAATCTCTGTATATGTCGGTCGTCCTTGTCGTTTGAGAAGACGCGCCTGAGTGCTATGAGTTCCTATCTGTTGCGAATCCAGGTCATCCCTATCCCCTTGTTGAAAAATAGAAATATCGATTTGACTGTTAGGTTCTGGTCGGTTATTAACAGCCACTCTTTCAGTCACTTGCGTTTCCTCGTTGCATTTCCGGACTGGCTTTGTAGTTTTACGTCTTTGCGGATGAATTTTGATTAACTATTTTCTTCGACATTCTTTTTCTTATCTCGCTTTCTATTCGTGACTTCTAAAATTTTTCGCCCTTTCTTATGTTTCCTTGAAGTTTCCTTACTCTACTCAGTGCTATCAATTCTCAACTTTGAAAAACTAGAACAGTTTGTTTCCTTTTTATCCGAATTTTAAAAATCTTGAACTTTCTCTGATAACTTAGAAATATGCGTTGAGATCACTCTCTTCTCGAAACTCAGGGGTGGGAAATTCACGATTCCGACCAATATTTCAGGTTTCCTTCAACTCGGCGTTTTTTGTATAACCTTCAGAAGGATCAGTATAGCAAGGGTTTAAATTTTCAAAGTTTGCTGCTGGTTTGTGAAAAACAGCACGACTTTTACTTTGCCCCCGGGTGACCGCGTTCACATTCTCTACAGGGTTATGGGACAAAGCATTAGCGTGCACGTTTGTCTTATCTGGATTAAAACGACTTTATAGTCATATTCCGAAAGTTTAAATCTCCACTTTATCACTCGAATATTCAGATCAGCTGTCTTGAACCACACAAGCAGTTGACGATCGGTCACCATCGTCAATGCACGGCCAAATACGTACGGTCTAAAAGTTTGTCCTGAGTGAAGCATCGCTAGTGCCTCTTACTCATATACCTCGTATCGCAGCTCGGGCCCGCGTAACACACGTGACGTAAAACCGATCGGCTGATCGTTACCGAGTTTCTCTTATAACAGAATGCCACCATAGCATAACCCAACGCGCCCGTCGTGATTATGAACGGTTGTCTCAGGTCAGGGAATCGCAAACAAGGTGCTGTGCATAAAGCTCCTTTTAGGCGCAAGAATGCATTTTCTGCATCGTCGTCCCAGTCGAAAAGTTTGTCAACTTGTAGTAATTTGGTGAGAGGTTTTGAATTATTATCATAGTTATTCAATTCTACGCAAGAAATAAGACGTTATATATATATATATATATATATATATATATATATGTGTGTGTGTGTGTGTGTGTGTGTGTGTGTGTGTGTGTGTGTGTGTGTGTGTGTGGGAGCGCGAGCAGGTAAGAGAGCGCCTGAATGCAAGCCGCTTTTGCCGGCGTGTTCCGATGTGCTCCCAGCGCGCTCGCTTCAGGTAGCGGCGCGCAATGGAATGTCTCGACTAAGCGCCCCAACCGCTCCGAACGAATGAGAAGATACGGATAGAAGGAAAACCCTCGGTTGGCAATGGAGGAGGAGAGGGGGAAATCTACTACAATATAAATAGGAGATGCCATATGAAACGGGACTCGGGGTCGGAGAGTCCATCATAGAACGTAATAACAAACTTTTCCAGCTTTGAACGTAGAACAACATATCCCTAGACATAGAAATTGTTTAATAAAGGTAACGCTTATATTATTGGTCAATAAAGAGAACAATATTACCTCTTATATACTTCTTCTTTTACCTGTGCCCATGTTTCCTCGTTCCGTTTTCCAAAAAAGTTATAAAGTAAATTACAGATAATTAAAGCTTTGTATATAAAAAAATTTCTGCTTGACACACTCATCCATTCGAGTGAATTCGATCGATAAATAAAGGTGAGGGCGTAGCGCAGTACAGTTGAATTTTTTGTTGTTAAAGAAAAAATCTTCATTATACCTCTAAATTTTTTGTTATTATAAATTATGCGAAATGCGATAAATCGTAATAGGTATTTATGTTCTTATATGAGATTTTTACAAGATTTATGGCGTGACTTCAGTAGAGCATTAAGTAGATGACTATTACAGTATACTAAACGATAAATATTTATTAAAATTTCGTTAGTAAAACCCCTTGAATCGATACTTTCAATCATTTTTTTTTTTTTTTGATTTCATGGAAATAAAAACGAATATGAGTACGCTAGATACATAAATCGAATATTGAAGTCAGGATGAGATTTTTTTTTTAGTTTCATACACAAGTTGAAACGCAAACATTAGATAAGGAATTTTGGATATATATTTACATGCACGTGATAATACAAAAAGAGAAAATAAATTGCAAAAATCTTTAGAAGAATATTTAAACCAATCTTACGGTTTATGTAAAATTTTTTTTTATTGTTTTCTGGTTTGTAAATAATAGTCAAGATTTTAATAAACTATTATTATTTACATGACTATCATTGCCATACTTAAATAAATTTGTAAGCCAGTGTGAAACAAAAATTAATAAGTTTGTCATTCTAATGTATCGTAAAAGGCGAAAGAAAGATTTATCGAATTATAAGGAAATCGATCATTATCTTTTTTTGGGAGGAACTTATCATACAACAGTATTTGTTATTCGTGAGTGGGCATCGCGAGGTGCTAGGACCCCCCCCCCCAGGCGAACAGGCGGATTGACGGTGGCAGTGACCGTGCCGCGTCGGGCGCAGTGCTCGCGTGAGATGCGCGTCACTGATGTGTGCCGGTTGTAAAATGTAGTAAAAAATAAAGCGCGTGTACGACCGAGAGGGTGAGTTCAGCAAAGTAGTTTTTATTCTTTCTATTATTTCTTCCTCCTTCCCGTAAATTCCATCAATTTTCGCGCCTTCATAATTTTTACAGGTCGGCGGAGCACCCCCCCGCCGCTAGTGAATCACAGGCGAGTGAAATATTATCAAATTCTTGTGTGCGCGAAATTAATTTAAACTACCGCATCAAAATATATATATTGTGACGACCGTTTTCCCAGTTGTGTATTTTCGCGACTTTAAAAGCACTGCTCGCGCGCAACCGAGATTACCACGTTCGCGAACCGCGAGAATGCGCGGAGTTGCAATGAATGCGAAAGTGGAGCAATGAAGAGCATAGGAGTGCTCTTTCTTATTCCTGCATATTTCGTTACAGAGAGTATCGTACCGCACAGCACTACGTTCTAACCTAGAACCACAGCCCCATACACTGAGATGCCAGCTCACTCGACTTTTCCAATCAGTGCAGCCCGAGACATATCTATGTCTCCCTGGCCGTCGGGGATATCCTCGGCATCGCCGCACTCGAGTCGCAAAGAGGTCAAGAGACGCCGCCAGCACCGACGAACAAGCGATAGGGAATGAGGAAGAGCGAAAGAGACAGGTGCAGCTTCCTCGTTGCAAATAGTTTTGCGTTATTTATATTGATATTGCGTGTCGCTATTCCGGTTCCCTCCGCCAGCCGTCGCGTGCCTTGTTGTAAAATATGCGAAGTCCGTGATTCACCTAAACGAGGACCGTTCCTGTCATAATTGTTCCCCCTCCCGCGTGTGCGTGTCTGCATTCTTCCAGTGTCCTTGTCTAAGTCTGTATCTCCCCGCATTGTATCATAACTTTCCCCATGCGTCGCTGAACCTGCAAGGAAGGGTAGCCCGCAAGCCACCGTATTATATTGTAACGCACTTTAGTATTGTTAATAAATATATTGTTAGAATTGTTATTTCCCCCGAGTTATTCTACCCGTGTTCCCGTGTTCCTCGTTTCAGCCGGAGCTAGCGTGAGTCAGCGCTTCTACATTGAGATTATAGATTTGTCTGAAAATTGATTAAACTAAGGTCAAAGTATAAATAATAAGTCATCAATCTACTGAAGGTTTTGCAATGTGGGTTACTCAGCGGCGAGTAAACTATGATATATATATCTATAGTATAGAAAGTAAATAACGCATTTAGTTAAATGTTAAATAAATAGAAGCTAGTCGATTTGTATCATATAAAAATATAGCTATATACTAACAGCGGTCAATAGAATAAATAAGTGACCATGAAGGACTAACAAAATTATAAATTAAAATGAAAACTTTTCGTTCGTACAAAAGTGCGTTATTTTCCGATAGAGGTTCTGTTCGTTTTCGGTACTTTCTGAGGAAGGCACCTCTCAAGTGACGAAAGAGAAACAGGAAAATTCGACCGACCGACATGTCGTCTCTCGGTGCAGACTCTTCAACGAGGAAAAAGAGTTCCTTTGCTCGTTTGAAGATATACGAAGTATAAGTACTTCTTTATCAAAAATACAATTAAAAAATATATACGAGACGCTCCTCGAAATAATATATTGCACTTGGTCGCGCATTTCTTTTATTTGCTAAAATTTAGAGTCAGATTCTATCTCTGAGAAAAGGTGCTCCTTTATCAGAGATAGAGTTAAATGTGTATTAATGACGATTCGTTTCTCGAAGTAATGCATCTAGACTAACGTGTAGTAATAGAAAAGTGTCGATTAATCATCAGGATAGGGAAATCTATATAATTAAAGCGTTATAGGAAAAGGCGCGACGAACTTTATTGTAGCGACACGTCGAATGAAAATAATATATGTCATAGAAGTAAATAAGAAATTAAAATCAATATAATTCTGTATAAGAGTTATAAGTATTTACTTAAAATTGTACAAAGTTTATAAATAGTTAATAAAAACATATAATAATTTTGAAATTTGATCAGGTACTCTTGAACTATTTAAAAATGATTAAGTTTAGATTATTGACGAGGAGCCCCTTGGAATTATATAAGATTTAAATACGATAAATTGCGAAGAAACGAAAACTTCGGTAGTGTAAATAGACGACCAAAGTAAATAGTCAGAGAGGGGAGAGCGAATAGCCAATAATAGGGTTAAAGATTTAAGGCGTGACGAAATACGCGGAAATATATATTATAATATAATAAAATTTATGAAATAGTAAATTATTATAATATTTTTGTTTTCTTTTTATTTGTTATAGGGAGTCACTAGCCAAATGGCAGCGGGATAGCCAGTTATTATTATATTTTGTTTTAATTAAATAGTTTTGTTAAAATTATTAAATAAATACTGTTACTTTTACTATAATCTAAAAGAATTTAAAAACAAAGAGTTATTTATCTAATACATTTATCCGTCCCGGCACGATACTTTATCTTCATAAGAACCCTACAAGTAAAAGAAATACAAAACTGCAAGAAGATAGGACACGGATAGTTACAGTTTATAATAAACAGTTTTGTGCAAAAATCTTATACGTGATGTAATCCCAAGGATAAATATGAAATACGCGCATGCGTACGTGAGTTCGAACTCAAAGATTTAATTCGTGTTTAGCATTTATAGGATCTGTATCAAGCCACATCTTACTTAAAGTCTCTTCTAATGGAAGATGTAAATGAAATGTTCTACCTTATCAATTTTTTCATAAAGGGCAAAACTTTTATGCATAACTGTATCCATTTTCGTGACTGTTTGAAAAACCTTAAATCTTACTATTAAGATCTTTTCCAGCATATTTAGACTTCGAACTACGAATCTTTTCTGGAATTTCCTTCACGAAAAATTATAAAAAAAGGAATTTGAAGGCATATTATCTTTTTTTTAATTTATCAAATAAGGTTTGCAAATAATTTTTTCTGTGGGAGTTTCAGACGTATACAATTCTTTCTTAAATTTTTGAAGAAGATTACATTCAATTCTTAATAATTCATAAACAACATTAGTGTCACTATTTTCGTCGAAATTTGGAAGATTTCTTAAACAAAATCAAATTATTCAAATTAATAACTAAACTAAGAGTTTAGTTCCTGAGAATGGACGGTAGCGGTTGAAAACGTCGGACAAGAAGACGATCCTAAAGTGGTGGGGGCAGTCAGGTTGTCCTTTACTAACATAGAATAATTACTTTTATTATTTTGTATTTTTATTTTTATTTTTATTTTATTATTAATTTAATTTTTTTTTAATTTTCAAGATATAATTTATTGTAGTAATAAGTTTTATTTCATATTTTACGGGGGTGATCATGAACATGGGCAGTCTGACTGTCATTATTTTAGCTAATATATGATATTATAAAGACTGTAAGGCCGATAAAAATATTTATTAATTTAATATATATATATATATATTAAATAATATAATAATATAATAATATAATATATATATAATATGTTAATAATATATATATATATATATATATATATATTATTAACATTAATATGAAGAAACACACGCCAGTCGAAACATTTTCTAGCAAATTTCATAATCGTGCTGGAACTTTAGTACCGCTGCCAGATTCCGATTATACATTTCTCCAAATTTATTTCATGGGAGCCACTTATGCTCAATTTAATGAACGTTAGTAGCGCATTGTACATAGCCGCGGAATTCATAAGACAAAAAATCGGAAAGGAGATATTTGACAACCTAATACGTGAATGCGCCAGAAGGAAAGACGAAAAATATCTTGCATTTAGAAGTTTTAGATAAGTGCATAGTACTCCATAATACTATAAATAACTATATTGTTATTATTATTATTTTAATTTGTTACTGTTAATTATGTGACATTGTTTACGTATATCATATATTCCTTATTATAAATTATCAATACTGACTAATGATTTGTTTCACAGAATCTAAATATGATGGTGCTACTATGCTGATCAAAAACCACTTACCGCCGTTAGCGCACTAGTAAAACCCACAATGATGTGAAAATAAAATATTTGGGATAAATTTAATGAATTACAATTGCTATAAGACCATCTACATTTACTTGATGTTATCGCATAAATGAGGCATATCAAGAAAAAAGTTTTGTGATATGTTAATTTTGAATCATATTTAGAAAGTTAATTATATTAAGTTTTATTAAACATTTTTCATTTTACATATAAAACGTCACACTTCTTGTAGATTATCAAAATATTATTCAGAAATTAAGGTATTAATAATATAAGATAATTATAAATCAAAACTATTACCAAAGATCGATACAAAAATGTGAGCATTTGATGCAAATTCAAGAATCTATAAATGTACATAACATATATATATTCTTGAATTTGTATCAAATCCTCACCGTTTGTATCGGTCTCTGATAGTGACATTATAGCCGAAACAATTATTACTTTATTCAGCTACATTTCCGTTAAAAGTATTCTTTTATTATTATTTTTTAAAGTTTTCGATACATCTCGTGTCAATTATACATGCTATTATTTATTGGGATGCATATAAAATGCAGTTAGCCATTTGATCTAATGGTTCATTTTTTAAAAACGACATTGCGTTATATAATTTATGTTTTTAAATCTATTTCAGAATATTTTAGAAAAATATTTTTTAGACCCGATCCCGAGAAGATCAAACTAGTGAAGCCACACACGGAAGCGAAGAACCTGACCTGTTGGGTGGGAACTTTTTCGACGGACATCCAAGATTAAATAATTAACGTCGGCAGCGTAGATCCCCTAGCTGTCCAAGAACTCTGTTACAATATTTAATGTCTGATTTTTTAAATATTTATTTGATATAAATGAAGTCTAAATTCAGAAATATATTAAAACCATAAATATTATATCAATAACTATTTTTATCGGCCATATAGCCTATATAATGTAATATTGGGTGTACAAATAAGTTCCCATCGTTTTTTTATAAAGAAATAAGAATTAAGAATTGTAAATAAAGATACAAATAATGTCATTTAAAATATTGCCCATTACTTTCTACTAGTTTTGACCATCTTTTGGGCAGCAAGTGGATACCCCGTCTAAAAAATTGTTCGTCTTTTGAGGCGATCCACAAATCGACCCATTTCTTCAATTCCTCGTAAGAAGTGAAGTGTTGCGCAGCCAGATCACGAGTCATCGACCGGAAAAGGTGGTAGTCTGAAGGAGCAATGTCTGGTGAATACGGCGGGTGGGGTAAAACATCCCAATTCAGTGCTTCTAACATTTCCTTTACGATTTTTGCAACATGTGGCCGAGCGTTGTAATGCTGAGAAATGACTATATCGCGTCTTTTGACATGTTGTGGACGTTTAATCTTCGAAGCTAGCAAAAAGTCAGAGGTATCAAAAAGTTTTAGTGTTAACAGATATCAACAGTCGTATAGTATGACTTTTTACAGCTGACAATTTCGATGTTATCTTATCGGTGGTGCCATCTTTTCAAGCCGACTGACACTTATCTGTACATCTAATATATTAATTAAAATAGTGACATTCAGGCTTGTTTATTACATCCATAAAGAATCTGAAATAAAAGTTATTACTAAAACTAAGTAAGAGTAAAAATTACAAAGTAAAAATAAAAATAAAATTAATAATAAAATAAAATAAAAATATAAATAATAAATGAAATAAATATCATAAAAGAAATATTGTATGTTAGTAAAAAACAATCCGACTGCTCCCACCATTTTAAATTTAACTTCAGATTTGATGTATTTTACTATTAATTTTATTTTTATTTTTAATTTTGAATTTTTAGTACAATTTATTATAGAAATAAGTTTTATTTGAGATTCTTTGGTGGTGACTGTAAATACGGAGAGCCTGACTGTCATTATTTTAATTAATATATTATCAGGTATGTGAATAAGTCTTTCCCGTTTTTTTTTTTTTTTTTTTTTTTTCAAATTTTGAGCCTTTATTGTGAAAAAATGGTTACAAATGAATTATTGAAAGTATTGACCATCGCTAGCTACAACTTTTTCCCATCTTTCTGGCAACATACGAATTCCGTTGCGAAAAAATTCGACCGGTTTGGCCTCTATCCAGTCATCCACCCATTTTTTGGCTTCCTCGTAGGAATGGAAGTGCTGGTCAGCCAGGCCATGCGTAATCGATCTGAAGAGATGGTAATCAGACGGAGCAACGTCTGGACTATACGGCGGGTGGGGTAGGACTTCCCATTTGAGCGTTTCTAAGTATGTTTTCACCGGCGGTGCAACATGTGGGCGAGCATTGTCATGTTGCAAAATAACTTTGTCATGCCTGTCGGAGTATTGTGGCCGTTTTTCTCGCAGTGCGCGGCTCAAACGCATCAATTGTCGTCGATAGACCTCGCCTGTGATCCTTTCATTCGGTTTCAGAAGCTCATAGTAAACCACACCTAGCTGGTCCCACCATATACAGAGCATGAGCTTGGCGCCATGAATATTTGGCTTGGCCGTCGATGATGATGCATGGCCGGGTAGTCCCCATGATTTTCTTCGCTTCGGATTATCGTAACGTATCCACTTTTCATCGCCAGTCACGATACGATGCAGAAAACCCTTTCTTTTATGTCGCTGAAGCAGCTGCTCGCAAGTGAAAAAACGCCGTTCGACGTCTCTCAGCTTCAGTTCGTACGGCACCCAATTTCCTTGCTTTTGGATCATTCCCATGGCTTTCAAACGCTTGGAAATGGTTGTTCGGTCAACTCCCAATGCTTCAGCAAGTTCTTCTTGCGTTTGACAAGAATCTTCATCAAGCAAAGTCGACAATTCTCGATCTTCAAAGATTTGCGGCCACCCGGAACGCTCCTTGTCTTCCACGTTGAAATCACCGCTTTTGAAGCGTCGAAACCATCCGCGAACACTTGAATCATCGACACAACCTTCTCCATAAGCCTCCTGAAGCAATCGATGCGTCTCGGCAGCAGATTTCTTCAAATTGAACCAATAAAGTGAAACTTCCCGCAAATGACGTCGACTCGGCTCAAATTTCGACATTTTCACTATATCAAAAATTTATGATGCGAAAAAATTTTAACTAATGTGTTAGTAAGGAATTGTTGACATATGAATAAGCTTTGATTATGACATATGTAACCATTGAATACTCGCACAGTATTGGTGGCGCCATCTCTTACAAAAAAGGGGAAAGACTTATTCACACTCCTAATATATAATTTTTTTTTAAACCTTTTCAGAGCAAAATAAGCAACTATTTATATAGCAGAAGTGTTACATATGTATACTATATATTCTTAAAATATTCCAAAATGAAATCATCCAGATCACCAGAATTTATACTTTGAACAAAATATATCATAAATTCTTAAGGACATTATTAACTAAATAGTTTTAATAGAAATTCAGATTAGATAGCCAAGTTTATTTTCACGCGTCAAATGAAATACCTAGTGGAGTTTTCTAAAAAAGTTTTAATAAAAGAATAAGAGGGAAACGAATAATAGCTATTAAGATGAGTCCGCACATGATATACAGTTATAATAGCAGAGGACAATGAAATATGAAAATTTAAATATTACAAAAGTGCGGTAACGAATTGCTACTCAACATTTTATAGAAATATGAATGTTCTTTCCAGCAATCAAACCAATCATAGAATCTGATCTTTAAATTATCAATTTTTTATCATACGTATGCGAATAATAAGATGACCCATACTTCTGATGTCCTCTTCAAAGTAACGTCGATGAGATATAATATAATTTGCCAACACTTTCTCCAATCATCGAAGCACTTCTGATAATCATTGTTTGGTATAGCCTTGAGTTTTTTCAGCGATGTAGTTTTAATTTCCTTAATCATTGAAAATCAATGTCCTTTCACAGGTCTTTTCAGTTTTAGGAAAAGAAAAAATCATTGGCTGCCAAATATGGTGAATATGTAAGTTGAGGCATTATTGTGTTATTGGTTTTGGCTAAAAAATTTCTCACAAGCAACAATTAATAAGATTAAATGAATAAATATTTTTATCACTCTTGCAGTTTTTATAATATAATATATTAGCTAAAATAATGACAGTCAAACTACTAATGATTAAGCAGTTTTTGTATATCATTTCTCTTATTAAACCTATCACCTTATAGTAAGAATTCCTGATTCATTACGCCACGGTAACCAAAGAAGGCTGTGAAAAAAACAGTGATATTTGATCGAACTTGACGTGTTTTCTTCGGTATTACTTCTTTTCGGCTCTTTTATTGGAAAGATTGGGCTTTAATTTCGACGTCATAACAATATACCGACGATTCATCACTAGTTATATTTCTTTTGAAAAAATCACCAACATTATTGTCTTCAATCAACATCTCCTGAACTAGAGTCATGCGACGGTCCTTTTCTTCAAAATTCAGCAGTTTTGGAACGAATTTCGCTGACACATATCTGATGCCCAAAACATCTGAAAAAATAGCAAGGTACGATTTCTTAACATATCTTTCACTGCTTGAATGTTTTCATCTGTTGTTGACGTGCTAGGAAGTCAAGGGCGAGGTTCATCTTCAACATCCTATCGGTCTTCTTGGAACTATTTGTACCATTTATATACATTCTTTATACTCTAAGTAGACTTACTGTATGCAACTGTCATCATTTCAGGAGTTTTAGACATAATTTTTTGGCAAAATTTAATGCAAACTCTGATCCATTTTTTTGGGTAAAAGAAAACCGCAGAGCACACGAAAAACTTATAATTTTATATGCCTGTCACAAACAAACAAATCATGATATAGAGCTAAAGCCGTGAATATATGTTCGGTGGGTGTGTAACTCATAACTCGTTTTGATTCTTTTTAAACTATTAATCAATAGTGTATTCTTAAAAATATATAATAGTTTTTATACAAAAAAACTAACAATAACAATATATAACTATTTGTTCACAAGGATCTCCTTGTAAACTCCCTGTAGCATATAATAAAAACGGATAACATTACATTATTATTTTCTCCGAATAAATTATATTTGTTTTCGAAATTAATCGCTTTTATTCTGACTTTTATGTTGACTTTTCCTTATACTTTTCTAGATGAAAATAAAAATTACCTTTTCATGAATCCGGTGTACATGTTCTTCTGAGCTAGTAATTTTATAATTCTTTTGTACAAATTAAAGTTTCTTCCCTTTGCCTGCTTCTAGAGTTTTTCACTAGAAAAGAGAAAGGATTGATCGATCAGATGAGTATCGATTTATTTCGTTACTCGAAAGGTACCCTTCCTCATCGAGTAACGAAAGTGAGTCTAGCCCAGGGAAAAGAATCGGTCGGGGTGTGTCGATCCGCTTCATTACTCTAGAGACATCCTTTGTCAACGAGTGCATAAAGTGAACCACACTACTGGCAAAAATGAACGCACATTTTTACATTGTAAAAGTACGTTAATAATTTTTTTGATTGGTTAATTAAATTAAATAAATATAACTTAAATTAATATTATATTTAATACATAGTTAATTTATTATATTAAACATTACATATCTAATTTATTGTCTTTGCGTTCGTTTATTACCACGTGTGTGTTTATGTTTACAATTTTCGGTTCTATTTATTTATAGAATAAATTTACATGTTTATTAATCGTAGTTTAAAAATTTGAACAATTAAAATTTTCTTTGTAACTCATGTTACATATTTAAAAGTACTTACTTTTTTCTCCCAAATGATATTAATCTATATTTATGGTTTACAGCTGCACAAGTTACATCATCTAAATTTCTAGCCCATATACCTTGCACCTGCTGAAAATACATGATTTAATTACAGGAAGTAAACAATTACTATATTTAGCGTTACAGTTACTTTCTATATCTAGTAATAATAGCTAGCGGTATTCATATCAAATACTAAAATAGATTTATTAGTAAATATTTCTATTGGTCTTTTGTCCAATTAAATAAATTAAAATAAATACATAATAATATCAATATATAATTAATTGAAAATTATAATGACAGCAATCCTTGCTTTAAATCATCCCCGTAGAATAATCTGAAATAAAAATATATTAGCTGAAAAAAATGCTGTCCCCACAACCTTTACCTAATTTAAGATCTGCTGTATTTGTCCAACGTTTCGAGCTCACTACGGCTCCTCATCAGGGACTAAACTAAACCTTAGATTAATATAAAGGTGATGGGGACAGCCAAATTGCACTTTACTAATAAACAATTTTTTAATACGTTAACGTATCATTCTGTTTGCGAAATATTTATGGAAATTTTAATTATAGTTTTAATTAATACTACGGGAGTTTGAATTTTCCGATCAATATTAAGAAATGCTTAGTTGCGTTGAGTATTTTATTTCTAAGTCTCGCAGGAGAAACATATGCCTTACATGAAAATCACTAAGCTGTATTACCTTGATCGCTCGAAACTCTGTTACAAACATGCATAAAATAGTTACTACTTGGAAAAACTTAAAATGTTTATTAAAAGTTTCGTATTTGATGCTTTAATATACAATGTGATGGATGTTCATTATTCAGGTAAGTACATAAATCTCACACATGAGACGTAGGGAAAGTTAGATAAATAGTGGAGAGCTAGATAACTATAATAGTTATAGATATTTATTTCCATTGTTCAATGTTTATAATGAATTTCTTCAAAGCTACAAATAAAATGCATATAAATAATACAAATATATAACGCGTGTTCAATGAATCCCGAGACTAACAACGAAAACAACATTTATTTCTTCTAAAATCATTTTTATTCATTAATATAATCTTCTTTTAGAGTTCTACAATCGTTCCAATATCTTTCCAACTTTTCTATACCATGCTTATAAAAGGATTTATTCTTTGCTTTAAAATAGGCTTCAGTTTCGGTAATAACCACCTCATGCAAGACAAATTTTCTTCCCTGGAGCATTTTTTTGATATCAGCAAAGACACAGTATGACACGGGTATCTCAAAAAACAGACGCCATGACATTTCCAGCAGACTGCTGCGTGTTTAGATGCTTTGGGCGACTTTCATCAGCTATGCGCCACTCAGGCAATGGCCGATTCGCATCCTGAGAGAAATGATGTATCCATTTTTCATCCATGGTCACGTAGCGACGCAGGAAAAAAAGCTCTCTGAATTGTCGACTCGTTACCATTTTTGTTCTACTGAAAGCAATCGCGGCACCCGTTTTACACGTTTCATGTAAAGGTTTGTACTCTAGGGAAACGTGACCAGTGGTACTACTAACACCATCTTTGGGTTAGTCTCGGGACTTATTGAACAATGTGTTATTGTAAATGTAAATGGTTACAATGTGCGATTATAAACATGGATGCGCTAAACAAAAATTCTATATAAAATAACAAAACAATGAATGACACAGAATAATGTTAAGCATGTATAACTAAATATATAATTTGCATAAAAATTCATATACTAGAGTATTTAAGAATTTTTCATTCCTCGTAAATTTAAGAATTAATGTCGCTTGTAGTTAACATCTAAAATTCAATGTTCATACTTTAAGTGCTAAAAACATTTAAGAGGTCGCAAAAATGATAATTACTTTTGATTTTAAAAATCAGCGATATTAAGAAGATCAGAATGAATCTTTTACTTTGCTTAGTTGGTTAAAGCCACCTTGTAAATAGATAATATACTCGTCGATATATAAGTAGTAACTGCACGCCAAAACTATTTGCTGAAAGTTATTAAATAATTATCGAAATAAGAAGGTAATATCACCTTTGCGACACTAGATCTGCGAAAGACTAGAGAGGATTCGGAATTAGTACATATGATTGATTGTGATCTGTTGAAATGATAGGATATTAACAAGTAAATTACACTAATATAGAAATAAAATAAGAAACCTTATTGACTAGAATAGCATTAACTAGACCTTTGAGTTATAAAAAAAAAAACATTCATGAACAGTAATTTATTGTAAAACAAAGGGTGACAAATAATTTGTTACCAAGTATAATTAATAATATACATATAATATACAAAAATAATTTAAATATTTATTATAAATATCCGACGGATTTATTCGACCTAGGATAGGCACAATTTATAATTGGATTTACTTATTTGAATATATAAATTCATATGATGCATATACATACTGTATCCCGAAAGTTATAATATTACGAATATAAAGTCCGTGCTACTTCCTTTCGCTACCTCTATACAAAGTTTCAAAGTATATCAAAGTGATTGCTGTCATTGTCTAGAACGAGTAAAACTATCGAACAACGTATTGCGATTAAATTTTGCTTTAAAGTTAAAAGTCGAAGGAAATGTGAGAAGTAGCTTAAACATGCTGGAAATTATTAAAATACGCAATGCCAAAATGCTGAGTGGATTGTCCAAAATTTGCCGTGACGAAAAAAATTACGTTTTTAAAAATCAAAAGTTAAGAAAATTCTAATATTTTGTTTTAATTCTAGAGCTATCGAAAAGAACGAATTTGTTCTTCAAAATACTACTGTGAATGCTGCATTCTACCAATAAGGGCTCGATGGCTTATGTAAAACAATTACGCGTGTTCGACCCGAGTTGTACAAAGACCAATCTTTTTTCCTCTTGTGTGATAATGCACCAGCAGACATGGTAACTAAAACTCAAATTTTGTCCAAAAAATAGGTAACTGTACTCAGCCGTCCAACATGCTCACCTGATTAGAATCCCCCTGACTACTCACCTATTTGCAAAATTAAAAATGGACTTTGAAGATAAACTTTTTGCGTCGATAGACAAGATATAAGAAGCTGTGGCATGGAAATTAACAAGTATTCTCTAAAAGAGTTTTTAAAAGGTATGAGGAGACTGAAAGATCATTCCAATTTGGAGAATATTTTGAATAAAAAGTTTGTTGAAAAAATTTTATACATTTATTTCTTCTTTCGCACCCCCAAACTTAACACTTTTCAGACACAACGTGTAGTAACATAGAAAACAATAAGAATACTTAATTTTACATAAATTAAACAAATTTGCGTTAGTGTTATCGAATATGGGTAGAAGGCTTCCTTAAATAGATTTACTTAAGCAAACCCTAACGTCGCTTCGGTTGTATTTTCCACTAGGAGACCCTTTGTGGTCTCCCTTAGATTCCTGATTTGGTTCTTCAATAGCCTAGGATTGAAAGTCTTTTCCAAAAATGCCTTTGTCTTTCTTGTGGAGCAGATTTTCTCCACATCCCTGGGCTAGTGTAAGACCAGTTTTGGTGGTCATCTTATTGCAGCTTTGACAACCTGGGCCTTTGGGGTGACCAGTCTGATATCCACTTTTTGCCTTTCGATCAGATTGCTGATAGAGACCACAGTTGCATAGGTCTGAGGCCCCTTGATCGCGTTTTGTTTTGGAGTAAGCTAGTGCAAGGCTTCCGACTTGGCCTCCGCACGAACACATCTGATGGCCATCGCTGAGATGATCGCCATTAACTCCTTGAGGCTCTTGAGCCCCTCCTGTCTCAGTTCAAAGTTCTCAGATATTTTGAGGATCGCTTTTATTATTTCATATGGGTCCGCAGTATGAGCTGGGACCTCAAGACAGTCCCTGGTAGGATTACCATGTTCCGCGTCTTTGGGAAGTTGTTGCTGCGCAGGTGTCATTATCAGCAGCATTTTCTACTTCCTCTAGTTTGCTGAGCATAACCTATTGTTGGTTTTTACAACTTTCCTTTTCATGCCCAGAGGAGGGACTCGTGTCTTTGACTCCAAGTTTTTCTCCAGCTGGAAACCGGTCGGAAACTATATCCGTCGAACAAGAATTTTTTAGCTTGTGCTTGTTACACACATATATGACTGCATTCGAAGACACCAGACGCAAAATAACCTGTCACCCTAACCCTATCAACAAAGAAATAAGTGAAAAAGAAGGTAAGCTTCCACAATGACGTAAAAGTACGGAAGATCAGATACAGGGCGCCGTCCACAAAGACGTAAAACTATGGAGATGCAGGAAATGTCCTCTCCTCCGCAAAGATATAAAATTACGGAATTGGGAGAGTAAGAATGCGATTATCCAGGAGCTTGTAAACCTATCACAGGAAAAATTGGAAAAGTACCCTAGGATTGGGCAAATGTCTGAAACGACGTAAAAATATGAAAGATCATGATAGTAGTTCTGCAAAAGAGATGGTTCTTATCTTTAATCCGTTAAGGCAGACCTTTGAGGATCTTGGAAAAAAAATCTTGATGGAAAATAATCAGAATTTCAATAAGACTGGACCAATTCGAGAAGTTCTGTCGGAAGTTCGTTGTAAATAGGAATCCAACGACGCTATACCATATACGTCGGGATGGCAGATCCAATCTATCAGCCTCTTACTGTATCAGCCAGGACTAAAGAACTATAGAAACGCACCTCCCAACAAGCATGCTCTAAAGGAGCCACCTACACCAATTGCGTATGTGAGTACACCTGAGCACGGCGATGTACAACTTTATCGCGACGATTGTTGTGAATTCATGCGCTCTATCGTGATAAACAAGATGAGATGATGGAAATTTAGCCCAAAGTTATTATAGGAATTATAAAGTCTTTGGTACCTGCACCGGCTGAAGAAATCTTATAGCCTATCGCACCTAAGATAATCTCAACCCTGATACCCAGACACCTATCGTCTTGAATATAAGTGAGGATTAAACCTATTCAAGATAGTAACACCAGGATAACAAAGGCTATCATGAATACCATTTTTTGCCCCCTTCGCAAGTATCGACGAGCTACCAAATGAGCCGCAGGCGATGCACGGAAATAGATCAGAAATAGCAATCGTGGCCCTGATGGCCTTGGCACTATCGCCATCCCCAATTTCATATTCCAAACGACCGCACCCATCAGTACCTACACCGCCTCTACCAGGCTTGGGTGGTGGGGCGGACGGTTTCGTCGTAAACAACACAGCGTTACCGCGCGGCTGTTGGAACTACGGTATGGAGTGTCATCGCTATCCCACTTGCCCTCACTCTCGGAATAAGAAATTATGCTACAGATGTAGCAGAGCCACCCGCGATATGTACATTTGCACATCCTGTCCGACCAATGCCGTATCGTCTCGAGAGGAGGAGAGCGACTGCGTGGTGGAGTCAGAGAAGAAGGCGACAGCGACAAGCCAGATGCTCATACAAAGTGAGGCGGGGAGAAAAAAGGCGCATCCAAGAGAGGAGAATCCTACAGTTGCGCATACAATACAGGTAAAAAAACCACAGTTAGTAATTCTCATCATGCCTGGAGCGACATTTTACGTAAACAAGTAAAACGCAATCCCTGTTACAAATGGCCTCACACAGAACCACCTTTCGTTTCCCCCTATCGTCGTCCCCGTGGTTGTCCTCTTATGGAAAATGAATAATATCCGAACATTCCCATGGGAACCAGCGCGAGTGACATATAATACCAATCGACGAAAATGTTAGTAGATCGCTATGTAACCTAAAATCGTCTACGGAATGACTGGAAAACGAGAAAGGCTGGAATCGACCCCTATGATCAGAAACACGGCGACTGCACAGCATCAGCAAGCGAGGACGAATAAGGTAAAGACCTGTAAATGAGCGGACAATGGCTCCAGTACAAAGCAGGCTATTTTCCCGTCTCGTCAATACTCTGCTTGACGAACCAGCTCAAATCGTCTTAATCACATACAATTTTTTAGCAACACACCTCGTAAAGACAAAAAAAGCATAACGTGCTCACCCCATATGCATTCAAATGCGCCAAAGCATGCAAATAAGCAAGTCGATTATAGTATAAGAAGAAACCAACAGAAATAGTTTTAATGTAAACCGTAGTATTAGAATTAACGTTTTGAAAATTTTAGTTCTATTACTTTTCATAAACTTTAAAGATTAAGATTCTGAAAACCTTTGTAATACAAATCGTAGTCAGCCGAACGAATGTTACGAATGACGCCTAATGCACTCCCTCGCGATTGTCAGGAATGTGAGCCTACAGCGATTGTTACAAACGACAATTGTAACAAACGGTGCGAACCGAAGACAAGCAGGATCGATATTACAGATTAGCAATAGGAAATTGAATTTAGGATTAGTAGATAAAGAAATTTTTTTGAATAAATATGATAAATAAATAGTATTAGGAACTATGGCTCCAAAATAGATTTAATAAGATAGAAATGCGACTCCTATAAATACCAGCTGATGTAGAAAATAACATTTACGTTTATTAAAACTCATACCCACTCCTACTGTTACGTCTCTTTTATGCCTCCTATTTACCTCGATTAACTTTCGCAATAGCGCGTACCGTAATCTACGAACTTTTTTCTGTGATAATGACTGGCGATCTAACAAGTTCTTCCACGTCTGTTTTGATAGAGGGAGTTTGTAACCGCCCATATCGGCGGTTACATGCTCATGTATTTTCAAAACCGCGAAAGTACGTGCTTAGTGAAAGAAGGGGGCAAGAGATAACAACAACAGCAAGGACTTCTTCTTTTTCAATCAGCATCTGAGCCATTGACACACTATTCCGGACCAGTGACCTAACCTTCGCATCTCCTCCAGACTTGCCGTGAGAATACCTTTCACCATCTAATTAGTGCATTTGGTGAAAAGCCCTGAGAAGGATGCACCCAACCATCACCAAGCTGGTGTGAGATGGCCCCTGCGTCTCGCTACCACACGGGCCGTGAGCCTGCAACCACCACAGGAGCGAGTGAGAGAAAACGAGCCAGCAAGCAGCGGTTGAGGATGCGAGCCGCGAGAGAAAGGGAGAGAGAGAGAGAGAGAGAGAGAGAGAGAGAGAGAGAGAGAGAGAGAAAGAGAAAGAAAAATCAACGACAAGGATGTCGACGACGGCAAGTAGTTTACTACATTATCTTTATATCCGGCACCAGGATTTCCCCTGGCCCGCCACCGTACAGACAGCGTCACAGTAAACATATGTGACCGCAGACGTATCCTTTCCACGAGTGATTTCTCCCCTCCTAACGTCCTCTCCCCCCGCGCGCGAGTAACCCGCGCGTATATAGTTATCTCCGAGTAAACGATGTGTATGTAGATCATATAGATATACAATAGAAGATCATATAGATCAATAGATCAATACACATACATTCCCACTCACAGCAAGATAATGTGAGTGAGTAAGTGTGTGTATGTGTTTTTTTTTTTTTTTTTTTTTTTTTATTAGGGGTAGGCAGAGCAAGCTCTGCACTGGTGGCCTCTCGAAACCAGCATCCCGCCGGAACTATCCGGGAATGTTACTTCATCGGGGCTGTTAGTTAGCCTATACGGATCCTCTTCTTATGACACTATCCTACGTCCCCCATCTACACAAGTGATCAGGGGTTCGGTGTTCGTCCGCTGCATCTTAAAATAGAATCAGCTAGTCTGGTTCATCCTGGGCCATTCGCCTAATTCTATCGGCATTTCTGAGTTTGGTCATCACCTCTTTTGCGAAACTGGCTACTGTCTTCCAGTTTTCAGAAGATTCCAGCATTATTGATAGAATGCTCTCTGGTCTTATTGGCTTATTGATGATGTTCATCAAGTGCTCACGTTGTGTTCTAAAACGAGGGCAGCTCACTAGTATATGCTCGGCATCCTCGACCAATGTCGGACAGATGGAGCAGAAATCATTGTTATCCAGGTGAAAACAGTAGAAATAGAACCTAAAACAACCATGTCCAGTCAGCAACTGGGATAAGTAGAAATCTAGTTCCCCGTGTTTTTTGTTGATCCATCTGTGTATGTCTGGAAGGATACGATAAGTCCATCGGCCTTTGCTAGAATCGTTCCATCGTTTTTGCCATATTTCTATAGAACATTAACGTTCCACGTTTTAGCACCTTGTAGAGAATCCACTGCGGCCTTACATATGTTGTGCAGCCTAGCCAGTTCATCTGCAGCTAAATCGAAAGGATGAATTCCGGCAAGTACCTCAGCAGCGTCGGTGGATACTGTCCTGTAACCACTAATAATACGTATACACGAGCGGCGACGGGTCGCAATGGCCAGCTCACAATACGATTTAATTTCACATGCATGATGCTAGATTGGCGCTGCATACATGCTGACAGAATTAACAACATAAGCTAATAGCTTCCTCTGAGGTGGGCGTGGGCAACCAATGTTAGGCATAAGTCGACACAAGGCAGCTGAAACTCGTTGAGCTTTTTCGCCAGATAGCTTTAGATGCTCTTTAAAGTTTAACCTGGCATCAAGCTGTACACCCAAGTATCGTAAAGATGGCGCAGAACTAATGCGGCAGCTACCAACTTTAAGAGTGATACAATCTACCTTCTTACGACTGCTGACAAGAAATACTTCTGTCTTGTGCTTCGCTAATTGTAGGCCAGCCGACTTAATCCATCTATTGATGTTGTTGATTGCCTCATTGGCATTTTCAGTGAGTTCATCAAGGGTCTTAGCCGTCACTACTAGAGCGATATCGTCGGCGTAGCCTACTGTTATTGAACCAGGCGGTTGTGGAATCCTCAACACGCCATCATACAAAATATCCCACAATATAGGTCCCATAACTGAGCCCTGGGGGACTCCCGCAGTAACCTTATGCGATACAATGCCTTCATCCGTTCGGTATAATATTACCCTATTCTCAAAGTAGCTGGCCACGACATTCTGTAGATAACCAGGTACTCCGAACTCTTTAAGCGAATTCATAATAGAAGTCGAGCGCGCTGAATTAAAGGCATTCTTGACATCTAGAGCGACAATGGCACAATACTGTTTTGTAATAAGATTAGTCAGGGCCGAAGTGGATGCACTATGGCCAACCTTATTTTCAACAATGCGAGCCAACTCAAAAATCGTGCATCTTTGGCTGTCCGTTCTAACTGAAGTACAAGGGCACCGCTTGCATTTCTGCGTATCCTGTTAACCTCATTCTTCACATGAGTAACTCCTTCATTGGCCTTAATCAAAATGGAATTAGGTCTATTTCGTCCATTAAGCCTGCGTGCACTAGATAATTCTTTATCTTTACCTTTGGGCTTCTTGCGCTTGATAGTCTGCCATTGATTTTCCTTGGCCTCAGACTTCCCTGTAGGTACTCCAATCGACTCTGGTGGTCTCCTTAAGCCCAGTGATGGTTCTTTCGTCCTTTTGCCACCTACTGTTTTAGGAGTGGAATCCATCCCTTCGGGTGCGCTTCGTTTGGTATCAGAGCGTAGACTCGGCGTAGTTGAGTCACCACTTCATGAGTACCGGGGCGGTGATACTGCAACAGATCATCGTCTGCCATACTGATGCATTTGTAAGAGGCATTAATAGAACGAGCAAGATCCTTAATGATCTTGTGCACGTTATGCCTATCTTTAACAAAATCCAACAGTTGGCTGATCTTCTCACCAAATCGCTCCAGATGATTGTTTCTTCGCGTGATGGAGATTTCACGATCCGTCATTTCTTGATCCATCATGACATCTCCTTTAGTTCTCAATGTACTGTCTATGATGATGTTTGATTTGCCCTAAAAAAATCATCGTATGAAAATTTGCACGAGTTAGTCCCATTTTTTTCGCTGAGACAAAATATTCAAGTCGCCGTAGATAACACAATTTATACATAAATGATTAAAGAATCTGAAAAAGGTTATAGTTAAAAGAGTCAAACTTACAATTGGACACATCCAATCGCGCCTGCGAACACTTAGTACGCCAAAGCTCAAAATATAAGTACAGTCTATCAAGTAAGAGCGTGGTCGTGTTAATTTATAAAAAAATTTATTAGATGAAACTTTTATATTTATATATACATTGTAGCCATTACAAACAAAGATTCGATTTAATAAATAATGTGTCCAGTCGCCACCGGCGTCGATAATTGCCTGGCATCTTCAAGGCATGCTTTCTACTAATTTGACGGCCTATTGTAGTGGTAACGATCTCTAGATCCGACGAATTTGGTAAGACAATTGCTTCAAAGTATGTGTGCATCTTTTACGAAGATTCTGTTATATGCTCTCACATTTTCAATAGGATTTGCATCGGGCCACTGCGACGGCCAATCCAATGTAACAATGACATATTAAGTCTTCCACTCAGTACAGAGATTGCTGCGGTTTTTAAGATCGTTATCCTTCTGTAGAGTCCAATCTTCATTTTTTCTGGTAAATCGTCGTTTGGCAGATGGCAGTAAAGGCTTTTTATAGATTTTTATCATTTTCTCGGCATTTCGGTTGTTAATAAATTGGTGCAAAGTGCCGAATCCCTGTTATGAGAAGCAGCCCCATAGATGCACCTTTATTCCGTGTTTTAGTGGTGCGTGGAGTGAGGAGTGATAACGTAGGAGTAGTAGAAGTAACGTAGACTTAGGAGTGATAGGAGTAATAGTGCGGTGAGCATGAAAACCTGCTCTTTTTATAGGAAAAGGGCAAATATCCTCTATTGCTCGGAGTTTCCACTCCTGTGATTGGCCCGGAAAATTCGGGGGCTTGTGTTTCCCGCTGCAAGTGCTGGGACCGATAAGAATGGTATCTTTCTCTTTCTCTCAACGATGGCATTAGGTGTATCAAAACTTACATTTTTAGTTTATAATATTATAATGTTTCTTATATTTGTATAAACCCTTTTTCAACACAATTACTCTGTTTTGTACATTTGTTTAGTTGTTGAGTATTAACGGTACCTATTTATTTTATATGTTTATTTATTATATATATGTATACATATATATATATATATATATATATATATTTATATATATATATATTTTATAAAATAACATTTATATAGTAATATATCTATGTATTATAAGATTTGTATGTACGTATATTTGTATTATTATTTATTATATATATATATATATATATATATATATATATATATATATATATATTATTCAGTACTTCCAAAAATATGTGGGGGAGATAAGGATGCATCGTACAGGTGGAAATATCAGTAGCCCTGCCAGATACTGCACCTGAAAAAGCAGTGCTTTGTGGAAAATTCTTATTTTCCGTATAGGTTCGAGTACCGTGCCTCGCCGCGCAGAGCCGCGACATCGAAAGTCACTGCACCGGCCTGGCTCGGCTTTCGACCTGCCTCGATATTTGCTTTTTTTTTTTCTTTTAATTTAATGGTGACGTAACAAGAGCTTTTAAACGGGTACACCATACTTGCCCTATTTTATACTTTTGTATAAAGTATTTTTAAAGATATAATGATATTACTTTCTATTTGACAAAAATTTTTCTAAATTTTAATTATTTTATATATGAAATAATAATCATGAATTTTTCAATCTTTAATTGTTTATATGAATAGAAATATATAAGTAGATAAAATATATAATTAAAAATAATATTTAAAAATTATTTTCAAAATGCGAACTTATATTTTTCAATTTTTACTTCAAAACCACGTCACCTTATATTATAAGTACGTCATGGTCGGATTAGACCTACATGAGTCCCGAGACTATCTATATTTCTAACGTCCCTTTCAAAGACCATTTTCATATCACGGCGATAATACATATCCAAGAAGACAAAAAAATTAATAATGTTATTCGTATAAATTTTTAAATAAATATAAGTTATTTAATAATAATTTTTTAAAATAGTTATTATAATATTTTTAAAACGAGTATAACAAAGTTCAAATACAAAAATTATTCGAAGTCATATTTTTTATCGAGGGTTGATAAAACATAAGAATCTCTGTGAACAATCCGTATATATATACGTTACATAGCAAGTATATACACAAATATATATATATATATATATATATATATATATATATATATATATGTATGTATGAATACGTATGCTTCACACAAAAAAGCTCATATGTACGGAAGGGTGAGTAAACCCAGACGTTACACTCTTCTCTATAATGTATTCTATTTATATAAATGATATTTTTCCTAATTAGAATTCACAGTCACACTTAAATATTCTTCATTCTTATAAAAAAATTTTAGCCTGAGATAGTAATAAAATGACATTTCAGGATTACATTAAATTATTTCTATTAAAAAAAAAGAATATTTTGAAATCAATTATTACATAGTCAAGTATATATGAATATATATGAGTATCAATTCGTGTAAGTTTCAAAATTATGACTTACTATTATTCAATAATTAAGTTACTTATTAAAAGTTTTTATTAAATTAAATTAATTTTTCTTCTTAAAAAAAATTAAAATATTGCTTCGATCATATATACACATGAATTGAAAACATTAGTAGATTTACTCTAAAACCTTCATACTTGAAATTGATTGTCTCAAAGTATATTAATCGCATCTATGCCGAACATTGTTCATTTATATACTTTTCTATGTAACCTTTGAAAGTGAATTTCGGAAAAATATTTGTAGTTAAAAACTTAATTGTATAAACAACGAAATTGTTAAATAAATGTAACATGCTCCCACCAAACTGTAATCGATTGTCATAAATATTTTGTGTTTTTCATCTTCAAAATTCTTTTTGAAAAACAGTGTGTCTATATTCAATTAACAGTTATGAAATATTTCTGTGTTCAAGTTATACAGCGTGCCGATCCGGGACACACGCTATAGTTTTCGATTTCCCAGTAATAGGAAAATTAACTTTGTTACGATTGCAAGTGACAGACTGAATCAATTATAAAATTCAACAAGCCTCGGAATCACCCTACTCATAAATAAATCCTAATCTATGAACATATTCAAGCCATTATATAGTATAATAAATATTAGAATAGGAAAATATATACGAGCACATGAGAAATTTTAAAACACGTTCAATGTACTGCGTCTTACATATTTAATAACTCTTTATTTGACGTAAACAGGACATTTTTATAAAATATATTTTTAAGATAGTCGAATAAAAAACACGTTAATTTGTCTACTGGTGCGGGAACTGGAGGTGCAGCGTGAGCCGCACGCTACAAAATGTACATATTTTGAAAATATTTTATAATTTCTGATCTAATAGTCACATAATTTTTGTGGATGAGAATATTAGATTAAAATACTTTTTTTCAAAATCGATTTCAGTTGAAAAACCAGCATGTTACAATTGTTTCAATAATTAAATTATGAATGTCTAAACATTTTACAATGCATATTTTGTTTGTAATTCAATTTCCAGTTAAATTACAAATTAAAGTGTAAAATGAATAAATTCGAAAGAGATGCGATCGATATAATCTGAGTTAGTCAATTTAAAGTAGGACATTTTAAAGTAAATTTACGAAATTTTAAAAAAATTATGTTATATTTACGAAAAAAAAATTTCAAGCAAAATCTTGAAATAACTATCCATTATTTCTACGTATAAAAGCTGTAAAATCATCACATGATAATAGCAGAATAGATATATTTAAGTTATATACTACCGGAAATTACGACAATCTAATGTATATACATCGATTGGACAAAATGAAATAACTAGAAAGATAATGAAAACGGATAAAAAATAATATACTGCATAGTAACAGTAATATAATAAAACTTTTATTGAATCGCAGTATAATAGAATATTTACTATTAAGCCTAATTAGAAGTAATATAGTGGTTCAATGTTGACGTAATAATTATTTGAAAATCTCACAACCCAATATCAAAGTATATATAGCACGGTAGTGCTCGTACTTCCCTTCGGAGCACAACCGCGCTCCTTCATATTCAAGAGCTATAAAAATTAACATATTCTAAATTACAATAGTTTTCTATTGATGACTTCTACGGAATTTCCTGTTCGGAGGATAGAAACCAATATCCAGAAGTTTATAGAAGATTACAGGGAAGTTCGTGTTCGGACGGCAAAACCGATATCCAGATGTTTATAGAAGACTTCTACAGGGAGTTTCGAATTCAGACGGTAGAAATTAATATATGGATTACAAAACAAGACTTTTTTAATAATTTTTTATAAATATTTATATGAAATAAATACAAGATTTTTTATAAATTATGGCAATTCGAATCGATAATATTTTCCATCTAAAAATAACTAATTGCTTATATTAATTATATTATTTGTGAAATAGTTACTACTTTCCTCCAAATTATTTATAAATATAATCTTATATTCACTAGAAATTATAAACTACTCTTATTTATTAGTACAAATAAATCATGTTATATACAAAAGTTTTTTATTTTTACATTAGTTAATATTATGTAAGTATACAATAATTTATAATACTCTATGTCGTTTAGCATTGATATGAATCCAAGTTCTTATCGCTTTTTCATTTCGTCCATGGAAATGACTAGGATTCATATTAATAATGTTCCGTATCATTAATATTATGGCTCGCTGGAGCTGCACTTTAGTTGATCAGAAATAAATAAAAATTTTTTTTCATTATATCTTTTTCGACCTGCATCCATCGGCGCTTTTTCGCAAAATTGAGCTGTTTAAGTGTTGATGATTGATTAACTGTTTTTGTAACTAATAACTATGTACTCTTACTAAAAAATGCTTCAATAATTGAATGTCAATATTTTTTCAGTAATAATACAATATTTTAATAGTTTTATTTTGAACATACCGTTCAATGCATCATTAACTTGAGAGATATTTATTCTCTCTTCTGTAATTGAATTATCTATTAATTCCTCTGTATCTGCTTCTAGATCATAAGTAATAAAAAGAATATTTTAATATTATTTTATAAAGAACTAATAATTTTTAGTTGAATAAGTAACAAATATATGTATTTGAAATTATATAAATTTTTTACTATACTGTTTTCCGATTCGTTTTTTTTGAGTGATTTTGTTCTAACCTTTTATTGAAGAATATCAAAGAGAGAGAGAGAGAGAGAGAGAGAGAGAGAGAGAGAGAGAGAGATCTCTATGAGTGAGCTCTATGTATGCCGTTGCCAAATGGTTGCACAATTTTGTAGCTGACAATAAATTGGGATTTTCAGCCTCATACAATAATGAGTATCGGTTTGATAGAACTTACATGAATTTGGGTAAGGCAAATAGATATAAATTTTTTAAAATTAAAAATTAAACCCGCTAAATTTTTATAATCCGAAGATTCTTTTATAATGTATTGTCTCTTTTCATACTCTGACAAGAAAATTCGTTCGACATCACTAGGTCTACGTCTGTTGAAAACTTGCAAGGAGGTTAACATGGCTTTCAAAAAATTTAAATAGACAACACCGTCGAAACATTTCACGAGATTGTTATAATTTTCTTTGCGTTGTTGCGATATGTAATTATATAGACACTGAATGCCTGCCGATGGGAGAATTATTTTTTCTGCCGCCTATGTTTGCTTCGGGATTCAGAGGCCATCCTTGATAATCTAAAGCATTCATTACATTGATTATTTGTTTCTCGAATATTTACTAAATTATATCTTAATACTAATACATTATAGGTTCCTGTTACCTTTTTAATAGTATAGCCATTCTTTCAACCAGAGTAGAATATTCAAGAAATCTGAAGCTGGAATTTCATGATCCCTAGCCATTTCCTCAATGGCCATTACGATCTCTAACCTCTTTCCTGGTATCAGTAGGTCACTAAATTTCAAATCAAATTGTCCTAAGAACTTCACAAGTTTCTAACTGTGAACTTCCTAAGTTTTTCACACGGTTAATAATTTTTTCTCTTCATTTTTGTTGATGCCTTCGAATGTTAAAAATAAATTACGGAGCTACTCAAGTGTGCAAAATTTCTACAATATTTGCTGGATATTTCACTACAAACTGTGACATATTTTATATAGCCATTTCAAACGTCATTTCCTATAGTCGTTTCGTGTGCAGTTTTATCAAGATTTTTTGTCCGAAACATACGAAATAATCTAAAAAATTATATTTCGTTAATTTTTTATTGAGCGAGATAGATTTTGTTAATATATTGTATTAAGATATAATTCTTAAAGTAAATAACATTGATTTCCTAATTTATATACTTTTTTACAACAACAACAACAATAATAATATTAGGAGGCGAATTTAGTTTCCGACCTTCACATTTAGATGGCTACACAAGTAGTATAAAAGTACTTTTATTTAAGTTTTTAGTTATGGCATTTACAAATAAAATGCAGTTCACAGGCGCCATCAATTGTGTAAACATTATAATTTTTTGATCAGTGAAAAATGTATGCTAATAAATTGTTTTCTCGAGATGTCGTTTTGCACTATTTTAATTTGAAAGAAAGTATAGTAGAAACTTATCGATTGCTTCAACAATGTTATCGCGAACAAGCTCCATTCCTTACAACATGTAAAGAGTAGTTTTAGCGGTTTAGCAGTGGAGATGCGGATATTAATGACAAACAACTGGACAACGGAAAAAGATTGAAGATAGTGAATTGCAAGCATTATTGGATGAAAACTCAGCTAAAACGCAGAAAAATCTCGCTAATAAATTGAGAGTCAGTGACAGAGTTATTGGCAAATGTGTACATGCAATTATAAATCGATACAACATCGCACTGTCTTTGCTTGCCAGGCACAAAAAGAAGAGTGTTCTATGGTGTATTGTGACTGGTAATGAAAATTGGATCGACTATGTCAATTTTAAGCGCAAAAATTCATGGATGGATCCAGGCCAACCATCCACATCGACATCAAAATGGTGCATCCACGGTCAAAAGGTATTGCTGTGCATTTGGTGGGAGCAACAGGGTGTGTTGTATTACGACCTGCTATAACCGAATTCAACCGTCACTGCCAAGGTATACAAATGTCAACTGAATGATTCGCAACAGAAATTGATCGAACATAGATCAATCGCGAGAAATGGGCACAAAGTCATTCTCTTGCATGATAATGCTCGGCCGCATGTTGCGAAAGCCGTCAAAAACACGCTGTTGAAGCTTAAATGAAAATTATTGCCGTACACAACGTACTCGATAGTCATGACGCCTTTTGATTACTACCTATTCAGATCGATGCAGCACGACGTTGTTGATACGCACTTCCGAAATGTTCAAGAAGTGCGAGAATTTCTAGATGATTGGATCGCCTTGAAATCGCCATCGTTCTGTCGCCATGGTAGTGCCATATTGCGAGAATGATGGAAAAAAGTAGTAGAAATGACCGAAAATATTTTGATTAAGATAACATGTATACATTTTCCATCATAAATGTCTTTTTACCATTAACAAAGGTCGGAAAGTAAGTTCGTTTCTTAATAATATAGTAAAAGTACAATAAAATAAAATTAAAATAAAATAAACCCGTAAATAGCTTTTCCTTTGTATTGTGAAGCAAATCACCAGAACATAAAAGTTGTTCGATGAGTGCTTTGTTCCCTATATGATTGCAATTGTCTTTTATCATTTCTTGAACTTCAGGTTCATGTATTCTTATCAAGTGTCTCTTTAAATAAACTTGATCCTTGAAGTAAAATATGCATAAATGTAAACGCCTTTTTCTTGAATTTTTAGATTTTTTTTTAATAGAAATGAGTTGTGCATTTTCAAAATGCACGATTTATTTTAATAACATTACTATTTTTAAGGAACTGAGCGAAATCATTGTTTTCAGAATTTTTCGATATTCCAGTAGTATTACTCCTGCTTATTATTTTACTTTTTTCTAAAACATAGTATGGATCCTGTATTTTATTCTCTAAAAAATTATATAACAAATAATATTTAGTAATAATATTTAATATTAAATAACTTAACATTACAATTTAGACATTTATTGATGAAACATTACTTACTCGTTTCAGGTGAAATTCATTTAATGAACTACAGCTAATTCAATTACTGGTTCAAAAATCGATGCTAATATATATATATATATATATATATATATATATATATATATATATGTGTAATTAAAGAAAAGTAATAAATTATCAGAAATTAATGATTTTTTAAAAGTTACATTATAAATCTGACAAGAGTACAGTCGTTGATTTTTCTTTTTCTTGCCTTATTAAGCTTTTCTCGAATGAGCCATCTAAACCAATACTGTCATATTGAGTGTTGCCAATGTCCACTGCACTTTCTCCATCATTAAATGATACAGTTTAACTATGGTTCGTTAAAATTTTCTTTCAAAGTATTTTTATTAAAATTGACAAGTTCATGTTCTGTCTTTCACGGCTAATGAAATATATTAAAAAATCTAATTATTTACAAAAACATGCTAATTATTTAATTTAATCACAATTAGTCCAGTTAAGTCAAATCAATAAGACATTATTTCCTATAAAAATAGTCTATTTCTTTATGAATTCAATGTCTTTACTTTCAAATAACACATAAAATGTAGATTCTATAAATATACAGAACATTTAATAATTGAGGGATAAGTTGAATTTTGTTTTGTTAAGAAGCTTACTAGTCCAATTTGGATGAATATTTTAAGTAGATTCTAAATAAAAAATATACGGCTCTTATTTTTTTTATCAATAGATGCTTACTTATCTATAGTAGAAAATAATAGAAAACCCTATTTGAATTAACTTTCAAAAACAATTAAACAGACGTCGATGTTCAGATCTATATGAATTTTATTTTACACGACAATTTCGATGTCCGAAGATTCAGTTGGACTTTTGAGATGAAAATTTGAATCAATAGTATAAGGAATTCCGAATGTTAGCACAATTAAATGTTTTAATATTTATAATTATTGTCACAGTTAATTCTGTATATAATAGATTTGCAGCTCTATGCAACTCATATCAATTGTATGAGTTCGGTAGTCGCCTTGAGACAAAACATTGTTGTTCTTGTTATAAGAGTTTCGTAAAGACCATAAAATAATATAATGAAATTTTGTTTTGTGTTTTCAAAGATTTTTCATATGATAGTTTTTTATAATAATAATACATTAAGTAGAAATATATTTATCATTATTCAAATTTAATGACAGTATAATCAAAAACATTAAAAAAAATATTAAAATATAAATCTTTAATTATTTTATTTTATAATCGTTATAAAACTATTATGACTCCAGCAACAAGTTTCTGTCTCAAGACAGCTAATTGAACTCGTATGCGAGTTTCAAATATATACTTTGCAAAAATAACTGTTATGGTAAATATTATTATTTATAATTTATAATTTATATTTAATTTAAGCATTTAAATAATTAATGTAATGATTTTACGTTAATTATTTATAATATATTTGTTGCTATTATAGCAGTAAATGCAAGGGATAAGCAACATTAATAGAAGTTAATTGATATTCCAATAATATTAGAAAACTGCATATTGTTTAATTTATAATTATTAAATTCATTTCAAGTCATTCTTATGTGATTTTCAATACACAAGGTGTCCCATTTTAATGTACCACCCCTCATCTCTTTAGATACGCAACTTAGCGAAAAATGGTGAAGACAATAATTGTAGGGCTCGAAGGGCGCCATCTGAAAATTACCTTGTTGTTGATCTTGAAATGCATTTTCAAGGTCGAATCAAGGTCTAGTTTATTTTTTTTAATGGAAACACGTTTTTTACGTGACATATTTTTTATGTCGTTCTTTGTTTCGTAAATGATTTGATTTCCCGCTGGATCTCCAAAAGTATCCCCAAAACTTAGGTACCCAACGCGAACTTTCGAAAAAGTACAAAATAGTACACTACGAAACGTGTTACTCTTTACAAAGAAAAACGAAACGTACCTGTCTTCATGAATGTTCTAGTTTTCCCAACCGTACTAGTCTCTGTAAGACCCGTCGATATGTAAAGTTTTATTCTTGATATGGCTTCGAAATTCTGACAGCTCCTTCATGCTTGTCATCATTAAGTTTTGATCGACTTCTGAATCCTACTAGGGTGACAATTAAACTTCTAACGGTAAGAGCTCAAAAAGGTAATTTCAGAAGACACCGGCGATGGAGGGGCCCAAGAGAGCATATTGCGGTTGGTGTTCGAATTATTACTACCGTAAGTAGTATAGCTAAGAGAGTTCTGAATCACCGGAACTAATTATGAGCTGACGTCAGCAGGCGTGACATCACGAACCCCGGTGATCATCACTTCCGGTGATCCTGAAATATCTTAGTTCACAGCGTTAACATCACGCTGCATTTTGTGCTAGAGAGAGAGAAAATGATATAGTTCTCTCTCTCCCTTGCAGCGCGCAGATTTCTTTTTGGTCATTGAAGGGTGCAGTTGCACGACCTTAACTATTAACCTAAAATGGTACAGAGTAAAGGGAGCGAGAGCTGTATAGCTTTCTCTCTCTCTCTCTCTCTCTCTCTCTCTCTCTCTTGCTACTAGTGCACTTGACCATGCCCTTGTTTAGCCTAGTAGTCAACACTTTGTCCCATAGTTCGGATCAATAATTGGGGACATGTATACTTAGTCCTGTATTATAATCCTGTTCACTGATTACCAATGTCTCTTTTTAACTATACATAAGAAATTTAGTTTTTTATTATTTCTCTTATGTTATAATTTACATTCATTGAAGTAGTTTAAGGAATTGTACACAATGTGCAGTCCTATTATCTTTCCGAATGCTATAAGCGCTTGAGAATGAGTTGCCAGTCAATAGTCAGCATATTGATGGTCCCACATTTCCGATCAATAAGTTAATACGATCATATGCGGGTGCAAGAGAGAGAGAGAGAGAGAGAGAGAGAGAGAGAGAGAGAGAGAGAGAGAACTATATGAGAACTATATGACAATGCATAGACAATACTTTATCTCAGTGTAAGAATCAATAATCAAAACCGGGATGTTTATGAAACTTACTCATCTCTAATACTCTTCTTTTACCTTCATTTTTATATTATATATATATATATATATATATATATATATATATCAGGTATGTGAATAAGTCTTTCCCGTTTTTCTTTTTTTTTCAAATTTTGAGCCTTTATTGAGAAAAAATGGTTACAAATGAATTATTGAAAGTATTGGCCATCGCTAGCTACAACTTTTTCCCATCTTTCTGGCAACATACGAATCCCGTTGCGAAAAAATTCGACCGGTTTGGCCTCTATCCAGTCATCCACCCATTTTTTGGCTTCCTCGTAGGAATGGCAGTGCTGGTCAGCCAGGCCATGCGTCATCGATCTGAAGAGATGGTAATCAGACGGAGCAACGTCTGGACTATACGGCGGGTGGGGTAGGACTTCCATTTGAGCGTTTCTAAGTATGTTTTCACCGGCGGTGCAACATGTGGGCGAGCATTGTCATGTTGCAAAATAACTTTGTCGTGCCTGTCGGAGTATTGTGGCCGTTTTTCTCGCAGTGCGCGGCTCAAACGCATCAATTGTCGTCGATAGACCTCGCCTGTGATCCTTTCATTCGGTTTCAGAAGCTCATAGTAAACCACACCTAGCTGGTCCCACCATATACAGAGCATGAGCTTGGCGCCATGAATATTTGGCTTGGCCGTCGATGATGATGCATGGCCGGGTAGTCCCCATGATTTTTTTCGCTTCGGATTATCGTAACGTATCCACTTTTCATCGCCAGTCACGATACGATCCAGAAAACCCTTTCTTTTATGTCGCTGAAGCAGCTGTTCGCAAGTGAAAAAACGCCGTTGGACGTCTCTCAGCTTCAGTTCGTACGGCACCCAATTTCCTTGCTTTTGGATCATTCCCATGGCTTTCGAACGCTTGGAAATGGTTGTTCGGTCAACTCCCAATGCTTCAGCAAGTTCTTCTTGCGTTTGACAAGAATCTTCATCAAGCAAAGTCGCCAATTCTCGATGTTCAAAGATTTGCGGCCGCCCGAAACGCTCCTTGTCTTCCACGTCGAAATCACCGCTTTTGAAGCGTCGAAACCATCCGCGAACACTTGAATCATCGACACAACCTTCTCCACAAGCCTCCTGAAGTAATCGATGCGTCTCGGCAGCAGATTTCTTCAAATTGAACCAATAAAGTGAAACTTCCCGCAAATGACGTCGACTCGGCTCAAATTTCGACATTTTCACGATATCAAAAATTTATGATGCGAAAAAATTTTAACTAATGTGTTAGTATGGAATTGTTGACATATGAATAAGCTTTGATTATGACATATGTAACCATTGAATACTCGCACAGTATTGGTGGCGCCATCTCTTACAAAAAACGGGAAAGACTTATTCACACACCTAATATAATCTAATGAAATATAAATCTAGTTGTTTAAAAAAAAGAAACCCCTAGGACATATGGATTTGCAAATCCTGAACGTGCTGCTCTGTACTATGCTCACAAAAACGCATGTATTGTAGAATTCTCCTATTTAATTAATAAATTTGTAATTCTGAATTCAATAAATTAATTCTAAAAAAAAAAAAATTGGTGAATATTTTATTTATTTCTAAGTATGGATCCTTTGATTGTATGCATAATATATTTTATAGTTATGTTAAAAAAAAATGTATATATATATAGATATATATATATATATATTAGGAGTGTGAATAAGTCTTCCCCGTTTTTTGTAAGAGATGGCGCTACCAATACTGTGCGAGTATTCAATGGTTACATATGTCATAATCAAAGCTTATTCATATGTCAACAATTCCATACTAACACATTAGTTAAAATTTTTTCGCATCATAAATTTTTGATATCGTGAAAATGTCGAAATTTGAGCCGAGTCGACGTCATTTGCGGGAAGTTTCACTTTATTGGTTCAATTTGAAGAAATCTGCTGCCGAGACGCATCGATTGCTTCAGGAGGCTTGTGGAGAAGGTTGTGTCGATGATTCAAGTGTTCGCGGATGGTTTCGACGCTTCAAAAGCGGTGATTTCGACGTGGAAGACAAGGAGCGTTCCGGGCGGCCGCAAATCTTTGAAGATCGAGAATTGGCGACTTTGCTTGATGAAGATTCTTGTCAAACGCAAGAAGAACTTGCTGAAGCATTGGGAGTTGACCGAACAACCATTTCCAAGCGTTTGAAAGCCATGGGAATGATCCAAAAGCAAGGAAATTGGGTGCCGTACGAACTGAAGCTGAGAGACGTCGAACGGCGTTTTTTCACTTGCGAACAGCTGCTTCAGCGACATAAAAGAAAGGGTTTTCTGCATCGTATCGTGACTGGCGATGAAAAGTGGATACGTTACGATAATCCGAAGCGAAGAAAATCATGGGGACTACCCGGCCATGCATCATCATCGACGGCCAAGCCAAATATTCATGGCGCCAAGCTCATGCTCTGTATATGGTGGGACCAGCTAGGTGTGGTTTACTATGAGCTTCTGAAACCGAATGAAAGGATCACAGGCGAGGTCTATCGACGACAATTGATGCGTTTGAGCCGCGCACTGCGAGAAAAACGGCCACAATACTCCGACAGGCACGACAAAGTTATTTTGCAACATGACAATGCTCGCCCACATGTTGCACCGCCGGTGAAAACATACTTAGAAACGCTCAAATGGGAAGTCCTACCCCACCCGCCGTATAGTCCAGACGTTGCTCCGTCTGATTACCATCTCTTCAGATCGATGACGCATGGCCTGGCTGACCAGCACTTCCATTCCTACGAGGAAGCCAAAAAATGGGTGGATGACTGGATAGAGGCCAAACCGGTCGAATTTTTTCGCAACGGGATTCGTATGTTGCCAGAAAGATGGGAAAAAGTTGTAGCTAGCGATGGCCAATACTTTCAATAATTCATTTGTAACCATTTTTTCACAATAAAGGCTCAAAATTTGAAAAAAACGGGAAAGACTTATTCACATACCTGATATTATATGACACGCAATTTTACAACAATGTCTTGGTCAATATTGAGGGTTCATTCTTTAGTCAAATTTTCTCGAGAGTTTTAAAGTGAATTCCTCAAACGCTTTATCTTGCATCTTCATTCATAATTTTTCTACGTTTCCTCAGCACTTTCTTTCCTCTATTTCATATGCAGGTATAGAGAAAGAAGCTTTCTCTACACAAGGCAGACACCGCAGACGAAACTCTATTTTCGAAAACAATACAATATCAATAAAAGGTTTTTTCGTTTTCTAGTTTAGAAATGCCTCAAATTTCATTTTACTTGTATTAATTATACATCGAAAATAAAACTATTTCATTAATTTCTTGTGATGGCGGTCAACGATGATTTTCGAGCATCTAATATTTCAGTAGATATACATTCTGGACTGCACATACTGCTTTAAAGCATAATATATGATGAGTGCAGTACTTATATTCATAAGCTTGTAATTTCCATAATGGAGGACACTTTAAGTCTTCGATATTTTTAACATTGTCCGAAAATTTATGCAGCTATCTTTTTTTTTGAAGACCTTTGTCATAGATCGTACGAGCATTTTTAAAATAATTACTAATTGTTTTTTCTATGTCTTCATATGGTATATCACCTGAACTCCATGGTAGTCCGTGATAATTACGTTCTAACCAGCGATTCTCATTCTTCTATTTCTCAGAAAGGCTACACCATTTATTCGGTACTTGAAACAAATAAACTCTTGGTGGTTCATCTTCAAGAGAAATTATTGCAACTTCTTTCAAAATAAATTCATTAGAACAGCTCTTGAAGCCTTGCACGTCTTCAATGTACTCCATAAAGACTAAGAATGATTTCTTTTAGTTTTACAATTGCTTTTATAGGTAAATAAATACTTCCACCATTCTACTTTAAATTAAATACATAAATATGTGCAATTAATATATTATATAGATTAGTTTGAAGCTAGTTTTTCTGTAAACTATGTAATCGCTATATGTTTTTCCTTTAAAGCAACAGTCATCTACTTTCTTGGTAGAGGAAAATTTTTCATCACAACAGCTGTACATATTGATTTTCCATAGGAAGGGTGCCCATAACAAAAGAAATTTCCCCACAACGTTTTCCGATACTGATTTTTTCTGAACTTTTCCAACTATACAGCAGTTATGATGCAGCAAATTTAGGCAGTATAGTTTTCAATCTTGAACTATTCGAGCTTTTCTAACTTTATCGCAATTACGAAGCAGCAAGCATAGACGGTATAGATATCAATCTCGAAGTGTTTCCAGTTTCGCGTTTCTTATATGTGTGTATTTGTGTGACTGGTTATTATCTGTTTTGTGGGTGATATTTATCTACTATCGTTATAGTAGAATCTAAATTATAGCGGTATAGTTATTTAAAAATATACATTGTTTTAATTATATTTTCTTGAAAAAGGAAATAAAGAAATAAAAATTGTTGAGTGTTGTGAAGCATTATGGAAATCCTCAAACATTATCAGGATGCTATTCAACGGCTCCAAGAATCCTATCTGTTTGCATCTAGACAAATGGCTGATAAAGAGGATATTGTTCGATGGATGGATTATGTGTCTACAGCAGTTATATCGATAACAAATATAACGAAGCATTCTAGAATTGCATCTGAGAAGCGTCGATGTATTATACTTGTGAATCATTTTCAGAGTGTTTATTGCAAATTGAATTGTTATGCTAAACAAGGTGGTGACTTATCGCAAAAGGAGGACAAAAAGGTAACTTGGAGTGATATTCAATGCGCTTTTAACAATTACATAAAATGTGGAATTGTAACGAATATCAAACATCAAGATATTCGTACATTTTTAGAAGATGCATTTAAATTGGTTGAGAAGCAGATAAAAATATCGTTACAAGATTATTTATCACTTAAAATGAATACGATTCTGTCTGTTGAGTATATTATATCAAAAAAACTCAGAGCAGACAATAGAAATCAAATATTTTAATACAAAAAATGCGCAAATATTTGAGACGACGAATTTGAAAGATTGGTATACAACGCACGTCCAAGAACCCATCCAGCGTGATATGGATGAGTTTCAAGAGAGAGATTCTGGCTGAACGTTGCACTCGATTATTACTTTAGCAATAAATATTTATAAATTTAACCCCATAAAAGGTAGTTCATACATAGCACTACCTGAAGTAATTGAAAAAAACATGCATGTGTTAATATAAAAAATAACGATCACCAATGTTTTAAATGGGCAGTTTTGTCTGCCTTATATTCAGTTAAAGCGAATAGTGATCAAGTTTCAGCATATAAGCAGTATGAACGTATGCTTAATTTTAAGGATATTGCCTATGATAATACAATCATAATATTTCCATTAACTTATATATGCTAAAAAAGAAGAAGAAAAATATCTTTGATGTATTTCTGTGTTATATAACTTCTAGAAAAAAACCAAAGCATGTTAATTTACTAATTATACAAGATGATTATACTGATGAAGAAGAAAGTGTAAACAATGAAGATCCCCAGCTCGTTACCATTATATGTAAATTAAGATTTTATCTCGCTTGATAAGATCTCAAGTCACAAAACGTAATTGGAAACTTCATCTATGTGATATATGCTTACATTATTTTTTATCTAAAGAAAAATTAAACTTACACATTATCGATTGCGAGGAAAAAATCATCATAAAATAAACTTACCTAACCAGAACAATAATATTGTAGAATTTAAAAACTTTTTATTCAAAGAGCGTGTACCATTTGTAATATATGAAGATTTTAAATGCATGTTAGAAAAAATAGATGATCGCAAGTATGCAGAACAAAAACATAATCCAATGAGTATTGGGGTTTATATTAAATGTAGTTATGATGAGACACAGTGTGAATACCGAAGCTACAGACAAACAGATAAAGAAATAGGACCATCACCTGCTGACTGGTTCACACAAAAATTGCAAGAGTTTTCAGTAAAAATAACAGAAGTATACAAGTATACTAGAATGCAAAACCGATGAATCGACTGACAGACATTGAAATTTAAACTATGAAACAACAAAAGTCTGTGACATTTGCGAAAAAAATTTTAATTGTACAGATAATAAAGTTTAAGATCACTATAATCTTACAGGACGGTAAGTATATTTTAGAGTTTTATGTTAGTCGTTTTATAAAATTTATATATCGATTTCAGATACCAAGGTCCTGCACATAACTCGTGTAATTTGAATTATAATGATTCCAAAGTTATACCTGTTATATTTCATAATTTATCGGGGTATGATGCGCATTTATTTATTAAAGAACTTGCAACAAATTTTAAAAGACGTGTATATGTTCTCTCGGAAAATAAGGAGAAATATATATATATCATTCATAAAATATATACAAGAAATGGATATTAGTTTTACATTTATCGATGTATTTCGATTTATGCCCCGTTTTCTTGATAAATTAGCGTCATATTTAGAAGAGCATAGTATTTTAGAAAATACTTTCGATCAAACGAGCAAATTAGATTAGTTAAAAGAAAAGCAATCTTCCCAAGTGAATATATTTCATAAATAATTCCAAGATAAATTACAAAAAACGGATTTGCCAGTCAACAATGCATTTTACAGTAATTTATACAATTCTACTATTAATGCTTATGACTATTAGCATGCTAAACAAGTGTGGCAAGATTTTGATATTTAAACACTTGGTGAATATTCTGATCTGTATTTAAAAACTGATGTATTGCTCCTTGCAGATGTATTCGAAAACTTTAAGAGATAATTGCATTCAAGCATATCATCTTGATCCTGCTCATTATTATACCACTCCGGGTCTATCAGTGGATGCAATGTTAAAATATACAAAAATAAAAATAGAGTTGCTTACCGATATCGATATGCTCATGTTTATCGAAAGAGGTATCAGAGGTGGTATTAGCCAATGTTCGAATCTCTATTCAAGGGCGAATAATAATTATATGGATAGCGAGTTTGATGAAACGAAGGAAAATAAATTTTTGCTCTACTATGACGTAAACAATCTTTATGGTTGGGCAATGACACAATATCTTCCTTACGGAGGTTTTGAATGGGAACAAAATATAGACAATGAATCCAAATTTCTAAAAATAGCAGATGAATCTCCTACGGATATATTCTAGAGGTCGATTTAGAATATCCAGAAAATATTCATGATTTACATAAAGATTTGCCATTGTGCCCGGAACATATTGCAACACCAGGAAGTAAAATGAGGACACTATTAACAACTTTATATAATAAAAAACGCTATAAAATTCACTACAGGGCTTGCAACAAACAGTTGATTATGGCTTATGTTTAAAAAAGATACATAGAGTATTAAAATTTAATCAGAAACCATGGGTTAAAGACTATATTTATTTAAATAGCGAGAAAAGAAAACAAGCAAAAAATGAATTCGAAAAGTTATTTTTCAAATTTTTAAATAATGCTATTTCTGGAAATACAATGGAAAATGAAAGAAAAAGAGTAGATGTGAAGCTAGTCAATAAATGGCATGAACGTTATACTGCAGAAGGACTAATAGCAACTCCAAATTTTCATAATTGTTCAATTTTTGATGAAAATTTCGTTGCTGTACAGTTACAAAGAACTGGAATTCAGATCAGAAAACCTATTTATGTTGGACTGTCTGTATTAGATTTGTCGAAAACAAAAGTTTATAGGTTTATAGTTTATAGTGAAAACTACAATTAATTTTGACGATTATGTTCACTGCTTGGAAGAAAGAGTACATACAGAAAAACAAAAGAAAATAGCCTTAAATTCGTTTAATGATAAGCGTTTTATAGAAACAGTATCAACAGATACTCTTCCATAGGGTCACTACAGCATACGTGAACATGAACGTGCATTAAATGAAGGTGTTGCTAGAGAAATGAGAAAAGACAATACAAATGAACAAATATTACAACAACCATTAACTGAACAAATTGCAATGAGAATACAAGGTGACAAGGGCAGTAGTCACTTCGTAGAACAGTCGACTAAACAAGTCATAACATGCATTGGAGACAAGGCAAGCCGCTCAATTTTACAAGGGTCATCAGGACTAATCGGAAAAGAAACGAGGAGCGGAGAGCGAGAGAGCTTACATAAACGGTGGTCGAGCTCAATTGATACGGAGGGGGAAGATGGAGGGGATATAGACCTTATGGAGGGAGTACGACCGAAACTGCAGAGAGAGATCAGTTATTGAATGTTTAGTTCTTGATTATAATTGTTATCTAGCAGTATTTCGTTCAAAAATAATCATATATATATATATATATATATATATATATATATATATAATGGAACATAGTCCTGAATTGACGTTCCCGGGTGTTGAGTCGTCTACTCAATTGATTGCGCAGCCAACGGCTGCCGATTTCATTTCGAATTTTAATGAAAATTACATTCAGCCAGACAATTCCTCAATTCAGGTGTGTATAGTTTTTCTTTTAATTTCACTTGAACATATTACGAAATAATTTTAAGATAAAAAGTTAAATAATTTATATTATTTTACAGATGGATTTGAAAACATTGAATAATATAGCACGAGGTGGTTTTCTACCCACAAAAAAATTGGCGAATTGAGAAGAAATTAAAATTACATGATCACAAAAATAAAAAAAGTTAACACTAAACTCGGATGGAAATCAGTAGTCGAAATTGATGAATTTTTTTTTCGTTTATCAAAGACGAAAACTTCTTCAATAATATGTGTGAATATGCAAATAAATTAAAGTTGTTCATAAAATCTGTGGGTAAAGATAATTTTGAATTCATCACAGTATGTAGTATAGTACAGTACATAGTAAAGAAAAAAAAAATATGTGTGTATTTGTGTGTAAGATGATATATCACAGTCTAACTATATGTATAATGTGAAATAAATTAAACAACATTTTTTATCTTAACTATAGCTGTGTTTATTTATTCTCGTTGTATACAAAATTATTTTACATATTCTGATTTTATAATTTGTTATGACTTTAGTTGTACATTCTATTTATTAGTCCAACTATTATGAGAACTATCCAATCCAAGCCACTTGTCAAAAACTTTATCCCCTCGACGTTTGAGAATTTTTTCAACGAGGTAAACATCTGGATACTTGGTAAATAACAACTCTTGTTGATAGAAAGATCCAGCGATGGGTTGATTTTTATAATCTTTTAAATGGTAAGTTATTGGATTCGTTGCTGCAACCCTGTAGATGGTGAATACTTCTGTAGACCAGTTAGGTGTATATCCTTTCTCAAAATTCTGCTTCAGTTTACTCACTCTTACTTTATCTCCAACCTTAAATCTATTAATTTTTCCCTCTTATTTTTGCTCTGCTAAGTAAGATTCTTAAAATTTTTGCTTTATTTGCAGATGTAACATCTTTTGGCTTGACTCCATAGTTCTATGCTTTGTCGCATTATAAGAAGTTTTTAAATTTGGTAAAATATCAATCCACTTATAATTTCCGCGGAGACTAAACTGTATCCATATTTTTTCTTTCAAAGTACGATTGAAACGTTCGCATGTAGATGCTTTGAGATTACTATATGTTGAGTATAGATTAATTTTATTTTTTCTGATTAGTTCTTGAAACTTTGCATTGTAGAATTCTTTGCCTCTATCTGTATGTAGATTTTTTGGTATACGTCCACGCTTGAGAATAGTATTAAAAGCCCTTGTCACGTCTTTACCACTTTTTCGTTTCAAGGGTATAGCCCATGCAAATTCAGATACAGGCACCGCTGTAATTATTTACATGTGCTTTGTTGACAAACACATCGTAGACCTCCGTCGCTGATTAGCACCTATAATTGGAAGCATAAATAAAGCGACGTTAAATAACATAAAAAAAAAAAAAAAAAAAAAAAACAGACCCTTGGTTCAATAATTTAAAAAAATGTTTAATATAGACTAAGTACCCGGTTAAATTTTCCATTCTAATTTTTCAAAATAAAAAGTACAATTCTATAGAAGTACTAAAATGTGTAGTGAAAATGTTACAAAAATATCTGAGCAATATAGAGAAAAATTTGGATTAAAATTTATCAAGTAAAAGCATTCTTAAATGAGACACAAAAAATTAAACCTAAGGAAAGACATTACAAAATTATATAATGAAAGCAAATTTTTTTGAAAAGATAACTAAGATATAATTGTAACAAAATTAGATAAATTAAATATAACAGCGATTATGAACAAAGTATCATATAATAGAATATGCAAGTAATATGAAAAAAATCTTAAAAGATGAAACAACGTACAAATTAGTCATAAACTAATCAATTCATTCATTTAGGTAAAATAGTAACAAAAAATACCAGAATAAATACATCACGTATTTTACCAAGAAAACATAAAAAGCACATAGCAATAATAATGGTAGTATCATGTATAAGCATACATATGATCATCACAAATATTAGAAACTTATAAAACAAATACTCATCAAAGTGTGCATAAACCTACGGAAATAATTAGGAATCATTTAGAATTCAAAGATATTTAAATAAACAAGCAATTTTATTAACAAAAAAAACAAGATATTAAGATTATATTGATAGATCTATAGAATAGCAGATACTGCATTTCCCACTTTATTCAAAAGGTGTCGAAAATACGCAGAATGATATAATTAATAATATTTTATTAAAAATAACATATTAAGTATTATAATAGCGGTACTAATTAACTATCATCATTATTGACATGGGTCTCAGTCTTAGAAAAAAACTGAAAGGTACAATATTTTCTATTTTCTGTTAAAATATGAAAGCTAACTTTAATTTGAAATATTTTTTAATATAAAATTTATCATTTCCAAAAATCAGCTTTAATTGAAATTTCACTATAATTTTACTACATTCTGGTATTATTTAATATTTAATTCCAGTGAATGTTAGATTATATAAAAATTAAATTTCTTTTAGAATTTAAAATCAATCATTTGTATGTGAAAATGAGAAATTTGCTTGAAAACATTATAATTCCTAGAGAACCAGTTGAAACTTAATTAGAATTTTTTTAAAATATCAATACATTTAGACATTTCTTTTTATGTGTGAATGTATGAAAAAAGTTTTTTAAAAAAAAGTTCTTGTTTCCTTTTTAAAAACAACTTAAATATTAGAAAATCATTAATTACTAGTTTACACAAATATTTAAGTATAAATTAAATATTTGTAGAAGTTTTTTGTTAACAAAGAAAAAGATTCAAAAATATATTACATGACCATCTTGTGAATGGATGCTTATGAATTTTTCTAATTTTACGTCGACACAGAAAGTTAGTTGATTGACATATATTATCCATAGATTCTTGATTAACTATACAGGATAAAAAATATTCTTAATATAAACATTTCTTTAAAAATCATGAGAATGTATGATAAATGTGTACTTACTGCAATACTTAAAATTTTCTTGATAATGATGTGAGATTTTATAGATATTCATATTTTTTATTTTATGTATATATGAAAACGACGATCACAATATATAAAGCCGAGTATCTCATATGCAAAATAATCAAAAGAAATCTCTTTCCATTGTTTATAGTTATAATAAAGCATAACACACACACAACGCACATGCGCTCGCGCGCGAGGTCAGACAATTAAGTAATGCGACAAAATAAAAAAATCGAGCATATTTAAAAATTAAGGGATTTCGCTGCGATCCCCTTCAAAACAGTACCCTCCCGTATCTATACACTTATTCCAGTGAGTTTTCCAGTTTTCGTCACAATTCTGGAAAACTTCTTGTCGGACCTCTCCGAGTACCCTCGTCACAGATTCGGATGTTTTTAACGGAGTCAAAATGTCGACCTTTGACGAATTTTTTCAAATGGGAGAATAGGAATAAGTCACAAGGTGACATGTTCGGTGAATATGGTGGTTGTGGTAACATAGCGATACCTTTAGACACCAAAAACTGAGAGTCACTAAACGTACTGTGACAGGGAGCATTGTCGTGATGCAGAACCCAAGTCTCTGGACGCACTCTGAGACTCTTTTTCGTAATTTGTCGAACACATTGCAATAGAATACTTGATTTATGGTTTATTCAGGTGGTACAAACTCTTTGTGAACTACTCTTCTGCTGTCGAAGAAGCAAATAAACATCGTTTTTACTTTGGACATGCTCATTCTCGCCTTCTTTGGTCTTGGTTCTCCAGGGGACAGCCACTGTTGGATTTGTCGTTTAGTCTTGGGGTCATATTGAAAGAACCAACTTTCTTCACTAGTAATAACTCGATCGAGAAGAGTAGGATCACTTTCAACCTGCTCGAGATAAACTTGAGCGATATTCATTCGGTGGGTTTTTTGCTCATCTGAAAGATTCTTGGGAACCATCTTCGCGAACAGCTTTTTCATGGCAAAATATTCGGTTAAAATCTTTCTGGCTGATTCCCAGTTAATATCCAACTCGTCAGCCAATATTTCAATGATTAGTTGCCGGTCTTGACGAACAAGGGCGTGGACGAGCTACGCATTCGCGTCAGTTTGCACTTGAATTGGCATTCTGCTCCGCACCTCGTCTTTGACGTTGTCACCCTTTTTTACAATCGGCATGCCACGGAAACAGCTGACTACGACTCGGGGCATTACTATCATACACTTTATTATAAGTATATATTACTCTCAATTTCTCTGTTCCTTTTTCGTTATATGTACTACTCGCGTATTGTTGCAGAATAGTAAATAACTGGCGAAGAAATGATTGATACAAGAATCATGAAAGTCTCAATCGAGAGAGTAGCGATCGATTATTACGGAGGCTGAGTTACAGGTTATCCGTCGCATTAGTTAATTGTCTGATCCCGTATATATATATATATATATATATATATATATATATATATATACATATATATATATATAGATAGATATATATATATAATAACAGGGTGCCAGGTGACCAAAGCACTAGATACGACTTTGGTGTATTTCCTCTATTAAGGCATTCCTCTAATGAGTCATTCAAGAGGAAAAATAGGACCACAATAGGTAGACTAAAAACCCCTCGCACCAGAGTACATAGGAAAGGAGAAATAAAATATATCAAACGGTCAGCCTAACCTGTACGCTGTAAGCGTATGACAGGTGTTGAAACATTGAAAGGGACAAAAACATAGGAAAGGAATGGAATTTTCTCACTCGGTAAAATGCTTCTATCTGATAATAACAGCTACAACGGTGGAAATTGTTTTCAGAAAAATCTGACTATAATTTCAAATTTTGAACACAGCATATAAGCAAAGATTTCTCCTGACAACGAGCCTTGTGCCAGACATAAAAGATAACTAAGTAAAAGAGTAGGTTACAGTGAGGACAGTATAAAAAGGAAAAAACTAATTAAAAGAATTCGAACAATAAATTGATCACCTAAAACAATAAAATAACAAATAACTATTAGAATAAATAAGTAAAAAATAAATGAATGAAAACATTCCAAAGAGAACAAGTGACAGCTGCTGGAATTTCTTCTATTGTAAATAATAATACAACTGAAGCGCAAAAAAATAGACCAATAATACTGGAATACTAATAAAGCATTGAATGCAAATTCAGAATATTAACTGAGTAATTATAAGAGCAACAAAGAGAAAAGGTACGAATTAAGAATAATAACTTAAACAATACTAATAAACAGTTAATAAACAATTAATAAAGAATTAATCAACAACCAACGGAATCAGCATTTTCTCTCTTTTTCTAAATTTTTTCTTTTTTGATGAAAACAAACAAAATTATAATTAATTACTAAATGATAAATTTAAAAATAAAAGTACTAAAACCTTAAACAGGAAAACATGGGAGACTACCCTAAATAATAAAATAGAAGTAATCCACGAACAAGGTAATTGCAGTTAAAATACCGTATACATAAAACTAACGTATGTGTCACAGAATATGAATAAATAAGAATATAAATAATACACATAATTAAATAATATAAGACACGTGAACTATATACTCATCAACATTATATGATACAAGATATTACTAAATAACAACTTCAATATTATTTATAAATAATAGAAATAGACAGGATCAACAATATAAATAAAGGACATAAACAATATACGACGGTGGTTCAATAAGTATCCGTGTGAGAATTAAAGACACAATTATTTCAAAAAATTTTTTTTTATTTTCAACATAGTATCCTTTTAGAAAGATACACTTTTCCTAACGTGCTGGCTATTTTTTTACCTCTCCGAAAAAAAGGATTTCTCGAACATTCCAAAACAAGCCTCTGTCTCGGCGATGATAAAATTTTTTTCCAGCGAGCCATTTCTTTGTGTAGGGAACAAGAAAAAGTCGCAGGGAGCCAGATCAGGTCAATAACGGGGGGTACGGCAGCAGTTGATGTATATGCTGGTGCGTTATCGTGATAAAACAATACCTTTTTTCTCCAAATGTGCCCGTGTTTCCGTCAATTTGTCGAAGCGGTCCAATAACTCACTGTAGTATTGTCCAGTGATCGTTCTTCCTTTTTCTAAAAAATCTATAAGGATGATGCCCTTCGTATCCCAAAAAATCGTCACCATCACTTTTCCGGCTGGTGGGACCGTCTTCGCCTTATTGGGAGTAGATTTATTGTGAGAATTGTTTTGTTTGTTGCTTAGTTTCTGGTTTGTAATGATAAGTCTATGTTTCATCAACCATGACAACTTGGCTCAAAAAGTTCTTTGGTTCTCGCTTAAATTGTTCCAAACACTGCTTCGAAGTTAAAAGCCGCTTCTGCTTGTTGTCTACCGTGAGCAATCGCAGCACCCATTGGGCCGACAGTATTTCATAGCCATCTCATCATGTAAATTATTAATTGCCATTCCGAACGATTCGTTTTGGCATCATTTGACAGATGTCAGTACGTTAATAATACCAGCTTCCCTAAGGAACGTTCTCTGTTTTCAAATCGGGTACTTATTGAACGACTCTCGTACTTACCAGGAATAAATAATATTATCAATACATATTATATAAAATAAATTAAACGTACAACATAAATGTTATAAATAAATAGTAGCAATAATCTTCAAATTATCAAAATCATTGACAACAATAATACGTGGTTGCAAAAGAAATTTTATTTGTGCTTGAATGATTTGAATATAAAGAATTTGACCTATAATCACAATTTCTTTTTAATTCCAAATAGGAGTATTAATAAATTGAGAAAAATTTTTTGAAACAAATTTAACCAATCAATACATATTTATATAAATGGAATACTATATGCATTAAGAAAAGATCAAGTATGAACAATGAGTTTAAATATAACAAATAATGCAAGACTAATAAATATCATAATCAAATAATAACAAGAAAATAAACAATAAGACGAGTAATAGGAATAAACTTCAAAATACAGAGGGTCAAACATCAATAATTTCATGCTTTCTTCTGAAAATTTATATTCATATTTAGGATTATTTCACAGGTCATTATAAGTTCTTTCTAATTCTAAGAACAAGCATTAACAGATGGAAACTATCAGAACGAAAAAAATACAGAATTTCTAGAAAACAAACCTAGCAAATAAATAAACATTCACATTAATAATAACAACAGTATTTCGTTTAATACTTGATAGAAATAACCGAAATAATAAAGAAAATATAATTAAAGTAAGACGATAACTTGATGAAGATAATGCAGATACTATGAATAAATAACAGAAAGGACGTAAATGATACGTACACCATAAATAACCAGTATTATTAATGCACATGCTATAAATAAACAATTAGAATAACAAATAGTGAAAACAACATAAATAAATAACAAAAATAAATATTCATTAGCAACAAGAAGCTATACTTGTTTTCTTTTTCTCTGTAAGCTAATAGCAGCTGATATTGTATTTCCAAAAAAAAACTTAAACGTAATAAAGATTTATGCAAACAAGTAAAATAAAAGAAATCGAACAATAAAAGATAGAAGATTTTAAAAATATGACCTAACATTGTTGGTACACAAACCAATCCTAATAAACTGAAAGTTTTAGTCTAAACACAACACTCGGACAATAAAACTTGATCAACGATATACGTATAAAAAAGAGAGAAAGTACCTGTATCTAATTGATCTCGTAGATACAAACTATTGAACTTGGCTCAGTATGCTCCGATTCACGTGTGATATGGAGTCTTCACAAGCAAACGATACTATACAGGAGCAAAAAGAAGGCACAGGGTCATATCAGCCCGAAATTATCGAAATTTCGAAAGTTTTAAGTTCAACTGCAATCGAAACAAGCCACTCGAGACCAATACCTATCGCCACCACAAAGCAACTGAATAACAAGGAAGAATCGAACACAAGCCAGACGGGGCCATGTACTGCCTCCACAATCACACAATAGCAGAAGCAACCCAACACAAATAACTGTCTGGTCTACCCTTTTAATCCTTGGATACTGCCGCCAGTATACAACACCGATCTGGCTGAGAACAGTGGTATTCCTCCTGCAGTGGCAAACTGTTAGGTGTACCCACCGGGTGTATGGCCATATCCCAACCCCGCCATGTTATCACTGACCTTAAACAGATCATTAGAAAATACTTATTTAAAAAAAATGCACACCAGACAGCTGTTACAGCAGTGGCCCGTACAGTTCAGCAGAGCCCCTCGAGAGGATGTAGAAGAATTTATTTAATGGCTAGAGGAAACAATGAATAGCTTAGATCTCCTTGCGATATACATTTTAAAATTGATCCCAGGAATTGTTAGTAAATCAACACATATCTAGGCAAGGCCCCTATCATAATTCACGCACCCTAGAAAAATTTAAGGCAGCGCTATACCACCCATGCCGATCAATCGATTATACTCTACGACTAGAGGAAGAGCTGCGAGATTGAACGTAAGGTTCAAAATAACCCATTGGCTCTTATCTCGGAGGAATGCACGTCCTAATAAACAAAATAGCACCGGCTGTCACCTGTGAACAATATCTCAATAGAATCTATCGAAACCTGTATCCGACGTACATGGACAGGTTCGACAGAAATGACTTTAAATCTTTAGATGAGCTGCAACTAATGAGAACAAATTCAGTTAAAACAAAAGTTTATAAGACGATACAAGGAATCAGTACCTGCAGAGGACTGCATGATGACTGGCAAAAGACTGCCGTTGGCCACGGACGGGAAACGCAGAGGCAGCCGGACCAGCACAGGCCCGACCGACGATAAAGTAGAAAATAGATCTTTTTACGCTTAAAAATAGGCCGATACACCTACTTGGGGTTGCTCGACCCAGACTCAGTAAACTCATACATGCTGCCACAAATATCTAAAAGATGTGAAAAAGAAAATAATGGGAAGTATAGCATGAATAAGAATTCGGCCATGCTAGCTAACGGCACCATAGTTCCACAAGTACCTGGAATAACTGGTACTTATAAAATAAGAAACACGTACATAAATCACAAGTTTTATGTAATGGAAAATCTGTGAAATGAATTACTCCTGGGCATGGACATTCTGCTAAAATTAAATATGAAAATAATGATACGAGGGAAAACGTTGATAAATCCGATAACTGCGTCTAAAAATATTGCAGCAATGGAAAAATAATCTGACTTGGTGAAATTGACTAAAAGGCAGAAAGAAAAAACGCAAACATTCACCACGGAAGAAATGGAGAAATTTAACAACATTAAAGGTCGACACCGTTAGTAAAACATGAAATAAAATTAATTGATGACATACCGCTGAAACAACGTTTGGGCTGAAACTCGAAATCCAGCTTTGCAAAAATAATAAATGAAAAGTGGACAGGATGTTAGCTGAGAAAATAATAAGGCCACTAAGTAGTCCGTGGAGTAGCCCGCTAGTTATAGCTCGGAAAAAGCCTAGATTCTGTGTTGATTTTTGCTGCCTAAATAAGATATCGAGAAAAGACGCCTATCCATTCCCACAAATACAAGGAATGTTAGATAAATTACAAGGAGTCAAAGTCTTATCAACAATAGACTTAAAGAATGGATATTGACAGATAGAGTTAACAGAAAAAAGCAAGCCGCTTACGGCATTTACAGTACCATAACGGGGACTATATGAATTCAACGTAATGCCGTTCGGATTACATACAGCACCTGCCACCTTTCAACGCCTATTAGACTCAATAATAACACCGGACATGGCTCCATATGCGTTCGCTTATCTAGATGACATAATAATCGTAACGAAAACATACGAAAAACATATTGAGGTTCTAAAAAAGTGTTTTCAATAAGTTACGAGCGGCAAAATTAAAGCCCAATCCTGAAAAATGTGAATTTGGAAGAACTCAGCTTAAATACTTAGGACTCGTAGTTGACGAACAGGGATTACATACAGACTCTTACACACGCATCAAATTCGGGAATACGACGCAAAAATCTAATAAATTTAGATATATCGCTTAATTTAAATATTTCCTAAATCCATGCGCGGCTAAATATTGAAAAAATATAATTTATATTAGATCATGCAAATTTATGATTATATTTAACAATTAAAATTGTATCACAGCCGATCGTAGTGAACGGAACACCCTTATGTTTAAAGAAATGGGTCAAGGCGCAGCGGCATAGTGAGCGAACGTTTAACTTTGTTATTTATAATAAAATTAAATTTTTGTATTTTTTATACTTTTTATGTTGTTATAATTAAATTTTTCTTATCAATAAATATTTTTGTTAAATTTAAAGAAATGTTCGATTTCAATAAGATATATAAGAAACCCAGCTCCATAATAAAACTTAATTTCGTTCTTAATTTATTTGAAAGAAGTTGGTTTATTATCCATAAATAATAAACGTGGACTCAATTCAAAACTCTGGCGGGTTGAGCGAGAGTTAGAATTGAATTTGACTAAATATTTATACTGTGGGTACTTGGTGGCGGGCTGAGTGACCAACGGTTTACGCGGGCTGAACGTAAACCAAACCTATAATTATTTAGCTTGACGGCGGGTTGGGCGGTCAGGTGCCGAGGTGGGCTGAATCGGAGCAGCGCTTATGCAAGTCAAAACGCGAAGAAAAATCTTTCGTAACTGGTGGAGCGAAAAGAGCCTGACGGTGGGTTGAACGGTCAGGTACCGAGGTGAGCTGAATCGGAGCATGAAGTAGCTCACACCGGGGACGAGATGTTACACTGTCCAAGACTTGAGTCAGGTCTACCATCAGATACCACTTGATAAGATCGGCACAGAGATTACCGCCTTTGCAGTCCCCTAGAAGGGCCTCTTCAAATATACGCGACTGCCATATGAATTGATGAACGCCTCAGCCATCTTCTAGAGAGGTACGGACCTCGTCTTCAGGCTAGAGTATCAACCGACCGTGTTTACATTGATGAGATTATCGTTGCAACGAAGACTTTCGAGCAGTCTACTCGCGAATTCGTGAACGTGGTGCTCACTCGCCTCAACGAGATTAAACAAAAAAAATATATCAGTTGTGCTGCCCAGAAGCAAAATATCTACGGTATATATGAATGAGAACGGTCTACGGGCAGGCGTCGTCAGATGGTATGCACAATTTATTCAAGATCTGGCCAAAATGAAGCTGCCGCTCTCCAAGTTACTAAAGAAAAACATCAGATGGCACGGCAGATAAACGCAGCATGGGGTTTTCGACAATCTCTTAATTCTGCTGATACAGCCGCCGATCTTAGCAAGCCCCATTCAAAACAAACCATATAACCTGCAAACGGATGCTGGTAGTTGCGCCCAAGGCTCGGTGTTGAGCCCAACCCACGAATGCAACGAGCACCGGAACGCCTACGTGAGCAGGACGCTGACCATCTTAATCTCTATTAAGAGCCCATCGTCGTGTGCACTGTACTATAGCTTGTGCAGCAAGTCATCCCCGCGATTTTTAACGTATTCCCCCCTTGTCAGTCACAATATATACATTGTACACTACTTCCCATATGTATTTTCCGCACGCTTCGTAGAGTTCGCTAGGAGTGGGTAGCCCGCGTGCTACCGAATATTAATCTCATGTTAATGGTTTAAAACAACTTGTTAATTTTAATAACTGTGTTCGTTATTGCTTCTATAGTGCTCGTTCTCCCCTTTTGCCTATTCCCTTGCTAGTTACATCCAGAGCCAGCATGTGTGCGCATAAGAATATACATGTATATATATATATATATATATATATATATTAGGTTGTCAAATATCTCCCTTCCGCCTTTTCGTCTTATAAATTTCACGGCTATGTACAAAACGCTACAGAGCTCGTATCTGGGGCCTAACTAACGCCGAAATTCGCGCTATTAGAAAGTTTTCCTTCGTCAAAGGCAAATCCTCTAGAGAAACGTTCCGTGAGATTATGGTGTTTTGGGGGATGGCGCGCTATCACATCGATTCGTAGAGGAATGGTTTCGACGATTCAGAGCCGGTGAAAACGACACCATGGATAAGCCAGTCCGTGGAAGACCTGTGAAGACGAATACTGATCAAATCATGGAATTTATCGACTTAGACCGACTTGTCATCTCGTGACATCGCCCCGGAGATGAGAGTTAGTCACCAAACCATTTTAAACCATATGCAGAAGGTTGGATCCAAAAAAACGCTTCATATTTGGATGCCGCATGATTTGACGCAAAAAAACCTTCTGGACCGAATCAACGCCTGCGATGTGCTGCTGACACGGAACGAACTCGACCCATTTTTGAAACGGACAGTGACTGGCGCCGAAAAATGGTTCACATACAACAATATCAAGTGAAAATGATCGTGGTCCAAGGCCGGTCGGTGGATCGTCCCAAACAGTGACCAAGCCAAGATTGACGGCAGGGAAGGTTTTGCGTGTGTTTGGTGGGATTGGAAGGGATCATCCACTATAAGCTGCTCCCATATGGCGAGACGCTTAATTCTACCATCTACTGTGAACAACTAGACCGCTTGAAGCAGGCTATCACCCTGAAGCATCCATAATTCGCCAACAGAATGGGTGTAGTGTTCCACCATGACAACGCCAGACCACACACTTCATTCATGACTCTTCAGAAGCTACGGGAGTTCGAATGGGAGGTTTGATCACATCTACCATATAGCCCGGACATAGCGCCAAGTGATTACCATCTATTCCTGTCCATGTCGAACGCCCTTGGTGGTGTAAAGTTGGACTCCAAAGAGGCTTGTGAAAAATGGCTGCCCGAGTTCTTCACAAATAAAGAGAGGGGTTTCTACGAGAGGAGTACTATAAAGTTGCGGTCTAGATGGAAACAGATTATCGAACAAAACGGCGCATATTTTAAGTAAATGCGACCACTGTAACTCTTTGTATAAAGCATTGAATGAAGAGATATTTGACAACCCAATGTTTGTAAGTATAAGTCTCCTACTTGAACAACTGGCATGTCTTCGTCGCTAATATGTGAAACCCTTCATATATTATTAAATTCATTTCTTCAGCATTTTTGTAGATGTAAACTTTTTATTCGTATATAGCTCTTTTTTCGATAAGCTAGCATTATCATTCTGACTATTATTTTTTTCGTATTTATTGATATAGTAATCTTGAATGAGGAGAACATTTACATATTTTTCTTTCTTGTTAATTGCGATCTGATAGAGTGATACTTGATATTTCCGTTTAAACGTTCTAAACTTTTAAAATTTATGAAAATATTCGTTAGCTTTTCAAATTTTGAAATATCGTTCAATTTAACTGAAAAATTATATCACCAAATTTCAATACATTCGTGTTTATTAGCTCTTTCCATATTCATCATGCCTTTTTCGGTCTGACTGCTTTTCAATGAAAAGGAGTGAGGTTCCATCTCGGCCAGATATCTTGTTAATATGAGAGAAGAAAAAAAAAGAATGTTATTAATGGCGAGCAAATGGTGCATGTAGATCCTCCTTTTTTTGGAGTACTGTTCATTTCTGTGGCAGGTTTTATACAGGCATAGAAAATATAAGGAAAAATAAGTAGTTAAAAATTTTGTTTTGATTTGCGTTTATTTTAAATTACTTACCTTATGGCCTCGATCTGAACTGAGCGAAAAAAGCGTTAGCGTTACTCGAGTAACTTTAGTAAAATGTTTCTTGAACTCGTCGCGTTAGGTTAATTACGTAAGTACTAACCTAACTCACGTAGTACTAACCTACCACTAACTCACGTAGTTTTAACTTGATTTTTCTGCTATAGGAACGGGCGTTTGAAAATATTGTTATGACAGTCACTTACTTTGTTAAATTTATATATATATATATATATATATATATATATATATATATATATATACAAATATATTGTAACAAGGTGCTAGGTTAGCAAGATACTAAATATGACCTTGGTATATGTCTTCTAATATATCTAGTTCTGTTACTATGGATATAGATATTGATAATTTAAATTACTTACCTTCACGAAGGTCTAACTTACCTTGGCCGGAAAATTTAATAAATTTGTTAAAATTTATAAATGATTAAAAAATTATTATAAATCTTATTTATTATTTATACATCTATATTCTTTCGCCTTCTATTAATCCTTTTAATAAGAAATAATTCCTACTAGTCGGCCCTCAGTTTTATCCTTGGAAATTTATTTTACAAAAATCTAAATGTAATTTAATGCAATTTTTATTTATTAATTATTTATAAAGTAAAATTATCTTTGTAAACCAAGAATTCCTCGGAGGCTGCAGGGTCCGATAATATATCTTTTTATATTAATAAAGTGAAACAACATTTCGGAAACAAAATTGGAGCATTGAAAGGTGTCATTGACAGAGCAATTAAATTGTCACATAAAGATTTTAGACAAAATAATTTACAGATAGTAAGAGAGACTTTCATTAATAATGGTTATCCAATTCAAATTATTAATAGATTAATTGCTGAGAGATTGTTTGACATTTATAATACCGAAAATAGACATAGTGCAGGAATTGATGTTAACGGAGGCAAAATTATTGTCTTGCCATATGTTCGAGGATTGACTGAAAGAATAAAAAGAAATTTTCGGAAATATAACATTCAAATTTTCTTTAAAAATAACAATAATTTAAGTAGATTGTTTAATAATTGCAAAGATAAGGATGATTTATGCTTAAAATCAGGAGTTGTTTACAAGATTAATTGCATGGGTTGTGATAAATACTATACTGGACAAACAGGTAGATATTTAAAAAAGAGAATTTATGAGCATAAATATAGTTTACGTAGCTCACATATTACTTCTGGTTTAAAAGAGCATTGTTTAAAGTTTTTACATTCTTTTGATTTTGTGAATGTGGATATTTTGGAACATGGTATTAATAATAAGTATAAACGGGAGAGTCTTGAAAGTATTCACATTTCCAGGAATCGGAATAATGTGAATTTAATGTTAGAGTCTGGTAGATTGGACAGTGTTTATCATTCCTTATTAAATTGATTGGTTTTGGACAATTTGTGTAGAGGGGGAATTTATATTTAATTTACTAAATTTGGTGGTGGGAATGGGTATACATAGATTAGAATATAAGGTTTAGATTAGTCCCTGATGAGGAGCCTTAGCGAGCTCGAAACGTTGGACATGTCTTCAATAAGGTGAGGGTGTTGGGGACAGTCAGATTGCACTTTACTAACAAAGAATTTTTTCAGCTAATATTTTATTTTCAGCTTAGTCTACGGGGGTGAATGTAAACAAGGACAGTCTGACTGTCATTATAATTTTAATTTAATTTTTAATTTAATTTTTATTTTTAATTTTTATTTTATTTTTTATTTATTTTTATTTTTAATTTTATTTTATTTTTAGATTGAATTGATTGGACTATAAGACCAATAAAAAATATTTATTAAGTAATTTAAAAATAATTATATTTAAATAGAAAATTATTAAGGATTTTTATTTTTTAATCCTAGCTATTTATTATAGGTTAGCTTGTGTATGTGTTGTCCCCGCTCGAACCAACGCTCACATAAATACACACACAACCGTTACAAAAATAAATCTTAAATTTAACAAACGCACTTAATTTCAGATTTTATTTCCCGTAGCTAGTTGTTCATAAAACAACTAGCCAGTACCGCGTAATTTAATTGCTTGTTCGATTAAACTGTAATATAAAACGATCACTTTTTTTAAATCAAGTTTAGATTCATTGCGGGCTCGTTTATCTTCTATGCTGTCAATTGCAAATATATATAATTAGCTCTCCTTGGTAAGTCGAATGCTTTTCACCATATATAATATAATACTTCACTGATTTCACCAGTAATTGTTATTTGGGTAGTGATATAAAGACACAAGTAACACGAAAACTGTGTGAAGATTCAGAGTTTGAAAGCTGAATAAAAAATATAATAGCGAAAACAAAAGCGAAAAGTAATACCTTCTCTCTTGCTAAAAGTAGTCAGGCAAAAATTAAAACTTACTATCCTCCCACTCTCTGATATTTGCTGAAGTTAAAAAGAGACTACAGCCTGCCGTCTGTCTCTTTCGACTTCGTCATGAAGTCACTTTTCCACTTCCGTTTTCTTCCTTTTTATATCGTGCTTAAATTATATAATGTTGATGTAAATAATTTATTTTATCATCGCCGTCTTCCAATGACGCAATGGTGGCAATGAGAGAGAAAAACTACATCGAGCTGTTACGCTTCGGCTTCCAGAGTCTGTTGGGGGGGGGGCGGTCATGTGACGGAAGATTATGAATGGCTCACGTCATCACTATCCTATTATGTATACAACTTTGCTTCCGCTCTTTTGCAATAAATGATTGTAACGATAAATCAGAAATAGATAGATCGTAGATGTCATACAATAAGCTTAGGTACTTCTACACATAACGTTATCGAAACATTGGTTAATTTGTCTCTGCATCATAAAGTTATTATCGATTAAGCATGTCAGTTTACGAGCCAAATTCTCGTCATTTGCGGGATATTTTAATTTTCTGCTTTAATATGAAAAATTCTACGGCTGAGGCTCATAGAATGCAACAAGCTATTTCAAAATGCCTGAAAGACATGGAAATGATTCAGAAACAAGGAAATTGTGTGCTATACATGTTCAAGCTGAGAGATATTGAATGGCGTTTGATTGTTTGTGAACAGCTCTTTGTAGGTCAAAGATGAAAGAGGTTATTGCATTGCTTTCTGACTGGGAACAAAGAATGCGTTTATTACAATAATCCCAAAGGTAGAATATCATGGGGATATCCCGGCCATGTTTCCACGTCGACGGCAAAATCGAATATTCACGATTCCAAGTACATGCTCAGTATTTAGTGGGACCAGCTCGTCGTAGTATATTATGAGTTTTTAAAACCGACTGAAATAATCACAGACGATCGTTATATCGAACGCAATTTATTAAACCCAAATGCGTTTGAGCTGAGAATTGAAGAACAAAGGGACACAATACAACGATACACATGAAAAAGTGATTTTACACCATGACAATGCTCAACCCCATGTTGCGAAAGTTCAAGACATACTTGGAATCATTGAAATGGGAAGTTCTACACCGCCCGCTGTATTTTGAAGACGTTGCTCCTTCTGACTATCACTTGTTTCGATCAATGGCATACGGCCTGACTGATTAGTACTTTTTCTTCTACTACCTCACTAGCACCGGTTTTATGATCAAATAAAAATTTGGATCGATTCATTGATCGCTTTAAAACATAACCAGTTTTTTGAACGCGAAATTCGTATGCTGCCCGAAAGCTGGGAAAAAGTAGTAAGCACCAATGGACAATACTTTTAATTATTAAATTACTGAAAAACGGCGCAAGCAAAGTTGTAAACCTAATATGTCCTTAAGCTAAATTAATATAATATAAGCTATAATTCCTAATCTATAAGCTAAGTCCCTAAGCTATAATAAATTCTTAACAGAAATTTTACACATGTGGAAATTTACAAAAAATACAAAAGTACTCACAAAAGAAATACACATTGAAAGAATTATTAATAAATAGAGGATAATTTTGAAAAATAAAAGGGATATATTTTCTTATAGAATGATATCAGTACTGAATAATAATAATAAACTGTCTGCCATTCAAAATCTATACAATTACTAGTATTTCTCAACGATGGTTTGGCTGAAGTAATAATTTTCTCGATTTATTAGTTTAATAATAACTACGTGCAAAAAGGTCTATGTATAAATTTATAATTGTAATTTTTTCATTAATATAATCTTATTTACTTCCTTTCGTGTATAAAAACAAAGACAACATTATATGATAGAATCTTACAAAAATTAGTAACACCTCAAAAAACTTTTTACAAAGCTATCAACTATAGGCAAGTTGGAGTTTTCTTTTTCCGTAATAATAATTTATGGTTTTCAATCAATTTTATATAATATAATAATTTTTTAAATATTACTTTATATTTTAAATACTCTATTAAAATATTTAATAATTATCTTTTATAGAAATTGTATTTATTAAATTAATAAATATTTTTATCGGTCTTACAGTCTTTATAATATAATATATTAACTAAAATAATAAGTCAGATTGTCCTTGTTTATATTCACCCCCGAAGAATCTAAAATAGAACTTAATACTACACTAAATTATATTAAAAAATAAAAATAAAATTAATATTAAAATAAAATAAAATATAATAATAAAAATAAGAAAAACAATATTCTATGTTAGTAAAGGACAATCTAATTGCCCTTATATTACCTCTCTTCAATGATTTATTACTACTTAATTGTTTAATTTATACCAAAATTTAAAATTAATTTTCATAATTAAGAATATACATTATTTATTCATTTAAAATCATTTCATTTATTCATGAAATATTTTTAATCGTAAAAGACAAACAATACAGAAGTTTAGAATTTTATCTGCAACAATGACTTTAAAAAACTCGGACCACTATATAATAGGAATATATATATATATATATATATATATATATATATATATATATATATATATACAAAGGTTTTTTTAAACTAGGACAGTCTGACTGTTAGTATAATTGTGAATTAATTATATATTGATATGTATTAATATTAATCTAAATATATATTAATATAATTATATATTATTTCGAATTTAATTGGACTGTATGACCAATAGAAATATTTATTAATTTATTAATTTTTTCAAATAAACCTATTTGTTGTTTTCAAGAGCAGAATGTATTCAACATTATAAAATATTTCTTCAGTTGAAATATGTAGATTGAAAAACCCGATCGAAATAATTATTATTTATATACTTATTGAAATATGTATATTTTTGAATCAAATAAATACATTTTAAACAAATCTTTGTTGGATTCAAATAAGTATACTTTTACTAAAATGACTGAATTGATTTACTGAATTTACATTCTTTAGTAAATTGCATGATATAATGTAAATAACAATTAAATAAAACTCATTATATGAAAATGTAATAAATGTTATTACATAATTGATTTACAAAAAATGAAATTGTATATATTAATTTATTTTAGTCTTATTATTAAGTTTTGAACAGAAAGTAAATTAAATTACGAACTATCTATTATCACTTACATGACTCTGCTCACATAATAATACATGAATAAAATACAAATTTTATCTTAAAAACTTTTTAAAGAAATTCATGTTGAAAAATTATAATTTCATATTCCATTATAATTAATCAAAACTTCTAATTATTAAAATTCTAATATTCTGTAAGCTTCAAATGAATTTTTTCTAAATAGTTTGTACGTGCGCCAACTGTTAATTTAGTCAAAGCGATCTTAATAAATCATCTTTGGTTATATATTAGTTTCATGAAGATCGGAAAACTTTAAAACCATGTAAGAAGTAAATTTATAAGTTTCAACATAAAAATGCACTTCACAATTACAAGTTTTTTCTTTGAATTAGAGTTATTGGTAAGATATTCACTTTTAAAAAATTGCGCTTAAAAAGTAAAAATGGATTTTAAAAAAAGGAACATTCTAATAAATTTAGAAAATTTACAAAAATTCGTTAAATAATTTTTTACTCAATTTTTGTATTTTTGGGATAAATTGTAGTTATTCAATTCGTTATCGATCTCGAGAAGAGTTTCGTAGAATACTTTTTTATAATATTCATTTACTGTTTACTGTCCAAAGGTTTTTATTTTTAAAGTTTTACAAAACTTTCATTTTATACAATCTTTGTCAGACGATTTCTATTATGAAGTATTATTTTATTATTTACAGGAAAATCTATTTCCTTTTTGAATTTATATAAATGAGATTGGAACAAAATATTATATTAGCCGCCTTACTTCACTATATTGAAAAATTGTTTATCTATGTTTTATGGAGTACTTATTATAAATATTATCGTGAAAATTGAAGGAAATTCTACTTTTATCCTGAAAACCATAAGAACGCGGTAAAAATCTCGTTTTTCTAAATTATCTTGTAAAATATGAAAAATTGAACAAACAATTGTTAACAAAAGTTATAAATCTTATATGAATACATAATTCTTATTCTATGCATGTACCAACAGTAGTTCGAAATTTGGCAGCTTTACTGTAAGAGATTTTCTCAACTTTTAATGGTTGTCAGTTTTCATGAAAGCTGCCGCAGGTTTGAAAACGTTGAGCTGCTTGCTAACTGCCAGCAGGATATCTACACATACTTATTATAGCTGCGGCAAATTTCTTTTTGTTTCCTAAACTATTTTATAGTATAGGATTCTGTTAAACAGAATCTTCTGTCCCCTCCTTTATATAATACTATGTAGACAGAGAGAGAGAGAGAGAGAGAGAGAGAGAGAGAGAGAGAGAGAGAGAGAGAGAGAGAGAGAGAGTGAAGTGGAAAGCAAGTGAGAGAAAGAGATGCAGAACCAGAGTGCAAAGGAGTCGGGGTAGCTCCAAGTACGCCAATTCCATCACATTCATAACTTCCGTTACGCTCTCAGGTAGCTGTCCCAAATTTTTTAATTAAGTCCCCATCCCGACTCAAGTGGTGCCGGATGCGTCGTAAGAACTATTAACTTAAAAAATTAAGATTAATGATCACTAGTCAAGTTTTTCAACTTCTGACAATTTTATAATAAAAACTACCCTTGGGCTCTCGCTATGTAAATATTCTCAATAACTGCTTTTTTTTTTAATTTATTTCTATCATCGTTATCCAGCGAGGACGAACTTCTAATAATCTTTTGTATCTGTTCCAAATCAGGTTGGAACAAAACACAACTAACAACCGAGTTTTTGATACTTTGTCAAGACCAACTGAACTGATTGCAAGCTGCACGATCATTCAGTGTGTGAGTAGTTGATACATTCCTTCAGGTAGACTAAAACGTTTTCATAAATAATATGCTAGAATCACATAAAAAATTATTAATGCGTTGGAAAGAAGTTTGTTTTTTTTAAAAGAACATTATGCTAAAGCATTAAAAAGATTTTGGAAAAATCTTTGGAAAAAAGTCTTTCTCCGTTATTGAAAACATGACCAGAATCGACCTTCATATTTTGTTTATTTACTCTTTTGATATTTATTAATGAAGTACATGTTGTTACAAAAATTGTTATACTTACATTCGGATCGAATTTTAGTGATGGTGCCGTTAGAAATGCAGCTTTACCATTACTGAAGACGATAGCAAATCCGCCAATGAACGACGAATATTCAATATTTATTATATGAATACTTTTATTGGTCAATGGCAGAGCTACAGTGGACATTTTTTGATCAATACTAAAAGGAATTCTTCTTAAATCCAATGAATAATCACGATTTTGAGTTCCATCCCATTTATATCGTAAGACAAAATTAGTCTTAGTAGATATCATCAGTTCATCACGAATACATACAACAGAACTTATTCCTCCATCAATCCATATCCGTTTATCCTAAAATCATTTTATTATTTATGTGTTATCTATTAAAAATTAATATTTTGTCTTTTCAATCAATCATGCAAAATATCAAAGAGGAACTGGAACATTAGATATACATCCAATGCAAATAATAAGTTCGTTCAAAATAATCTCTAACTAAATTCTGTAAATTTTACATTTAAAAGACTTATATGAACCAGAGGTAGCTGAATTATATATATATATATATATATATATATATATATATATATATAGTAACCGGCCAAATTGCCGGTTCTCAGTGAAAACCGAGTGTTCGCGCGCGATAGCAAAAATGCGCGAAGCGTGAGCCGCAAGAGTGCGCGACCGTCGCGAAGAAGTAGGAACCACGAGGTTGAATAGAGAGAGAACACCAAGTGACGACGGCCCTCCTAGACCCCCGACAGTCATATACAAATTTAACTTTATTTTCTTTTTACTAGGCGAAGCCAATAAAGTTTCATTTTTTTTTTATTTCGAGCGATTCCGATCCCAAATAACCCTTACCATACCTATGTTCCAATCCCCACCCCCAACAAAGAACTTGATCGTACGACCCGGCGCAGCAACACTCCAGCGAGCGAATGCGCCTCACACGTCGGTTTGAAAGGGGGAGTTTGTAACCGGCCAAATGCCGGTTCTCCGTAAAAACCGAGTGTTCGCGCGCGATAGCGAAAATGCGCGAAGCGCGAGCCGCGAGAGTGCGCGACCGTCGCGAAGAAGGAGGAAGCACGAGGAAAAGAACTTCTTCACCACCCAGCTGCGGAAGAACGAGGATGAATAGAGAGAGAGCACCATCCAAATTATCAACTCCATCTCGAGCCACATTTTCCACCTGATCTCACCAGCTTCCCGGTGCATAGGCCATTTTCACCTCTATATCCCAGATATATAGCAGATCTTCCCGATCGTTGTACGATCCCCCATACGGCCAGAAAAAGCGGAGAAGGAAGGAGCTATTGCGATCTGAAAAAGGAGAGATTGAATAAGAGTGATAAGGAAGGAGGAAAGGAAGGAAGAAAAAGAGAGACATCCGGAACGAGAGGAAGCAACAGCGGAGCTCCGTCCCGGCAAGTACCGTTTTGCATTAGCTACGTTAAAGAGAGTGGGTGTCTCCGCGACTAAGAGCGCCATGCTCGTACGGCCGCTCCGCGTTCCCGTGAGTTAGACGGTACGCACCGTGTATGTTCCCCGTTCCACTCCCTACCATTTGATATTCCCCCGCGCCCGCGGAATCCGCTCCCGAATTAATATGTCGTCACCACGCGCTGAGAATTATGTATATTCATCGTAGCTGTAATTGTCTGTAAATAAAAGCGAATTAAATAAATGTTCGTTCATTTCACAAGCCTGCTTCGTGTCATTTCTCGTTCTCGTCTTCTCCCATTCCAGGTCCAGCGCAGCCGGCACGCAGCTCGCGAAGAGCAAGTAAGTAGTAGATAACTTGCGAGTAAGTACCCGGTTACAGCGGGCACCCAACGTGGGGCCCGCGGGCATAAATTGTATGTCACGGCAGAACTGACCTACGGACGGCTATGTATCGCCCCGCGCGATCGCGTTAAAATATACGCGAAAATATATGTGTGTCGAACACCGTCCCACGCAGTTTCCTCCGCGGGAGTTTAGGAATACCGGCCAGTGGAAGCGGAAAGAAAATTGAAAATTACGAAAGGCATGCGCACGTGGCAAAGAGCGAAGTGTGGCCATGTCGAGGAGCTGCGCGTGAGAATGCGCAGTAGCACCACCGCGCATAGCATGCAGTAAATGTATGTAGATTTCCCCACCTCGCAAACTAGATGCTTCCCCCTGTCAATGATTTGATTATATATAAAAAAAAAAGCATAAGTAATAATTCATTCAATACCGATCAGCTTCGTCGTGTTCCCGTATTACCGTCATACATGTCAGTATATTATACTATGTTATGCATGTTGCAGTACTATATATACAATTTTTTATATAGACAGTTTGTATATGTTCATATATTATTCTTGTTATAAATCTTCAATGACTCGCTTAGATCCTATATTTTATTTATATATTTAATTACTATTTAAAATAACATTTTATTAATTACATATTTTTACCATATAACATTTTATTGAACCTTATATATCTGTATTTTAAAACAAAAATTGTGTGTCTGAATGATGTACTTGTGGCCCTTTCCCTTGTCGTTCAGCTCACTAGCTTTTAGAAGTTAGTGGCAAACACCCTTTTGCATTTTCTCGAGCCATCCCCCATACAAAAAGAAAAGAGCAAACTGAAAGTATCGTGCCTTTATAATAATAAGCAATGATCAGCTGAACAGCAGCAACTGACAGCTGCTATATAAGTGCACCTTGAAGGTTCATGAGGATGCTATAAAAAAGGGAAATAACACACGTTTTTCAATTGTGAGTCACGTATGTTTTTCAGAAGAGCAACGGGCATTAGGAAGGCACTAATAAAAGAGATTGTGTGAATAATTTATAGCTGTCTATAGAAGGAACCTGTTAGTACAAACACGCCCTCGACGAGCAATGTATATATTGCTTAACAAGCAAGCTTCTTGCTTGAAATCTACCTTCTTTTTACTAATTGGCAGCTTGAAAAGCAAGAGCGTACATTTATTTACCGGTCTGGTTCACAGACCACACGGTGGGGTGAAGTACATTTATTTGTTTTATATGTGATCAAGGTGTTGTAAGTATCTGTTTGTGTATACATAGTACCAGCTATCCCTGTGCAATTAAGAAAAAAGGGGAAAACACCCAGCATGAGCCCAGCAAATATACGCCCTTTTGAACTAGTTGTCAGCATATTTATTGAAAACAAAACCAGTGAAAGTGCAGTGACTGTGACATATATATATATATATATATATATATATATATATATATGTCAAGTGTAATGCATATAGGTGGGAAATTGAAAAAATAAAAAGTGTGGGAAGGAAAAGGAATTTTCTAGCCCAGTAAAGTGCAAAAGACTCGTATGAACCACTGTAATGGTGGTAGTGAAATTCGGAATTATTCATAAATAATTACCAGTTTTGGTAAAAATACTTTAAGAATATTTTACACCATACGAGGGTCTCGGTGCCTTATAGTGTAATACCTGACAGGACAGATTCTAAGTACTGTTCCTTTTATTGAAAAGTATTTTTATAATACGTATTATAATAATGGCAACGAGAAGTTGAAAATCAATAAATAGTTGATAGATTGTTAACAATTGCACAGCATGGGATCAGCATAGCTGCCACGAACAGAACTTGTATGTTTTCAAAATGTATTTTATTATAAAGTAAGATACTAAAATAAAAGTGATGATCAAAATTTAGTAAGAACACCAGGTAATAATAACACCAATAAATTCATAACAAATAAGAATAATAAATACATAAATAAATAGGTGGATAAACAAATTTCTGATCATTACAACTTCTGTGTTGAATTTCTTTCTTTGGTACGAAACTTAAACGACTACAATAAAAATAGATGGTATGTTATTTATAAAATTACATCAATATCAATACATCAATACACAAAAATAATAAAAACAAAAATAAAAAATAAATTAAAAATTAAATTAAAAATTATAATGACAGTCAGACTGCCCTTATTTACAATCACCCCCGTAGATTAATCTGAAAATAAAATATTAGCTGAAAAAATTTTTATAGAAAAATTAGAAAGTATAGCCTTGTCAAAATTGCTTTTTGAACCAATGATATTTAAGAGATATGTTGATGATATCTTTACAATTGTTCCAGAAGTTTTTGTGGATGAAACGGTGGATGTTTTTAATTCTGTACATGACAGAATTAAATTTATAAGTGAGGTTGAGGTTAATAATCAGTTGAGTTTTTTGCACATTAATGTAATTAGATGGAGTGATAATAAAGTGAAACTTAATTGGTACCGAAAGCCTACTTGGTCAGGTAGGTTTTTAGATTTTAATTCACACCACTAATTCAGAAACAAAATTGGTGCATTAAAAGGTGTCATTGACAGAGCAATAAAATTATTACATAAAGATTTTAGACAAAATAATTTACAGATAGTAAGAGAAACTTTCATTAATAATGGTTATCCAATTGAATTTATTAATAGATTAATTACAAAATTAATTGTATGGATTGTAATAAATACTATATTGGACAAACAGGTAGATACTTAAAAAAGACAATTGATGAACATAAATATTGTTTACGTAATTCATATATTACTTCCGGTTTAGGAGCATTGTTTAAAGTTTTTACATTCTTTTGATTTTATAAATATGGATATTTTAGAGCATCGTATTAATCATAAGCATAAAAGGGAGAGCCTTGAAAGTATTCACATTTCTAATGATTGAATCAGAATAATGTGGATTTAATGTTAGACTCTAGTAAATTAGATAGCATTTATCATTCCTTATTAAATTGATTAGCTTTGAACATTTTTGTAAAGGGGGATGTTATATTTAATTGACTAAATTTAGTAGTGGGGATAGGGTATATATAGATTAGAATATAAGGTTTAGTTTAGTCCCTGATGAGGAGCCGTAGCGAGCTCGAAACGTTGGACTACATCTTCAATTAGGTAAGGGTGGTGGGGACAGTCAGACTGCACTTTACTAACAAAAATTTCTTCAGCTAATATTTTATTTTCAGATTAGTCTACAGGGGTGATTGTAAATAAGGACAGACTGACTGTCATTATAATTTTTAGTGTAATTTTTAATTAATTTTTTTATTTTTGTTTTTATTATTTTTGTGTATTGATGTATTAATGTTAATGTAGATGTGTATTGATGTTGCTACGTATTGTTTTCGATTGATTTGATTGGACTGTAAGACCAATGGAAAAATATTTATTAAATTTGTTACTAATAAACACAGTTCTAGACAATATATAAATAAGAAAAATTAACCAAACTTCAAGTTCTTTCTTTCTGCTATCAAGGAACACTACATATTGCTCAGCACAGTAGCCAAGCTACCGTTATTAAATAAATAATTAACAGATAATAAATAATAAATAATAAATAATTTAATAATTAATAATAAATAATCAGCACCAAGATATAAAGGCAAGGAAATTATTGAAGCAGGTAAGGTAAAAGCAATAAGGACCAGAGAAAATACAAACCAGCAAAATAATTAATAATAATAAATTTATAAATAAATAAATAAATAAATAACCGGCCACTTGAAAAAAAAGAAGTCAACAATAGAGTTCACATTTAAAATAACCAGTCAAAAGCCCAACGAGGATATAAAGCTGATTTATTTAACGACAAACAATTAATAAATAATAAATAAAAATTTTTTTTGAAAATTTTCTCTGATTTTGAAGAAGCACAAAAGGTATGTTGTATTAAAATTAATACTGAATTAACTCAAATCTTTTTTTTGAAAATTTTTCTAGTATTTTCTTTAATCGCTTCAGCCTACTAAAAATAATTGTTTTTTTTCATCGACAATAAACAATTAACGACTTTTACAATTTCTCACTATAATAGTACCTAAATAATACATATAATAATAATATCGCTAATTAATAAATACTACCAATTACTTTATAACAATAATCAATAGAAAAGAGAGAGAGAAACACGAAGTAAATACATACCTGATATAGTCATAATTTTGGAATTTGTGTCAAAACAGGAATACAAAAATAAATACATATAAAGTAAACTAACTATCATATAACAAAAAAAGAGACTGATAATTATAAGCGAAAATAAGTAGAAGTATAGGTAGATATTTTTTTTATTTTATCAAACCTACAAAATTTTAAAATAGTGTGTGTAAATTTTAAACGTGTGTACTAGTAAATGCAGCAATAAGTCATAAAAAACAAGATTTTAATGAATAATTATACAATAAATTATATATAAAATAAATATATATAATTATATAAACTATACCTAAGTAATATATAAAAAAAAAATTTTATTTTATCAACGCCATACATACTTAAGTAAGATGGAAGCAAAGCCATCAACAAGTCAGGCACTGGCCAACGAAGAAAAAAGGCTAAATAATCTCTTCACAGATGTCGCAAGAAATATTAACACAAGAAGCAAAACGATACAATATCAACACGACGCGGAGGCAATGCCTGCACCCATGGTAAACCCCTGATATAACCTACCCGGACCATGGAACGGTCCCCATAATGCTTGGATGAGACAGTATGCTGCACACATGCAGCATCTGCAGCAGCAGCCAACTACCATACCAGCAGAAGGTCCTGTAACACCACTAACACCCCTGACGAATGAAATTTCCCATATAAAAAGCTGACAACAAAGCAGGTCATACGATAGCACGTATCTTAAAGAGACACGAACGGGACGCACAGAAGACATGGATGGGCAAGGTAAGCAAACGAAGACATGGATGGGCAAGGTAAAGTAATAATCCCGACAGTATATAAAGAAAACCATGGTCCCTATAAAGAAGGTGCCTGGACCGGTAAAGAGTCCCCAGAACCCATTCAACGCCCAGCAATATTGACTCCTTGCCATCCATTACTGTGGCAGAGGAAGATAAGGCGCGTGAGCAGACCAAGCCGAAAAACACACCACAGCAGTCGACAGTCGCGCCAGTCAAAGCGCAAGAGACTGTGGGACAGACTCTGCAGGAAGTTGCAGGAGTGTTCGGTTTGCACGCACAGTCGGTTACGATCATCATGCCGGGTGCGTCGGTCTATATAACAAAGTAGATGGCTCCATAATTCCGTTCAGCCCCCTATTCCAGCATATACCGCAGCTACCCCTTCATGTCCCTTATACCGCGATACCAGCAATACACTACATCATTCAGGATTCAAAATCGCAACGAAGTAGGTCATGATACGGGAAACCGCGGTGAATACGAAAAATGAGCACACGCGAGCGTGGCATGGGGCAAGGTTGGCGGACGAGTAGTAGCACTAGAGAAAGAGAACATACATTAGCTCCTTACAAACAGAACGCTACTTGCCTGGTCCCCCAACGCTGCCCACCAATAGCTAAGAGGCTACACTAATGCCAACCTCATTTTCAGCCAACCACATCGCACCAAGAACCAGCGGAGCGCGAGTTGCTCCAGAAGAATACCAGCAAGAAGAAGGCACCATCACAGAGGGCAAACAAGAGCCGAACGCCACACAAAACGAAAATATATTAGTCATAAGCTGAGAGATATCACCTGCGTAAAGGCGTAGGTTAGTTTAAGTTAGCAGTTAGTTCGTATAACTAGGATAATAAGGTAACAAATGGCGATTAACGAATAAGGCCGGACAAATAGCGATTTGGCAATTATTTTCTCTCGATATTAGGAGTGGTTCATAGTATTTAGGTTAAGTACGTAAATGTAATTTTGATTGTCTAGATGTTAGGAGTAGTTCATAATATCTAGGTAAAGTACGTAAATGTAATTTTGATTCTCTAGATGTTCACAGTATATAGGTTAAACACATAGATGAACTTCAATTGTTTAGATGTTAGGAGAAGTTGACAGTACCTACGTTAAGTACGCAGAAATGCTAGCATGAAGCTGAGGTATATTTCATTTTCCACTTTTGTTCGGTTACCCTCAACTGATGAAACACACAAATGGCGCGTATGATTTTCTTTTGCCCCAGATAGAAGCGCGAAAACTTATAAATGACACATATGATTTTATTGTAGTAATTGGAAGGAAATTACAAAGAGTCTACAAATGGCCTACAAATGGCCCCAGAAAGAAATTTATGGTGCTTATGATTTTTTGTTGTAATTAGAAGCCCCAAAACGAAGGTATCAATGGCGCTTATGATTTTCGTTGTAATTAGAATAAGAATCCCTTAGCATTATATAGAAGCATTAGCAAGTGACGACGACCCTCCGAGACCCCCGACAGTCATATACAAATTTAAGTTTATTTTCTTTTTACTAGGCGAAGCCAATAAAGTTTCATTTTTTATTTCGAGCGATTCCGATCTCAAATAACCCTTACCATACCCATGTTCCAATCCCCATCCCCAACAAAGAACTTTACCGTACGACCCGGCGCAGCAACACTCCAGCGAGCGAATGCGCCTGACACGTCGGTTTGGAAGGGGGAGTTTGTAACCGGCCAAATTGCCGGTTCTCGGTGAAAACCGCGTGTTCGCGCGCGATAGCGAAAATGCGCGAAGCGCGAGCCGCGAGAGTGCGCGACCGTCGCGAAGAAGGAGGAAGCACGAGGAGAAGAACTTCTTCACCACCCAGCTACGGAATAAAGAGGTTGAATAGAGAGGGAGCACCATCCAAATTATCAACTCCATCTCGAGCGACATTTTCCACCTGAGATCACCAGCTTCCCGGTGCATAGGCCATTTTCACCTCTATATCCCAGAGATATTGCAGATCTTCCCGATCGTTGTACGATCCCCCATACGGCCAGAAAAAGCGGAGAAGGAAGGAGCTATTGCGATCTGAAAAAGGAGAGATTGAATAAGAGTGATAAGGAAGGAGGGAAGGAAGGAAGAAAAAGAGAGACAACCGGAACGAGAGGAAGCAACAGCGGAGCTCCGTCCCGACATGTACTGTTTTGCATTAGCTATGTTAAAGAGAGTGCGCGTCCCCGCGACTAAGCGCGCCATGCTCGTACGGCCACTCCGCGTCCCCGCGAGTTAGACGGTGCGCGCCGTATATGTCCCCAATCCCTGCCGTTTGATATTCTCCCGCGCCCGCGGACTCGGCTCCCGAATTAATATGTAATCGCCGCGCGCTGAGAATTATGTATATTCATCGTTGCTGTAATTGTCTGTAAATAAAAGCGAATTAAATAAATATTCGTTCATTTCATAAGCCTGCTTCGTGTCATTTCTAGTTCCCCTGTTTGCCCATTCCAGGTTCAGCGCAGCCGGCACGCAGCTCGCGAAGAGCAAGTAAGTAGTAGGTAACCTGCGCGTAAGTACGCCGTTACGATATATATATATATATATATATATATATGTATGTGTGTGTGTGTGTGTGTGTGTGTGTGTATGTGTCTCTCAAATATCATAGATCATATATCAAGCTCAATAGGAAAGAAATTACTTAATCTAAATTATGATTACGAAAATATTAATCAATTTATTATTCACTTTAGTATTCATTCATTTTAATACGTTAGTCATTGTATTTTTTTATTACGTATTGTTATACACGCACGTGCGATCCTGTGTCCTACACATAATTAATTCTTTTTAAGTTCTTTTTCTCTAACTGTACGTAATTCGATGTAATAAGAAGGGCGATTCGGATCACGGAATCCTGGACGATTTTGAGACTTGACTCCGCAGCTTATTTAAGGAAGAGTCCGTTATAATCATAAATGAACTGGAGCTTTAGATCCATGGTTGCCAGTTTAAAAGTCGTATAAGAATATAGCGAAAACGAGCAGGCAAGCACAGTTGAGGCAATTTTATACCAAGCGAACGAGGACTATAATGTGAAACTTGCGCATCGAGAGACAAACGCCTATTAAAAATTATTCTAAAACCGAGAATGCAATATGAAAGTAAGACTTGTTCTTTAAAGAACATGGAAGAAAAATATATAAATTTGGCGAAAAGCTCAGATAATACAGAAAATGATGAAAAAGCCATTCCGATCACAGCTGCTCAACCGCATACAACGGCAATGACCAGGAATTACAATATTTAATTAATTTGGCTGATACATTTATGCGCGTACTGATGATAAATAGTCATTCTAACGAAACACCAATTTAAGTAATCACAAATTCATGTAATGATATTCCAGACACAAGGCGCAATACAAGCGCAATGCTCAACGTCAGATTGATAATATTGTATGTTATTAGGCCATTAGCTCTCTATTTAGCAACTCAGATAAAACACTGTAAATATGGATGGAAAAGCAAAATAATATTATGCAAGATCTGCACAGAAGGTAAAAGAAAATACTGGGTAGAATGTATTCTAAATGGTAAGCGAATGCACAAACGATTAATATTGAAAACTCGAACCCTTTAGAACGCGATAATTTCCTAATTGCGGAAGCATAGCATTTGGAATATGCACACCGCCAAGCTGAAATTTAACGCAACGCACGCAAGGTTTCACTCCCGTAGGTCCGGTCTTTGTTAACATGAATCGTCACCTAATCGCACTGAGCATACATCGTAACCAAAAAGAGTAGAATGCATATCTAACGCAAAAAATTTGATCTAAGCATTGGAAAGTCTGCATGGAGAAGCTATCTGATATTTATACAATATCAGTGGAAAACGTGTAAATGCGTACGGAAAGCTCGTTCGCTCCTATAACGTAAGATATAGTGACCGCAAGGACAATGTCGGCATTCACGTGTGCAATCACATATTTTCATTTGGAACAGAAGGAATAGCCTCCAAACTCATCCATCTTAGAAAATCAAAAGTATGAATGTATTGACAGATTCCAAAGAATGAGAGGCGGGAAATGTCACGTCGCCCATCTAAGCCCTACAATCAAAGGAAAAAGACAGAAGATAATAGCGAATGCAAATGGGAAAAGCCTACAGTCGATGAAAGCGCCTTGGACGCTTCTAATTGTCATATCGAGGTGAGTGAGGAAAGTAACATAGTCGCACTGCAGATACACTTCATTAATACACGAACTCTTATTTAAAAAACTTTCGATTTCAATTTCTAAATTTTTTTTTACAATTTTTTTATATTAAAAAAATACATATTGAAGTCTGCAACATTTTTTTTTTTTCATTTTCATCTAATATGACCCAGATATGGCTGCCACAACGAAGCTTGCTTTTGTTGCTGACATCATATCTTGACACAGGAAGCTCTGAAATGAAAAATTCAAAAAGCATATTAATGTATAAGAAAGTGTCTATAGCCCGTACTAAAATCAAGAAGTTTAAGTAAAATTAAAAGCAAAATGGCGGGATTTCTAATTTTCGGCTTATTTTTTGAGGTTATGTTGTTTAAAAAAATGCTCAAATGTAATGAAATATTCATAATTCTAGTACCTGCTATAACTATATGTGTGACGAATAACCTTTCAAAATTTCAGCCCAATCGGTTGAATAGTTTTAAAATCATGTCAGCCAGGTTAAAGAATCTTATTTCGAGAAAAACGCGTTTAAAATAATTTTTTGAAAACCTGTGTAAAAAATGAAGAAATAAACCTCTTACACTCAATCCGCGATACCAGCTCCATACGTAATTCCTTCCTGGTCCTCAAAAAACTCATTTTCGGGCGCCTTAGCCTTTCTAAAGTCGAGTCGCCATTCTTTTAAAGCTTCAATGCTGCGGCGATTTCCTTGCTTCATTCTATTTTTGTCCTGTCTCTGCGCAAAATCCACTGCTACGCTGCCAATCGAAATATGCATGGTTTCCATGATTTTTAATAAAGGTAAAAATCCTTCATTGAAGACGCACACAGAACAATAGGTAGCAATTTCAACAATTTTCTTCCCAGAAAACATGTGTTTTCAAGCTATATTCCAAACACAAGCGTTGACGCTTTCGTTGGTGTTTTGTGTGTGTGCTCTGATGCACCTTTCTAGCAGATCGTGGTAAGATCTTCATAAATCTTTTTTAATAAAGGTTGAATTTCTTCGTCTAGTGCTGGAGGGTGCACAAAATTTTTCAACTGGCCGGTAGCTTCAGCAACTCGGTTTTTGCACCATGAGTCTGACCCAGGGGAACAATTCGTATGTTGAGGCTTATCATCCGTAGAAATCTTGTGGTAAAAAGTTGCCCAAATAGCATTTCTCATATTTTCAACAGAATCTGGATTTCGGCGAACAGCTAATTCGTAATATTTTGACATCTTCAGCATGACTTTATTAGTCAATGTAGCCGTTATTTTAGGCTTTTTAGTTTTTTTTTTTGTTTTTTTTTTGTCGTCTTTTTCCATCAGCACCTTTTTGTGAAGCCTCTAACATTTTTTGAGCTTTCTTTATCTGTGTCAGTTGTTTTTTAGCATCTTTTGCTCTTTTATAAATTCGCTCTTTAATATGTAAAACACACTCCTTCTTTTTTATGCTCAAAACATCATCATAGGGCTGTATATCTTGTAACAATGAGAAAGACTTCGAATCGCCATCACCAATATAATATTCATAATCACTATCATGCAAATATACAGATCTTTGGAACATTTCTTTTATACCATTAACTTCCATCGATCCCGCACTGTCTTCATGATTTGCACTACAATCTGGCTCGTGAGTTTCATACCAGTCTTGAGAATCCATAGAGTTTTCCTTTCCAGCCCATTGTTCACAAGCTTTGCATATTCTACTTTTCACAATGACATCAAGAACTTTTCCAGAAAATTTTCCAATCAATGTAGCAATCCCGACAAGAGAAGAAAAACCCCTTGGAGCCCAAGAGCCGTCACCAGAAACTGTGAGCCGATTTTTTACTTTACCGGCAGCCTCATTTTCTCTTTGCTCTTCACTAACTGCTTGTCTAAAAACTAATGTAGCTACTGCTTCTGCTGCTATCCAAATGTGGTTTACAATTGCATAATAAGTAGCTGAAGCATATTATTCTTTGGTGATATCCATCATTGCACAAAAATTATTTATACCTAGCAAGCCAACACCGAGTAAACGTATCGCAAATACAAAGCGGCGATTTATTTCATAGGAAGTATGAATTGTTGGACTGCTTGGAATATGAGTTTCTGTTTCACATGTATACGAAACTACTAATTGAAAACCTAATCCTTTTTCGTTACGTTTGGAAAATGTTATATCACATTTATAAGTTTTACAAATTAAAATGTCTTGTAGTCTTAGAAATTCACTATGACGTATGCAACAATGGATCAACGTTCACTTCGAATGCGGGATTATTTTTCTTAGTTTTTTTAGCAGATACTAACCACACTTTCATCACGCTCACTCGTAAATCGATTACCACGAAAATTTCTTTTCTTTTGTCGATCAGCTTTCGAATTGCCGAATTTTGTACCTTTTTTATCCATTTTATGAACTTTTTTTCCAACTAATATAAATGAATAACTGTTTTTACAATTAAATTAAAAGAAAGCAATACATTCAGTGCTTCAAAATATCATTGAAAATACTCGTAAGATATATAAATACAGAATGAAGCCGGACCAAGTATGTACCTCTCCGATCGCCAGCTGTCTGAATTGCTCCAAAATCACACTTGCGCGCGTACCAAGAATACACGCTATAGAAACATTTTTAGAGCGCGCGAGTTAAAATAAACTATTGTACGATGTTACTATTAGTATACTAAATGCAAAACCGGTGTTTTTGGAAAATTGATTTTTTCATCGATTTAGACTAGAGATGCCCCTTTAATAACATAATATAGAAAAAACAGTTCTACTATTGGAAAAATCACACAGAAGAACGTATAAAAGATATACAATAATATGTACTTTGTCAGCTTAAAAAGTTAATCTGCCTCGAAACAACATAACCCATGTTACTAATCAACACATTAGAAATGTCACGCTTACAACGTTAACTCTCCAAATTTTGCATGGCGATACCATTATCCATTATTTTACCAACTATAAATGAGAAATTTATTATCAGATGAAAATCTATCTTCGAAGCACCTAATCTTGCCCAAAAGTTGCGTGCTACTATGGATATACTCACTGTAAGAAAACTGAAGTATTGTATATTCCAGATGTAGAGACAAAAGATAGACCCCACGATATTTTGATCCGTCTAATGTCTGATAGATAATCTTATCTCCGATCTCATAGATACTCTTATATAATAAGTAGAAGATAGTGATTCACTTCGATGGTTCCTTGCAAGGCTTTTTGTATTTTCTTCCATTTCACGGAGTTAAACATATTATCATCGTCAAGGGTCAATAGTAACACCACTAGTTTAGATACATGCCCACCTTCATAAAAGATTTTCGCTACTTTGCCTATAATACTCTATAATTTTTTTATAAATCCACATTATGGTTCGGATAAGTCTCAAGTATTTCCATGGCTGATTGCTAAGAATATCTACTGATGGGCTACACGTCGATAATAATGCATCAAAGAACTGATTCTGCAGAATTCTCGATTGACTACTAGAGCGCTTGCTGATATTGTTCGAATTTCAAATCAGTCAATCAAGACCATTTTAAAAAAAGACATTTTGAACCTGAAAAAAAGTGCAATTTCGATTGATGCCAAAAACACTCAATTTTTGAAGAAAAAAAAACAGCGTCGCATGGAGATCTGTAAAACGATCTCTCGGATTATCAGGACAAGTGGAACGCATAATAACTGGATATGAAACAACCGATTACTCGAGCAAATATCGTGCCAGAGGAGAGCCGAGACCGAAACAATCACGCCAAAATCGCTCAAAATTTAAGGTTATGCTTATTGTTTTATCCGATTATCTTGGTATGGTGCATTATGAATTTCTTTCAACGGGCCAAACGATTAACAAAGAATGTTATTTCAGTGTTATGCATCGTTTTTGTGAAGCTATGCGCTTAAGGCCAGATTTATGATAAGAGAACATAATAATGCACCATAATAAAGCATCATACTAATGCACTAGCTCACTCTGCATTGATTTTACGTGAATAGTTCGCCAAAAATTCAACCAATATCTTTCGGCAATCCCCGTATTTACCTGAATTAGCACTGTTGTGACTTCTGGCTGTTCAGCAAACTCAAAAAACAACTTCTGGCACACGGTTTTGATTCGATTGAAGAAATACAAGCCGAACCGAAGAAGGAAATGATGACCATTTCGGAATACGAACATAAAAAATGTGTTTAAAATTGGAAAAAGCTTTGGCATAGTTCATTGCATCCGGGGGGGAATTATTTTGAGGGGGATGAATTAAATTTAGAAGAATCAATAAAATTTTAAAAGTTATTAATAAAGTTATTAATAAAGTTTTACTCATATTTGTAGACAGTATTATTGTAATCCCGAAGAAATGTAGGACTTTTCTAGCGCTTCATCTCTCAAAAGCTTCGCACCCATTTTGCTAACTCGAAATTCTTTCGCTGACCGCTTGATGAAGCACAAGTATGTGCTTTTGATTTTCGTAAACTTATCTTCATCTCCACTCTTGTGGTTTTCTCATCGACATTAGTGCGCCAATATTTTTCTATGCGCATATTGGTTACAATCCACTATGCATGCTACAGCATTTATATATCCCAATTGATGATATCAATCATTGCTTTACAGATAAACTAATGCCCCGATTTTCACTCATGAGTTCTGCATGGCCCATAATACATTCTCGCAATTTCACGATTTGCAATGTAACATTATATGTTGATTAAGTACTGCATTCTTGCATGCGGATTAGCTAGCCACTTCTATGTTTAAAATTAATATTAGGAGTGTGAACAAGTCTTTCCCGTTTTTTGTAAGAGATGGCGCCACCAATACTGTGCGAGTATTCAATGGTTACATATGTCATAATCAAAGCTTATTCATATGTCAACAATTCCATACTAACACATTAGTTAAAATTTTTTCGCATCATAAATTTTTGATATCGTAAAAATGTCGAAATTTGAGCCGAGTCGACGTCATTTGCGGGAAGTTTCACTTTATTGGTTCAATTTGAAGAAATCTGCTGCCGAGACGCATCGATTGCTTCAGGAGGGTTATGGAGAAGGTTGTGTCGATGATTCAAGTGTTCGCGGATGGTTTCGACGCTTCAAAAGCGGTGATTTCGACGTGGAAGACAAGGAGCGTTCCGGGCGGCCGCAAATCTTTGAAGATCGAGAATTGGCGACTTTGCTTGATGAAGATTCTTGTCAAACGCAAGAAGAACTTGCTGAAGCATTGGGAGTTGACCGAACAACCATTTCCAAGCGTTTGAAAGCCATGGGAATGATCCAAAAGCAAGGAAATTGGGTGCCGTACGAACTGAAGCTGAGAGACGTCGAACGGCGTTTTTTCACTTGCGAACAGCTGCTTCAGCGACATAAAAGAAAGGGTTTTCTGCATCGTATCATGACTGGCGATAAAAAGTGGATACGTTACGATAATCCGAAGCGAAGAAAATCATGGGGACTACCCGGCCATGCATCATCATCGACGGCCAAGCCAAATATTCATGGCGCCAAGCTCATGCTCTGTATATGGTGGGACCAGCTAGGTGTGGTTTACTATGAGCTTCTGAAACCGAATGAAAGGATCACAGGCGAGGTCTATCGACGACAGTTGATGCGTTTGAGCCGCGCACTGCGAGAAAAACGGCCACAATACTCCGACAGGCACGACAAAGTTATTTTGCAACATGACAATGCTCGCCCACATGTTGCACCGCCGGTGAAAACATACTTAGAAACGCTCAAATGGGAAGTCCTACCCCACCCGCCGTATAGTCCAGACGTTGTTCCGTCTTTACCATCTCTTCAGATCGATGACGCATGGCCTGGCTGACCAGCACTTCCATTCCTACGAGGAAGCCAAAAAATGGGTGGATGACTGGATAGAGGCCAAACCGGTCGAATTTTTTCGCAACGGGATTCGTATGTTGCCAGAAAGATGGGAAAAAATTGTAGCTAGCGATGGCCAATACTTTCAATAATTCATTTGTAACCATTTTTTCACAATAAAGGCTCAAAATTTGAAAAAAAACGGGAAAGACTTATTCACATACCTGATATTTTTTGCGGTAAGTTGCGCTTGTCAATAGCTTACAGACATCAGACGTGCCATTACGTCATAAATAAAATAAATATTATTTAACTTTACATTCTATATTGAATTTATATTTTATATAAAATTATATATGACAGCGACAGAGCGAGTGCTAGAATATTTTATTGACTATTGAATTTGATTACAATTAATTTTAACACAACTGATCCGTATTTTAGTTACGTGCAGCACGAGCAGGTAAGTTAACTCGAGCTTTATAATTTCTTTAAAACTCGATGATCGCCAATGCAAAAGGCATTACCTCAACTTTACTATGATATACGGAGAGCCTAGGTTCAAATCGATAGCGCAGTCGTTTAGTACATGGCGTAAGCTTAGAGCTTTCCAGATCTACTAATCTTAAAAATACATCGAAAAACTGATGCATTCGATTGATGCTTATGATGCACGGTAAAAAGGGTTTCTTTGGAAAGATTCTTTTTTTCTTTTTTCTTTTTAACGTCGCTCTATTTATGCTTCCAAATGCTAATCAGCGACGGAGGTATAAGATGTGTTTTTGGAAACAAAACATATATAAATTATTACAGCGGTGCTTGTGTCATATCAAGATATAAAAAATAATAATAAAATCGTAACGTAATCTAAATGGTTTATGGACTCTAAAGAAGTTTTAAAGAAATTTTAAAGAAGTACTTTAAAAAAATATAATATTCAAGTTTACTTTAAATTACGAAATAAGCAGCAAACAGGTATATACTTAAAACAAAGAATATATGCATATCAGTAAAGTTTACGAAGTACGAATGGTACATCTGGACTAATGGAATATAACTTAGATTTGTTACATTTTATCTTCAAAGATTAAACTATTTATTCTTTGAGGATGAGCCGTAGTGGTTCGAAAAATCGGAGATCTAAAGTAAATTTAAATTTAAGGCGTGGATCTAGTGAGGTTGTCCTTTGCTAACATAGTGTGACGTCCAACTAGTGTTGGTGCCACGCGGTAAACCGGACGGCGATGCAATGCCGCTGATTCCTCACGGTTTTGCCCCTCTTCTTTTTCGGCCTACGCTTGATGCGTTTGAAGCCGGGGATCTATGGGGCGGACCGCGAAATAAATTTCCTCACGATTCGATGCGTCGCGCCGCGATTGTTACGCGGCTTACTAAAGCTACTTACGAGGTAGCCCTAACCTAAACGGTTGGATTCGGAGGCGACGGCTCCGATATCCTCTAATCGTCGCGGTTATCTTCAGCGGAGGCAGCAGGGTCGAGCGACAATTTGTTGTCAGCCTGGCCAGCGCCTTCTGCCCTGAAAACGAGCGCGCGTACCGTGGATCTCGAAGTTTCGGCGTATCTAAGGCTAGCAGCGACGCAATTTCTTGTCAGGCTGGCTAGTGTCTCCAGCCCTGAGAATGAGCATGTGAATTTAAGGGATTGCAGGAAATAAAATATTGCCCGAAAATTTTAGTTACTTTTTATTTCAACAGAATTAATACAATCCGAGCCCGGCGCCGCCGAAATTTTATCCGCAGGAAATTACATCGTGGTGGGGTAGATAAAGGGACGTTTTTTCTTCATAGAGAAAGCCGTCCGTTCATCTCTTACAATTATGATGATTATTTCTATATTTCTAAACTGCGTATAACTAAGTTATATTTTAAAAACATATTTCTATTTATTTATAAAATAGACACACACGTCATGAATTAAATAACGTTATTAATGTTAAGATAATGTTAACAATAATAAATGAACACAAATATAAAGTTAATTTTAGCTTATTTTACATTGTACTTAAATATAAAACATGTTAATCGCGGTAACAATAACAATAGTTAGTAAAATGTTAGTATGACTTAATAATAATATTAATTAATAATAATAATAATAGTGAGGATAATAGCAATAATAATCGGATCGTACTGTTAATAAAAACAGTCATCGTAATAGTAATTATAATGGTTAATTATAGTAAAAAAAATAGTAGTAATAGTGCTAATGATAATAAGAGCAAAATAGCGCAGAAATATTATTGTTTAAACTAATCATAAAAATCATATTAAACATAGTAATAATCATAATAATAATAATAACGAGATTAATAATAATGCTTAGCGCATAGCGCCACATAATTATTGTTTCAACTAGTAGTAACAATTAGTAGTTCTTATAATATTAATAATAATATCGAAAATATTAACTAGAAAAGTAATAATAATTAAAAAAACAATATTAATAATAGCATTATTATCGATTAGAACTGTAATATTAGTAAAAATAGCAATATTAGTGCTTAGAATAGTAATAATAATATCAACCGCGATTAACATTTGTACATTTTTCCTTACATTAATAGTTTAGAAAATCGAAATTCACGTTCAGAAATAATATTATTTCGGTGCGTCATTTGTTTCGAGAATCTTTATATTTTACTCGAAACTAAAATTTTGGACGTATTTTAGTTGCTTCAAGATCCTGGAATATTGGTTTATTAGACGTTTTCTTGGGTTTTGTATTTCGTATATAAAGAAAAGGGGGGAAGGGTCGTAAACAGCGCATTAGCGCGCCTCCGTTTCGTTCCGAATTTTCCAGGGGGGCGGGAAAGTACAATCGGTGCGGGAAGAGAGAGGATACTTCGGCCTGTGCCGATCGTAGCGGGCCTATGGCTAGACTACAGCCACATCTGATCCGATCTTTTATAACTGGAAAGCGTGCGCCGCGCAGGCATTTGGCAATAAGGTTCGTCATTAGGCGAGACGCAGACAGTTTATATATACAAATATATATAAACGTATTTATTCTCACGGATTACTCCGAGAATATCTACGAGTCTTACCTTACCTTTATATATATATATATATATATATATATATATATATTTTATGGTGGTAAGGGCGACGTTGCCAAACGCTTGTCTCTTTTCCTTTCTCTATCCTTACGCACTTTCCCAGGCCTGAAATTCATCAAGAACTCGTGCTATGGCAATTCGACCGGCCGTTTCCTCTTAATCCCCAAACAGGTATACATATATATCTACACACACACACACACACACACACACACACACACACACACACACACACACACACACACAAAATATAGTCTATTTTTCTTAATTATATTTTTTAATGTAATTTAAATTTATTTTTAATGGTAATTTCTACTTCAGATTCTTCATATATTATTGTATAACGGCTATAAGATCGATAAAAATATTTATCAATTGAATTCAGAACAGCCGACATAAACATAATTTTTAATTTTTAACAGAAATATTATTTGTTTTACTATAATGTTCTGCAATCAACAACATTAGAAAAATATAAATATAACTTACAAATGTCATTAAGATTAAAGGTATATAATCCTTTGAAAACAGTTCTGCACTATCTCGTTTAAGACTACTTATTGGTGAATCCATTTGTTCATAGAAATATTGTTCACCTTCGTACTGTTTGACTAGCTTATAAAATAGTAGATAACTGTTATTGGTCTGTAAATATTAAATTGAAATATATTATCTATATAGATTTTATGAGATTAAATATATAAATAATAAATATAATTTAGAATTTAAAATAATTGAAAATATAAAAGCTTAACGTCTTACTATATAATTAAAATTTATTATTAAAATATGAACAAAAATCAGATTACCGATTGGGAAAATACACGGGCTAAAAAATGTACTTTGTGATTAAAGTAAGAAAAATTAAATCGAGAACATACAAAAGTATTTGCAATGAAGTCGAAATACAATATGCGTCTTCTCTAACCCTCGGATATATAGGTGGCAGAAACTTCGAGTAACTAATTCATAAAATCTTTGCGCATGCAATATTTTAAAGTTTTGTTCGAGATGAATCCGACTATTTGTATAATTCGACTGATGCGTCATTTAATCTCGTGTGTGTGTGTTGCGTTGAACTTTAAACATCTATTACGCTTTAGCCTTTTATTTATTATTAATAATTATAATTTTAGAAACTTTGTAAAATTCATTTTAGTAAGCTTTTTGCTAAAATTACATTGTGGTGTGCCGCACTATCTACACCATCGATCCCGCGCCGAAATGTCACACCATTCTACGTTATCTCGCAAATATCGCAATGAACTATGCTGAACTTACACCAATTATCGTTTTCGTTGTGTTTTTTCTAGATTTTAACTTATATTATACGTCTCTTATGTACGCAAAAATTTGATAACAGGCTAACCGAGATTTCCATTATTGATTCGATAATAAACGTTCGTCTTATACAGATCAAAACAAGTCTCTTTTTTGATAATTCTTTTTCATTACAAAATCATAATTAATGTCATCTATAAAAAATATCTAGCGGATAAATCTTGAAAAAATAATCTGCAGTAATTTGACAGACGTGAAAAATTCGTGAAATGTCCTGCCGTCCAGCAATTATAGGAAGTCTCAAAAGTATCTATGTTCTTTGTCACAAGCTTTATATGTTCATAAACTTAAAATGCATGATATGTTTGAGGAACTTAACTGCGTAACAGTGAGATCGGTGGGAAAAAGGCATCCATGTTTAATTTCATAGAGTTAAATAGCCATTTTCTTTATTTTTCTTATCATTATGGAAGAGTCAAGTTGAAGATGACTATTAGAACAGGGTGAAGGAGAAGATGTAAGAATAAACCGTGAATAGAGAAGTGTACTAGAAAGGTAGAAGAAGCTCATATAAAATATTTGGAAATACATATATAGCCCTAAGAAGGTGAAGTACAGAAAGCAGGAACAATTATAAGTTTTCATCATTGTTTTCGTTTAAGCAGGCGGTCGTCGACCACGAAAAGGATTCGCATGACATTACTAGCTTCTTTTTATTCATCCTATTTCTTTTTCTTTTTCCCTATTAAATTTTCTTATCAGACGACTGGATTTCGCGACACATACCATATTGCCGTATTGTGCAACGTTTTTCTATAAAAAAAGAGATGGAGCCTGAAAAACAAATCACGTGTACGATAGAATTATAACTTTGTTGAAGCACTGTTTGCTAACCAGAATTGTGTATTAAAATTTAACCAGCTCATCAATTCTTTGCACTGCTTCAATAGTATAGGTATATAGAAGTTCAGATAATCCATAAACAACAGAGAAAATATCTTATTAAATGTTTCAGATATTTTAAAAATTTTTTTCAAATTGAAACTTTTTTATTAGTGTTTGTGACAGTGGTTTATTCTATTGATCTGCGATTGTAAAACTTTTTGTTTTTTTTTTAGAATAACATCAATAATTTTCATTTTTGTAACTTTATTATTATATATAATAATATGAAAAATAACATGAAAAATTAATGAAAAAAATATGAAAAATTCTTATTCATCTGTTACTTTGATCAATACTGAACTTTTTTGGTATCTTCTTTTATTGAGTTTTGAAATTTTTAAACACAGATGCTGTAACGATCTCAAATATTCTATCCTCGATGTTCTTATCCATATTAGAGATTGTAATTAATATTTTCTTTTTATAATATTATTTTTCGCAGAAAATTAGTGTAATAAATGATCAGATTACGTTGCTCTAGAATTTAATTATTTCAATTCGTATTGAAGTATTTCACATTGTTGCATCTATAGATAAAAAACGTATTACTTCAACATAAGAAAACGAAAACTAAATATATTATTCGTTAATCCAACTTGTATAGATTTGGCTAATTATTTTGTAACGAAAATACCCCTCGCGCATATATAATCAAAGAATAATTCCATCTGAGTATTTTGTGTTTATATATTTTATAGAAATTTTTTGTAACATAACTGTATTTTTATTTAATTCAATTTTTTAATATTGACGTGCATGTGCACATTTGGTAATTTGACTTGAAATAATATATAATATGTACACGGAAAAATGAGAAATACAAACTCGCCTCTATGGATCGTATAAATTCGCAAAGGTCTATACGAAAGGTCTAGCGAACGCGTTCTACCGATCGATAAGCTTTCAACATTGAGTTAATCGAACATGAGTCCATGCTTACTTCTAGGCGTAATTTGAACAGAAACGGCGCTGACAGCCATTCATGATCGGGCATAGGTCAGAATAAGAGCCCGCGAGAGGGTAAAATTTATTCTTATTTTACGAAAACAAATAAAGTTAAGACTGATTAAATATTAATTACTAAATAAATTAAGTTTAAATAAAAATAATTGTAATGTATTTGCAGCCAGTGGGACAGTAATAGTGGAACATGAAGATCCGGCCACTGGCGAGGGTGAACGCACCTGTTAAGGAAAAAATACCGACGGCCTTAAGATTATGGCTTACCATTAAAATTTTCTTTATTGTTATCATTTTTAGTATTCTAGCGTAATTGCGATATTTCTATCCTTATAATTAGTTAGTTTGTATTATAATTATGAGTAGTTTTTATTGTTATATTTTTATAAATAGATATAGTTTTTGTTAAGATTCAGAGTAAATTAATAAATATTTTTATCGGTCTTACAGTCTTTATAATATCATATATTAGTTAAAATAATGACAGTCAAGAAGTTTAGTTCCTGAGAATGAACCGTAGCGGTTCGAAACGTCGAACAAGAACGTGATCCTAAATTCAAGGTGGTGGGGCAGTCAGGTTGTCCTTTACGTACTGTTATCATTTTTTATTTTACTTATTATTGTATTTTTATTTTTATTTTTATTTTATTCTTAATTTAATTTTATTTTTATTGTTAATTTTCTGATATAATTTATTGTAATAATAAGTATTATTTCAGATTCTACGGGAGTGATCATAAACAAGGACAGTCTTACTGTCATTATTTTAGCTAATATATGTGTATCGTGAATTCAAACAACCGCAATAGTCAATACGATGCGTATAAGAATAATGATAATGATACTAATAATAATAATAATAATAATAATAATAATAATAATAATAATAATAACAACAATAATGATGATGACGATGATGATGATGATGATGTATGCTCGGGTAAAAATAAATAAATACAAGAATGTTCAATAGTTTTCTAATTTTAATTTTCTTTAATATAATTAACATAGTGTGGCATAAAAAACCTCCACTCAATGAGTGGAGGAAAAAGCCTTAAAATACAAGATAAATTAACTTTACAGATTTTACTAGCGCTTTATACAAACTTAATTTATAATTTTCATAGAAAAAACAAAAGGTCAAGACAAAACAAACGCGGAATGAACAGCCGCGCGGTACCCCAGATGTTTCCGCGCCTCGAACAATATGATATTATAAAGACTGTACGATCGATAAAAATATTTATTAATTTAATTCAGAATAGTCGACATAAGTACAATTTTTAATTTTCATAAGATTTGGAGATATAGATCAGGAGACATCTTTTTAAACGATCTACCCGATCTTGAACAAGTTCTGCGCCACTTATTTTAATATAGAAAGCAAATCAAACACTACTCTCCCGATAAAATTTGAGGTATTGATCTAACTGTACTTGGCAAAGGAAAATATTATACTCATATCCAGGACATGGAATTTCAACCCACCGGTACAGGCGCGTCAAGTCTGGACCGATACTTCAGAATGTAGAACGCACGAAGAGAGCACGTTAATTACTTTTGTTAATTCGGCTACACAAATCAATTTACGCAAAGGTTGTTTTAAGCCTACGGTTACCCACAATAGCTTGGGACATTTCCGACTACTCGAATTTTAGTTTCTTTATTTTCGCTTTTATGAGAGAGTTGATTGGGTCGAAATACCTATCGAACCCTATTCTGGTTTTATGTAAGCTCCGGTCCAAACGATTTAAAATTCCTTCAGAAGTAGACAGCTCTTTTTGTAAAAAAAAAATGTGTCCTCCTCCCGCTTGGCCCAATAAGCTTATTTCCTAAGTAAATTTGCTATCTAAAAACCAAAGGAAATTTCTAGAGCAAGAGGTATGTGCGGTCTCTGCTTACAAGGAGCCTAGCCACTTCCTCGGAAATAGGAGGTAATGAAGACAGTGAATAACGCAAAAAAAATGTGTACACGTAAGAATATAATTTGGTTTCATTTACTTTTTATTTAATGATTGATGTTCAATCCGACGCAGAGAGAGATGCCGAGAAAAATCGATTACACTGGAAATTTTCGATAAAAATCTTTGAGGAAAAAAAAGATATATTTTATTTCTGATCTCTCTCTCTTTTTCTTACAATTCTTACTAACCGCGTGCTTTACAAAATGACTTGGAACTCGAAACTTAGGACTCAAAACTGAAGTTCGCCGCTGCGCTCATGCTTATAAAAGCTCGGGGTAATCAGTTCCCCGAGCCGTCGCTACGGCCATGTGGAGATTCTAATTGGGTGCGAAGGAATCCACCTGATTTGTTGCTAAATTTTCAGAGTAGATCTGTGGTCACAATTCTCTGCTACGCGACAGCCTACTCAGCGTCTAGTTGCGCTACCTGATATTTTCTTGTCATATATATATATATATATATATATATATATATATATATATATATATATATATAGATATATTTCACCGTATTACTTTCTTATAATAGTTTAACAAAGAATTATTACAAGTTATAAATGAGTTATGGCTTAAAATTATGGTTTATACTTGAACGATACGAAACTATTTTATAATAAAAAAAAATGTTGTAAAAATTACGTTTTATAACCATACGAAAAATTGAATCAATCTGACGATTTACATGAATTGATATCTGTTTAAATATTCATAATGTGTATTATTTGATTCGCAAAATTATGTAGTCTTCGCTCGTGAACGTTAATAAATGCGTACATTTGTTAATGTTTGCTTATAAGTATAACATTTATATTTATAATCTATATATACCTCACAATTATAATAGTAAATGTTGTTGTCATAATTCCTTATTTATTAAATATGTATATTTTTTAATGTTTATTTATGTTTGAAATATTTGTTGGTATATGCAGTTGATATACATATCCGCATGTACATGCATATCCGTATGCATATACATCTGAAGGAGCGCACGTGCACATATCTATATCTGCATATACTCATGCATTATCATATATTCACTCGTATACACATACGCACATACAATACACATCATACAATGCTCATTAGATTCATTGTATATTTACTTGCGCGTGTGTACGTATATTCTAATACTAATTTAAATGCATAATTCGTAAAATTATAATAGTATTTTTATATTGTACATAGTTTAGAAAAATTGAATTAAAACTAGTGAAACCAAAAATGCTCGGTATGACTTAGAGTATCAAACAAGTCATTCACATATAATGTAAACAGTTTTATTTGACTTCTATAGAAAAATGATTGATGATTGAGAAAATGGTAGCATTCTTGATTTCTTACATTCTTACAGGTTAATTATAAAAACAGGGATATGCCCATTATGCACACTATCCCATATTATCTTGTACTTATAAATTATTCCCATATCTTGCAGTTACTATTCAATTGTAATACGAAAGATGGATGGCGACGTAACACATGTTATAGAGATACAAACGTATAATAATTCCACACTGAATAAGTGAAACTTTGGGTGCACATATTTGAAACGTTAATTTTCATAGTAATATTTTTCTTGTCCTTTTATATATATGTGCATGTTTTCATTCGCGTCGATAGCGTTAACAAATTACGTGCGACGTGTATGAATTGTGCATTTTCGATATTAATAGTAGATAGAAATAGGACTCAAAATATATTTTTTGTATAAAAGAAAGTTGACTTTGGCGCTGCCCAATTTCTGTTAGCCATCGTGAGTACCCGCCCCTTATTTCTAATTTCGAGAGACTGGCGGTGCGCATTCGTCTCGACTCAATCGCCGTAGGAGCGGGCTGAATAAAAAGAAAGGAAAAAAGTGGAAAAAAGAAGGTGGAAGAACAAGCGAAGGAGTCGAGAGAAAGAAAGCGACAGAAGGTGAGGGAACAGCTGAAGAAGCGACAATGAGAGAGAGAGAGAGAGAGAGAGAGAGAGAGAGAGAGAAGATGAAAGGAGAAGTTGTGCGGAGGGAAAGAAAGAAAAAGTAAGAGAGTAGAGGTAACAGAGGGCCAGAGAATGAATAAAAGAATGACAGACAAGAAGTTAGAGAAAGGAATAAAACGTGAAGAATAGAGAAAGAAGACGTGGGACTCAAATATAGATACCAGGCGAGAAGACGAGGGAGAAGAAAGGGAAGATTGGGAGAGTAAAGAGGACGAAAACAGTGACCCCGTTCTCGTATGACGAACCCGCGGTGCATCATCAGCATCCTCCATCAACGAGCCCCGGAGCCAACACCACCTTCCGGAGATCGAAGAGGATTCGTATGCTACCCGAAAGATGGGAGAAATACAATAATTTGCATTATAAGTGTTTAACCAGTTTTCTACAATAAAGCCTCGAAATTCGGAAAAACGGCGGAAGTAATGTTGTACACCTAATATCATTGTCAACAATCGAAATTTTTTCACCGAATGATTTTCTTATAATTATTCTCATAACTCCTAGTACAAACTGTCCTGGCCCGTTATCGAAAAATATATAGATAAACGAATCTAGTATTAAATATCAATATACTTATATGATCCATAAACTCGAACGGATAATCTTAGTGCAAGTTATTTAACTTTTGTTTGTATCCTGTATATTAGAATTTATTTTAAATAAAACAGTGAAATCTTCAAAATATACATGTTAAAATTATTTTTTTATACAATTTTTTAAGGACTTCTGAATATGAAAAAGGTTGGATTAAAAAAATTGGATTTCTGTATATATAAGCATGAAGAATTTGTTATTCATATTTCAGTAAAATCCTGTTATGAAGATATGGGTTATTGGAAATACAAATACAACAAACATTGTGACGATGGGCCTGACAACTTTATATACTTATATTTATTGTCATTTGTTGTTATAATTTTATATCACTGATCATAATATTACTTATTTGCTTAGTAGAATTGAGATAATGCTTATAATAACTTATTTCCTACAATAAAAAATATGAACGAACTTAGATATTTGTAAATGATCTTTTTATTTATTTAAGTAATTCTTTTAAATTTTTCAATATCAGTCTATTATTTAAATAATACACCTATGAGCTAGACTGATAGGAATGAATAACAGAATAAAACACAAAAAATATTGCTACTCCGACCCAAATATGTAATATTTGCTATATAATGCTTTGCAGATAATGAAATAGTGATATATCATAGTGCAGCTTAATACAAACGCATCTCTATCAATGGATCCTAAAAATCACACATTAATCTTAGTTCTACCTACTTTTTCCATTAATAGCGTAATTTGAGCTCCTTTTTTAATTAATAACCGAAAAAACTACCGAACCGATTGATCTGAAATTTGACATATAGATATCTTGGGAAGGACATAGGCTATGTTTTTTATTGAAAATCATTTTGCTTTCATCAATAAATTAAGTTAATAGTTTTCATAATCAGTTTCACCAGCAGCCACTAGGTGGCGTCTAGAATCACGAACATCAACTCAAAGTAGTTCGCTTAAAGTATTAATACCAGGCCAGCTCAAACGAATGTTCATATCCAACTTTGGGATTCGTATCCTAAAGAAGGTGTGACGTTAGTCGGTATTACCTTTTTTGTTCTTCAGGTTAATTTTACACTACACTCACGTTATGGATTTCTTTTGATATATCTCTCTGCCAGTCTCTCTGTATTTCTTTCTCCTTCTCTTATAAAATGGTTCTGTATGCCAAATCATAATGAATATAATTTGTGACGACATTTATATTTTTGTTTTTATACATTATATTAACTTCAGAATTGTTACAAAAGACTATTTTTTTTAGTATGAACAAAAGAAATGATTGCAAAATAGGGTTCTTCTACCAACAACCTCGAAACTATATATATAATATATCGTCACTTCTGCATAAAAAGGAAATATCCATCGTCTGCTCAAAAAATAAGCTATTCGTCATAAAATTTTGCTTCAATTTCAGTTGGCTTCACTCCGAAAATATTCACGGTATATAATTGAAAAAACGAAAATATACGAAATATGTAATATATATTATATGCATATTATATTGTACATATTATATATACACATTTTCAATACGGTTTCTACTGAGAAATATTGTATTGGCGTGTACGGGCGGTTGATTACGATATCCCGTTGCCTCAAGACGATTTTATATGCAGTTGTCTGTTCGGATGATAAAATGCGATGTCCAGGTGTCTCTAGTCGATTTCTACGGAGAATATTGTAACTAGCTGATAAAAAACGACGTCCAGATATGAGCAATCAACTTCTATGGGAATTTTCATGTTGAGACGGTAGTCTTTCCAAACGAATTCTACGGGGAGTATCGTGTTTAGTCATTAGGAAGCCATGCTAGCTTTCTCAGCACGACTTCTACTGGGACTGCCGTGTTTAGTTGATAGGAAACGAAGTTCAGGTATATCGGGTCAACTTCTACGGGGAGTTTCGTGTTCGGATGATAGAATGCGATTTCCAGATGATTTGAAACGGCTTCTACAGGGAGTGTCATGTATAGTGGGAAACGATCTCGAGGTATCTCATTACGACTTCTATAAAGAGATTGCTATTCTATCATTCGAACACAAAACTCTCTATAGCAGTCGTCCCTAGATATTTCCTTTGTCCGAACATCATACTCTGTAAACGTCGTCTCGAGACTTTTGCACATCTTTTTCTACCGCTCGAACTCGAAAGTATAATTTTTTCCATTGAAGCCGTATTTAATATGCATATATATATATATATATATATATATATATATATATATATATATTGTATAAAATGGACAAAAAAAAAGTGGACGCTACATTGAAGCAGATTTTTATACAGAAGCGACGATAGGTTAATTACGGTCAATTATTTATAAAAATATAGATTTGTATATATAAGAGTACTTTTTACTTAGATATTATTGAATTGTTTATGAAATCGGTTAAATTATTATCTCGGGCGAAGCCCAGACGGGGGATGCTAGTATATATATAGTATGTATATTATATACATTTTAAATACGGTTTCTACTGAAAAATATTGTATTGGCGTGTATGGGTGGTTGATTACGATATTCCGTTGCCTCAAGACGATTTTTATAGGCATTTGTGTGTTCGGATGATAGAATGCAATGTCCAGGTGTCCCTGGGCGATTTCTAGGAGGAATATTGTATTTAGTTAATAAAAAACGAGATGCAGGTATGAGGAAATCAACTTCTATGGAGAGATTCGTGTTGGGACGGTAAAATACTATATCTAGGCCTTTCCGAACGACTTCTACGGGGAGTATTGTGTTTAGTCGTTAGGAAGCGATGCTAGCTGTCTCGGGAAGACTTCTACTGGGACTATTTTTTATTTTATTTAGTTGGTAGGAAACGATATTTTGGTACGTCGGGACAACTTCTACGGGGAATTTCGTGTTCTGACAGTAGAAGACGATGTCCAGGTATGACGGGACGACTTCTATGGGGAGATTCATGTTGGGACGCTCGAATACGATATCGGGATGTTTTGGAACGACTTCTACGGGGAGTGTTAAAGAGACTTCTATAAAGAGATTCACCTTCTATCATTCGAACACGCACACTCCCAGTAAAAGTCGTCCTGGGATACCTGGACGTCGTATTCTACCTTCCCAACACAAAACTCTCTAAAACAATCGTCCCGAGACATGTTCTATATTCCGAACATGATACGCTCTATCAACGTCGTCTATGTAAATATATAAATTATTCTTGATCAAAAGTTAAAACAAAATACTAAAAGGATAAGAAATTACTGGAGTTACAAGATTTCAGAAAAGATGGATTTCTAGGAATAACAAAAAGAATTCTAGTGCAATTTAGAAATTAATATTTTATTGTTAAAAAGTTTTTTTTTATCTGAAAAGTTGTCGATTTATTATAATGGTTTTACGCTTATTCTGTATCGTGATCGCTGTCTGAAACGAAATAAAGTTTGCATTTTGACGCTCATCTACTAGCCAATCGAACCACCGGGCGTGTGCAGCACTAGCATGTTCAACTGGCGAACTGGTTCGAGATATTTCGATCTTCTCACCGCGCGATATACTAATACATGCCGGGTGCTTCTCAGTAATTTGCCTCAGTCCTGCCAAATCGATTTTTCTCTCCTCTGCCGTATGAAGTTATTCCTCTATAGGTTCTCGAGAAGTCCGCGGGAAACCCGAGGAATTTAAAGGAATATTTTCCTTTATCGGTGAAATGAAGAGATGCTGCATCATCGGAACGGTGGGCGGTGGCACAGTCGTCGGTGGCGCGACGGGCTGCCGCTCAGTCTGAGGCGAAGATATCTGCGGTGCGGTCAACAGCGGCGTATGGCGGTGGTACAGTCCTCGACGGCACAGTCGACGGCGGCTCGGTCGGTGGTGGCGCGGTCGCTTCCGTGCAGTATTCCCTTTGTCGAGGTGAATTCGATCGCGGAGTGCTGTTATTTGTTTTACCGCTTACACGAGGACGAATCAACTCGGTCAGTGAACGGACGAATTTCCATAAGCGACAAGCGCAATTCGCTGATACAAGCGTGAACTGCATGGGCCCAAATAGCTGCTAGGAGCTCTTCCTGGTATAAGTTGGTCGGTCCATTCGTCAGTCGATAAGGTGTCGTCAGTGCGCAAATGCGGAGGGAGGAAGATTAACAGTTTGGTGCTCCACTAGGCGTTGCATTTCCATTCCTTTCACGTAACGGGCGTAGTCGGTAGAGGCACCACACCTTCCCTTCCAATGCCTTATCGAGGACGGGCTCCCAATCAACGTCGGTACCCCTTTAATTTCTTTGGCCTACGCATATACGCGTTGAAGCCGGGGATACTCGGGGCAGCTCGAGAAACTTTTCAGTAAGCACAGAATAATAATAATAATACTAGTTTTAACTGCACTTAATGGAAAAGCATTCTAATCGTAGATATCGATATTAATTGTAAGTATACTAGTAATTATTATAATAATTCTTGTATGTATTTAACTATGTGTACCTTAATTACCAATGGTATTTAACTGTTGTGATAATAATATTGATATTAATGATACTAACGCTAATAATAGCAATAACAGTAATAATAAAAAAAGATTAATAAATACCGGAATATTGAATGGGGAACGAACTAGTAACAGTGTAAATTAATGGAACAAACAATAATAATAACGATAATAATAATAGTAAACATAGTAGTAATAATAGTAAAGAAAATAGGAATAAATAATGCTAGAACTAACAGTGCAAATTATAAGTAGAATACTAATAATAATAATAATAATAATAATAAGAAATATATAGTGCTGCATAATTTAACTTATAAAAATAGATTTCTCAACTAATATTAGTACTAATAATAAAAAAGCATGTTAATAATAATCTAAACCTATATTCTTTGAAATACTAATAGTAATAATAATATTAATAAACAATAATACGAACATAATGAACATAACCTACATATATTTTCCATTATATTAATAATATTAAAAATAGTGCATAAAGATTGCAGAAAATCTTGGCGCATATTTTGAAGTAAATATTATTTAGCTAACCCTCGGACTTCATACTTCGTATACAAAAAGGGAAAAGGGGGGGACCATAAATAGCGCATTAGCGTGCCTTCCACTTCATTCCGAGTTTTCCATGGGCGACCGTACGATCGGTAGGGGAGGAGAGATGCCTGTCGTATTTACTCGCAGCTATTGCCCTAAGAATATCTACGGGTCTCTTCCTTTCTTCTATATATTTGTATATTTATATTGGGTGCCCGGGCAGCGTTCTCAACGCTCGCCTTCTTTTTCTTCCGTCTCTATTTTACAGACTCTCTACTCTTCATACGATACGCACTTTCCCAGGCTGACGGAAATTACACGGACTGGCCTGATATGATAATTTGGCCTGCCCTTTTATTTGTATATATATATATATATATATATATATCCCGTGTAGATGCTGCACGCAACATCTGTCTGAAAGGGTTTACTCGGCAATGGCAATCTTAACATTTGCATATCAGATTTTTTTACTACTACGAATAAAATACTTTAATTTTTTACTTTAATTGAATACCAATCAAATTATGAATAACATCATCATGAAATACTCCTATAAAGAAATGTCATTGTAATCCATATCCTAAATGGTTTTTTTCGCATCTCATTAATAATATTGTCAAGAAAAAAAATGTGTCACTTAATTTATAAATAACTACCAACACTGGAGAATTTTTAAGAAGATTAAACTCATTTGTACTAGAATATTTCGTCAGCTTTTTACATCTGAAAAATGGAAACCAATACTCGATATAATCTTAATACATTCTGGAACTACGTTAATTCTTAAGGGGTGTTTCTGTTTTACCTACTGTCATGAAATATGGTGATTTGGAAACTAATAGGTTCGCAGAAATTACGAATCTATTTACCTTATTTTCAGGTCTAATAGCTCTTCCACATCTCATTCACCGTTACATACATATTCCTCCCTCACTAAAACTGATACATTTACAATTTCCACATCAGATATTGAGTCTATAATTGCTAAAGCTTATGATACTATTTCTAGTGGTCTTGAGGGCATACCAATGTATTTGATTAAGAAATCTGCGTCGCTTCTAACTAAACATTTTTGAATCTTATTTCGTAAGATTACTATTAATTGTGTATATCCATGTCTGTGGAATGAAACTTTTGTTATTCCTATTTTTAAAAATAGATTAACGATTACCAATTTCTACCTTCACCAATTGTATAGCAGATACTTTTAACAATAACTTGCAACTGTATACGATATATTTTGATTTCTCAAAGATATTTTATACAGTCAATCACAATTTGTTATTCTCGAGATTTTATAACATAGGTGTTCATGGTAATGCGTATAAATTTATTCATTCTTATTTAATAAATAGAAGACAAGCTGTTAATGTAAGTAATTATTTATCAGCATTTGTTTCTCCTTTATCAGGTGTACCACAGGGATCTCATATTGGTTTTATAAATAACCTTACTAATTGCCTATCTTATGCCTCTTCTTCAATTTGTGCTGACGATATAAAGACATTTATGTCTGTTTCTAGTCCAACGGATTTCTCGAAAATTTAGATTCTTATGGATGCTTTATTATTATGGTGAGTTAGAAATTGTCTACCACTGAATATTACGAACTGTAAATTGTCTTACTATAAAGGTTGTCTTAATTATCATTATGATTATAAAATCTATAGTAAGTTTTTATCCCGTTATGATTATATTTCTAATCTCGGTATTACTTTTGACCGAACTTATTCATTCTCATACCTATCCTTTCATGAATACCAAGAGTGATCTAAATATCTATAACTTTTTAGTAACTCCAATTCTCACTTATCACTCCGTTAGCTGCTTAGTTAGCTCCGTTGATTCTAATTTTAGGAGATTAAACTATATTCAACATAAAATTTTACAATTTATGTCATTTAAACTGATATTCCGATGCAGTATAACAACCATGATTATTAGAATATGTTAGTTACCTATAAAATACTACCTATTGAATATATTCATTTTTATTACGATACTATTTTTTATAGGGTATTAAGTAATATCGTAAATTGTGATACCTTAAAAAGGTTTTTTACTTACAGTAACATTTCCTATGAACTTACATGAGATGTAAGAATATTGTTTGAATATAACTATAACAATTATATATTTTATTGCACTATAAACAAACTCTGCAGGTTATGGAATTTATTTTCGGTTTATATCACATCTAGTGCTGCCGTAAGTTCTTTTAAAAAAGAAATGGAAAACTATTATTTAAATCTTTACTTTATCATGATATTCAGATTTCTTCTATTTTTATTATTCACTTATATGCTATTGAATTTCTATTTTATTTATTTTTGTTTGTTTTAATTTACCATTACCTACTAAATTTAAATTTATATGTACCAATTTTTGTAATAGGATCCTTTAGGTTCATTTACTTATAAATAAATCAATAATAAGTCATCATAAAATACAAAAGCATGCACATTTCCCAGGTGATAGTACGTCCATCTGAAGTGCTAAAAAAAGTCGAAACTAATGTTCGAAGCAGTTCCTAACTTAACGTTAAAGAACTTCAAGTAAACTAATAAATTCTAACTAAGCAATATTAATATAACGAATATAGCAGGCAATTGTCACGTTTCTATTTCTGTTCGAACATGAATCAAAATTTGGAGTTAAACATAAAACAAAAGAATTACAAATATTAAATCCACATCTGCAATGGAATTATAACACTTGATTTTATGATTGGAATATAGCATAGAATACACCATAATCATTCTATTCGATAAAGGTAATGTTATATTAGTACAGAAGTTTCTTTTAAAGCTAGGATTAATGTTATTAAATAAACTATGAGTTTACTAATTTATCAATTCAATATTATACGCCTTAGGATTAGGAACTTCATTAGTGCAGTCAGTTCACATTTAAAATTATAAGGAATGTTAATATTATTAACATTATGATGAAGGACGCATTGTCCCTCCCAATACACAAATGATAAAAAAAAATACTTTAATGAATTTTATAGACTTTGTTATATATTTAAGCAATTATATAATTGGATATAATACAAAATACGATATCATATGTCATTCACTATATAAATAGCTTCTAAATTAGAATCATTGTAATGAAAATTGTAATGTCATTAGTTTTTTTAATTATTCGTTTTTACAATCAATATAAGTAAAGGGATTTATTGAGAATTTAATGATTTTTCCTTTTAAAAATAAGAAGCCCGTTCTTTACACTAATAACTATTTTTATCGTTCATACAATCTTTATACAATAACTTACTGCGATAATATGATGACAGTAAAACTATTCTTGTTTATAATTGTCCCCAGTAGAATCTGAAATGGAAATACTACTAAAAATAAAATAAAAATTTAATTGAATTACAAATTTAAAATACAATAATCTATATTCTACGTTAGTAAAGGACAACCTGACTACCCTCATCACCTTAGATTTAAATTAATCTTAGACGTTCGATGTGTCAAACCACTCTGGTTCATTTTCAAGGATTAAACTGAAATACAGATATACTCGCAATCCTTAAATTAATTTAGAGAATATTTAAAGATCTTTCACCTCTCTTGATCAAAAATATAAAATAAAAATTTTAATGCTGCATTTTATTATAAAGGACAACAGTTAAAATTCTTTATTAATATATATCTATAAAAGTCAGACCGATAAAAATATTTATTAATTCAATTCCGAAGAATCAAGATAGCTATAGCTTTAAATTTTTATTTTCTGTTTAAATATACCAATGAAGTTTTCTGCGAATCTGATTAATGTCGGATGACATAGTTCGGTCAATATATGCCTCATCACATTCTGCCATAAAAAATCACTGAATTCCATACTCAAAAATTGTTTAACACGGTTTTTTATAACGTAATCGAGTAGTCCATCCTTCCCAAATAACGTTTCCAATGTTTCAAAAAATGCTATACATTTAGGCGCCTTCTTATTTTTTCGGAAATTAACGACTTCTGGAGACTTCCTGTAACAGCTTACTAAAACTAAGTACTACTGTGTACAAATATGAATAAGACTTTCTAATTCAAACTTCCTGGGTTTATCGATATATTTGTACAAAATATTTTGCATCAACATTTGTATATGGAAAAGCTCTGTGCAAGATGGGTGCCATGTTTGTTAACAGTCGACCAAAAATTGATTCGAAAGAACATTTCTACCGCCAATTTGGCGTTGTATAAGCGTAATCCAAGCGAATTTTTGCGTCTATTCGTAACCGTTGACGAAACTTTGATCCACCACTACACTCCTGAAACCAAACAATAGTCTAAACAGTGGATTGGACCAGGAGAACCAACTCCAAAGATGGCAAAAACAATTTTTTGGCGAACAAGGCTATGGCTACTGCTTTTTGGGATGCAAGAGATATTATATACATTGATTACCTTGAAAAGGGTAAAACTATCACTGGCCAATACTACGCAGACTTATTACAACGTTTGAGCCATGAAGTGAAAATTAAATGACCTCATCTGGCGCAGAAAAAAATCTTGTTTCATCACGATAACACACCAGCGTACATGTCAATCGTTGCGATGGCTAAAATCAACGATCTGAAGTTTGAATTGATGCCGCACCCTCCCTACTCTCCAGACCTAGCCCCGAGTGACTATTATTTGTTTCCTAACCTCAAAAAATGGCTTGGCGGTAAGAGATTTGCGGACAATGAAGAAGTAATCGAAGCTGTAAATGGGTATTTTCAGGAGCTTGACGAATCAGTCTATAGAGATGGTATTACTAGATTAGAACACCGCTATGAGAAATGTATCAGCCTTGGAGGAGATTATTTTGAGAAATAAAAAAATAATCTTAAAATCCTTCTTTTTCTTGGTCAGGCTGGAAACTTATCAATCTACCCTCGTAGATGCATTGTATCTGAGGCGACTTATTTTGAAGGGGATACATTAGATTTAGTAGAACAAATAAAGGTTTCAAAAGATATAAATAAAGTCTTACTCATATTTGTACACGGTAGTACATATTACCATGAAATGGGCATAAGAACTCAGATTGTATTCTTTAGTAAGCTGTCTTCTTCCACAGCCAACGAGTGAGAAATATTTTGTACGCTTTTCATGGCGTTCGCGCGTTTTCTGATATTCATCGTGTCGGCCCATACCTCCGCCCCGTAAAGCAGGATGGAGTGGGTAACGCTCATCAGCAGTCTTCGTACGTTCTGTCTAGGTTCTTTCGTATTGGCCATTAGTCTGCTTAAAGCCTTTGTTTTTTCAGCTGCCTTATTAGTCACATTTCGTAAGTGCGGCCAGAAGCTCAGCTTCGTATCCAAGGTGACCCCAAGATACTTGACCTCACTCCTGGTCTCCAGTCTTTTCGTCCCTAACATGATCGGAATTACCGTCTCTATACGTCTGCGAGTTAGTAGCAGTAACGTTTCGTCTCGTCTGTCACTTTGAAAACAATGTACTGGTGATCACTGGTTGTGTAGCCTTCGATCACCCGCCACGCGTACACCCTAGTCCGAATTCTGTTCAAGGCCAGAGTCACGTTCGGTATGGAATTACCATAGCAGGATCGTCTGTAAGTCAGTGTCGTTCCTTCGTGGAGTACTGCCATGTCCAGCCTTACGGCTATCTCCAGCAGTAGTCGTCCCCGTCTGTTGATCGATGTCATTCTCCACTCGATCGCTCTCGCGTTAAAGTCGCCCGCCACGATCAAGAGCCAGGGATTTCTTGTACCGCGACCTTTCATCATTATTATTACAATTATTATTTTAATTAGTATTAATATTAGTCTTCATATTTTTGAGGCGGATTCACGATCATAAAATGTAGTAGTGCATGCGAGTATGTTATTACAATTAATCTATTATTATTATTAATTCTATAATGATAATTATATTTTCTACTAAATATTATATAATGTTAGAAATTTATAATTCACGACGACGCCTAGGTTGGTTTCCATGTAGTTTATATGAAAAGTCGCTGTCGAGCTTATTTTAGAACAAATGCAAAAGTGATAATCATAATAGTATTTGTACGAGATGAAGGGAAATACAACAGTTCTATAATAAAAAAACGTCCCTTCATGTCTCCCACTATCATGTATTTTCCCAGCAGGGAAAAATTCGGGGACTGCGCGCCTCGACTATAAATACGGGCCCGCTGGACTGCGAAAAGCAGACTGACGCTCGCGTTTGTAGCAAGTATAATAAATTTCTTGTACCGTGTTTATATCCAAGCTATCGAATAAAGTAAGGATTATATATTTCAATCGCGCTTGTCTTTAGAGCAGGAGACACGGGTCTAGAAGACAGAAAGCTGTCGCTGGACTTGTAGACTCCGCTAAAAATAAGCGCGATGGCCTAAGGTAATAGTAGGAGACCGAAAGCGTGCCGCTGATACCCTTAGGGGATATTGGAGCCATTGCCTCTTCGAATCCGACAGGCTGGTGTAAGAGCCACCCGGAAGTAGCCTTAACCAGCGTCGAATCGTACCTCGTCGCGCCTCGCCCTCGCGAGAAAAGTATCTGTGATCTGCCCCGCGTATCCTCGGCTTCAATACGCGAAGGCATTGCCCGAAATTTAAGGGGCTAATTCGCCGGTAACTAACCGCATTAAATCGCCGTTAAGATTTTCCGGGTGACACCAACTTCGGCTGGACGACACACAATTATTAAGTAGCTTTTTAATATTATTACTCTTATATTGCATTAATGCACTTCTAATTCTTTTGGGCAATCCTTTTACATATGGTAATACCACGATTATATTATTATTATCCCTCTTATATTATATTATTATTAGATTATCTTATTATTTCCGTATTACGTTCTCTAGTGCTATTATAAATCTGATCCACTCTCTCTGCAATCATTTTATCCACAAAGTCTATTGGATAAACACACCATATATTCGCAAACAAGATAGGTACTGTAAAGGGAATCATCGACAGAGCAATAAAATTATCACACAAATATTTTAGAAAAGATAATTTTAAATAAGTTAAAGAGATATACATTAAAAATGATTATCCAATAGACTTTATACATAAAAAGATTGCAGAGAGTGGATTTACTGATATAGAATATTGTTTTTATTATTTTTATTTTATTTATTATTTTATTTTTATTTTTATTTTTAATATAATTTATTGTAGTAATAAGTTTTATTTCAGATTCTACTTCAGATTCTAGTTTCATATTAAAAATTGTACTTATGTCGACTGTTTTGAATTAAATTAATAAATATTTTTCAGATTCTTCGGGGGTGATAATAAGCAAGGACAGTTTGAAGGTCATTATTTTAGCTAATAGATTATATTATAAAGACTGTACGACCGATAAAAATATTTATTAATTTAATATAGATATCTTACATGATATAATAATTATGATTTCCATGTCGAGAACGATGCATAGCCATCTTACGTATAGCCTCGCTTTTGTTTTTACATTACATGCTCTTATATTTACTGTTGCTATTTGTGAAAAATGAAAATTATCGAGTAATTGCCCTCGAAAACAACTTTGTATAATAATAAATAATCTACCGAATACACAGTCCTGTTCAACTGATAATTCGTTGCGTTTTATAACATAATATTTCTCTGCATCAAACAGCAATTTATTATAACTAATCCAGCCGATGATACAATATCCTAGAATTTTATATAAAATCTATTCTGCTGTAATACATTTCGGTTGCCTTTTCAGAAATCTAATATATTCGTATGAAGCTCTCATGAAACATATCTGGATTACCCTCGACCAGAAGACCAGATAGAGATATATTTAAACTCGGACAATAAATAAGAACATCACTATAGCCTACTCGCTTGCATATAATATACCTATATATATATATATATATATATATATATATATATATATATATATATATAGGTGGGGAAACCTCTTGGAAAACCAGGTTGTATTTACCATTGGTCGGCGTTGATAAGGGTAGCGCAGGTAGTGCAAGAAATAGTCTGCACTCATCAGCGCCTCCCTCTTTAGCAATAGTATTATGTACCGAGGTAATAAGTTTTATGTAAAATTGGAGCAAGCTAGTCTCAATTCGCCCATCGTCTGTAAGGGCCAACTGTCGTTGATCGGTTCTCTTTTTGTAAAGTTTATTTTCTTTTAATAAACTTGTTCTGATCTCCTTTGAACCTGAAGTAACATGCCTCCTACAACTTCAGAAGTGGGATTGAAAGAAATCATATATGAAGTGATATTTTTTCCCTTCTTGTGAACAACAATTTTTTCTCTCTCTCTCCCTCTTCTTCATTTAATTTTTTAGTTGAACCGTATCTAACTCAATTTTGTGTCAAACTAAAATAATCTATATCACTTCTGAATTTAATAAAATGTATAAACACAAAACTATAATTTTTCGTTACAAATTATTTTTACTTTGATTTGGTATACATAACTATTATAAGAGAAGATATAGAAAAAGAGAGAGAGATTTTCACATACAAAGGAAATAACATTTGCAAAAATCAAAAGACATCCATAAGATGTGAGAGTTGTTTTTTATACAAGGGTTATATTAAGGTGGAAATTACTACATTTAATATCAACATTTATGAGTCCAAGACTTAAGAACATGTATTCATAACAAGAATACAACATATATAAACTATAAGTTAAGCGCTGATGTATATAATATCACGGTACGAAATCTTCTGCCGTGCTCCGAAGCTTCGGAGAGAGAGTGAAGGCTCCGGGAAGGGATCCCCCCCCTCCTTCACTCTTACGATTCCTATACTTTGGAAAAACACATTAGGGGAACAGATGTTTCTGTATTTTAATAGATACCTATAATCCGTACCAGATTTTACAAAATGATCTCAATGCGTGGGAAATCCGTTCCATGAACACATTACAGTTTTATTTATAATACTTGAAACGCGCAGTTCGATTTATATTAATCACTTTATTATTCTTTTCCGTCTAAAGATAAATTTACTATATATTTACTGCTTAAATATGACAAGAGTAGTGTCAGATTCGCCTGAAGAACAAAGAGGATAATACCGACTAACGTCACACCTTCTTTTGGATACGAATCCCAAAGTTGGATATGACTATTCAAAGGAGCTGACCTGGTATTAATAGTTTAAGCAGACTACTTTGAGTTGATATTCGTAATTCAAGACGCCACCTACTGGCCGCTGATGAAACTGACTGCTAAGACCGTTAATTTACTTTATTGATGAAAGTAAAATAATTTTCAATAAAAACATAGCCTAAATCCTTCTCAACATAATATAGAGTCTATACATAGAATTTCAGACCAATTGTCTCAGTAGTTTTTTTGTTTATCGTGTAAAAAGAAAAACAGGCTTTGTCTTTATAAATTAGTATGATATGAAATTGTACATTCTGCATATATATATGCTACGGATATGAACCGGTATATCTAAATTAAACAAAGCTAATTACACCAGGAATCCTTCAGCAACAAGATGGTAGGGGGATAAAAATAAAAATTCAAGAAAGAATTATAAATATTCAAGAACCATAAGAATGAAAGAAGTTCATTAGCGTATGACAGAGAAGGTAAGGCCTGCCAGTAATTTAACATGCTGTTCGTTAGTATGAAACGAATTGCACTAGTAACCTTCAACTTGGTTAATGCTTAAACTAAATTAAATTAATTTTATCTCTATTGGTTAATATTTAAATTAAATTAATATTATCCCTAATACATGTTTAATCTATTATATTACATATCTAGTTTACTCTATTTCTATATTCGTTTATTACCGCGTATGTATTTATATGTTTACCATTTTTAATTCTATCTAGTTATAGAGTAAATTTACGCATTATCTTAGTTTAATAATTTGCTCGATTAAAATGTTCATTTTTTTGTAATTCACGTTATAATTATATTAATTAAATATGGCCTCAAACATTTCTTTAAAACTTAATACATCGTAAATAATCAGTATAATTATTGAAGAGAACATGTTCTACTTACTGTAACTACAAACATAGTTGAATCTGGACGCCAATGTAGCTTAATATTTCCACCGTACTTCCGTAATGATTCTGGAGATCTTTTTTGTATAATCAGTGGAACACATGGCTATATAATGATATAGTAATTGATGAACATGAAAAGAAAAAATATATTTTAAAACTAGCATATCACATCAAAAACCCGAAATATCAATTACATTACAAAACATTACGAGATATATAGACAAATACATAGAATTTTTGATGGTATAACAATAATAAAACTGCAATCATCATAAGTCATAAAAATACTAAATGAACGTAAAAAATACTGCATTATTAAAAAAATTTTCGTGTTTTCAAAAGAATATCTACATATTTGATTACATTTATTGCAATTTTCAGATATTTATTTGTACTGTATGAACATATCTAAATAGTTATATAATCATCGCCGCTCATTAATTTAGAATAATATGGAAATAAGCGTTTGAATGATATATTTTATAAAAAACATCTAAGAAATACGTTCGCAGTCATTTTTTTACTAATTAATTTGATTTTACCGTTCTAAAATATTTAAATTCATTAGAAAGAATATATGCGACTTCTTTAAATCTTCTTGTGATAAGTTGCTTACTACATGTAAAAAGTGGTTCTAGGATTTATAAATAATAGCTGATTTTATAAAAAATAAACAATTACACAACGATTTTTCCAATGGCCTATGAATACTTATATAATATTTTCACTGGAGAATAAAAATTAATCACTGTTGTATCTATTTTATCTACGAAATTTTTACATTTAATATGTATTCAAATATCCGTAGGAGTAATAAGTGTTTTGCATTCGAAGTTTCACTTTAATGTGCGATATTAGTTCTTATAATAGAGTGTTATTTAACAGTAGTGTAAAAATATTATTTTTTCCTAAAGAACTGAATGATTGAACTCGAGAGATTTGCCTTCTTCGTTTCGCTCAGAAATCGCATGAAGTAAATTTTTCAGAGAAAATTGTAATGCAGAAATAATATTTTCTCACTCAACCTATTGTAGCATTAAATCTATAGATTTTTTTTTAATTTTCTTTCGTGTTAGCTATAACATTAAAATAACCATTGCCGACAAAAGTATTTAATACTTTTAATAATATATTTATTGATATGTAGAACTTCTGCAATCTGATTCGCAAGTACACATTTTTCGTTTATTACCCTTTTAGGTATAAAGTTGTTCGAACCACCACGCCGTGATCTTCGAAATCTACAACACGTATAAAAATTCTTATAGAAAATATTGATTGTGAACAAGCCTTAATTTTTTTGTTTGGTGTTTGCGAGGACAACTGTCAAAGATATTTGATAAACATCAAGTCATTGAATAAACAAAATCATATTTTTTCATCGTGTTAAAAAAATCGAATTTTATACCAGAAAATGATGATTTACGGAAAGCATGAGTTTTTTGTTGTCAGTTAAAGAAGAGTGCTCCAGAGTCGCATCGAATACTTATCGAGGCATGTGGCGATCGTGTTCTATCAGAAGCAACATGAAAAAGCTGGTTCAACGATTTTAAAATAATAAATTTGATCACTTTCCCATTAAAATTTGTTTTATTTTCTTAAAAAAAATGCTCACTTCATATCGATATACCCAGTATTTTCAAAACCTTCTAAATATTATAACAATACGGAGAAGAAAAAATATTTTAACAAAGATGTTATACACTATTAAACAGACTTTATATTTTAATATAAATAGCTATATTAAATGAAATCACACAAAGTAGTTTGAGCATTTCAACAGATTTTTATCAACTTTATAAATTACCCGTGTAGAAATTTTAAGAACCATCCCTACGTTTATACCGGATTCCGATTAGATTTCATGGAGATTTCCCTGTCTACGTAAATCTAGACAGAATACGACCAAAAACCGGCCCGGAAATATTGAATATCCTTGTAGCTTTGATTTCATTAGATTTCGCGACCGGAATCCTGAATGTTCTTCTAGTCAAATCACTGAATAGGATAATTTAAGGTAATTCATTCAAGATTCTCGACAGGAAACATATACAGTCTTTTCTACTATTCTGTTTACTTATTACTGTTATATATATATATATATATATATATATATATATATATATATATATATCCAACATCCAAGATTTCTTTTCATACTAAAAACCTATAAAATATAAAATCGTATTCTTCATTATATATAAATGTAGCTTTTAAAGAATTCTTATCTTCCCTGTACGAATTTTTATTGATCAAAAAAATATAAAATTATTAAATTATTTTTAATTTAATTTATTAAATTATTTAAGCCTTATATATTGTGTACATATATATAGTAAGAACTATTTGAGAAACAAATGGTTATCGTAGCTTTATATCATTAGAATCCATTAAAGTGTTTATTGATGCACGCCTCTTATAAACTATGCGTCCAAATAATTTTATTACCATGCATCGAAGCTATTTAGAGGGGCCTGCGTGCAAACATATACAATGCGATCACTCGTGCCTTTTAGAAACATCTGCAACCTAGTATATTGGTTTTCGATTATTTACGAACTCCACATTGTTGTTTTTTCGGATGAAGAAATTCTGTATCTGAGATCTTATATTTTTTTGAACGTGAGCTTGAACGTGACCAATATTTAAGGATGGTTGTCATACCGTGAATTCATAGTCTTATAGATTTCTTAATGTGATACAGTGTTTAAATCGTCCATATATGTGTACTATAGTTTCAGTCATTATAATCAATGAATAACGTAACACCATTAGTTTTTATCATTATAATTACAATGAATAATATGAAAGAAATTTCAAAAGACAGAAAGCAAAAATATCGTGCTATTCGAAATGAAGTATATGATCAAGTCATGCTTGCAGAAAAGAAAAAAAATAGTAAGTACAATAATCTATAATTTAAAAAATTAATTTTTATTTATGATTTATTTTGTTTATTACATGAAAAAAGTGGAGACCGATAATACTTTCCAATATCGCACCAACAATAATAATACTTCTCAGAATATTTCAACAATTCAAGAATTTGATTGCGAGAAAGACGAGAACCATTCTGATACTCGTACTATAGAACTTGAGTCACTTTATCCGAAATTTGATCATATAACAAACCTAGAAAATCCAACATCATTACATAATGATGTATATATGTGTAACAAAGACGAGATAGAAAAACTGCCAGAATGGGCCTTAAAAAATAATATCTATTATTCAGCTATAGATGAATTATTACTTATCTTACGAGAAAAATTGTTGCCAGAACTTCCGAAAACTGCAAAAACATTTTTAGGTGCTAAATTTAATTATGAAATAAAATCAATCATAAATGAAGATGAAGTAATGGAATATGTATATTTTGGATTAGCAAAGAATTTAAGCGAATCCGTTAATCCAGAACTTCATCAAAATAATAAAATTCTTTTGCAAATAAATGTTGAAATAATACATAAGATTTTTTAAATAATAAATAAGATTCATTATTTTTGACTTAAAAAGTAATGACAAACCTGGTAGAAAACTTGCTATTATTTATAGTTATGAAGCTATTAAATAGCTAGCCAAAATAGAATAAATTCTAATAGGTAGAAAATCGGCATATCGTAGAAAGAAAAAATTAATAAACTCAAGCAACTTCAGAAATAGCTATAAAAAATGTAAAAACAAGTTTATAAAATATCTAAGTAAATAACCTTTTTTCTAACTATTAACCGAGAATCTCAATTTAAATACAAGATTTTAGTTGATTAGCAAAAATTAATTGTTATAGAATAATATGCAATATACTTTCATTGATTTTATAACTAAATATGTAAAATTAAGTACTTTTAATTTGATTATGAAAGAAGTACAAAGTTTTCTTATCATTCAATTTTTCATGGCGAAATCATCGGTATTAAATGGGTATTATAATTAGTGTTGATTTACCTATAAGTAGATATTACTAATTAATGCTTCAAGTATGTATATTTCCTATGTATATACTGTTTTGTGTATATATATATATATATATATCACCACGTGTGCTGCATTAAAGACGTATACTGCGTTAGCTTAGTTGATAAGGCGTTAGCTTATAATCGTAGGGTCGTGGGTTCGATACTGAGTTACGTCAAAATTTTTTTCAGAGGATTAAAACATTTCTTTGTAAAATAAAAGTGTTTGCAATATTAATGTGTAGTTTAGTATAAAAAATAAGTTTATATATATATATATATATATATATATATATATATATATATATAGTTTATATATATTATATCTGTATATATATATATATATATATATATATATATATATATATATATATATTGTTGGAATCTAGATCTAATATATAAAATACAAGCAGAGTGGAAATAAAAAGAATAACACAAAGACAATGTATTTCGGTTACTCAGAGCTTTATTCACAATCAACTAACTCGCACAACGTTTAGCAGTCTACTAACTGCACTCTCTATAAAGGACGCTCGCGCAGCGCCGCTCTCGCACACACCATCTGTACCGCTCGTACAGATGGTACACACACACACTATAGAAGCACAGCATGGTTGGTGCTCAATCCCAACACTCCCTCTCACCACCATGCTACTTGCTTTGGCCGATTTCTCTCTCTGTAGTTCTACACGCTCTTTAATGTTGACTCAGGTCTCAGCGGAGCTTTTCTCGGCTTTCGCTGTCGACCACTCTGGCATCAGTTACAGCCAGCATAAACTTACTAAGCCTTTGTAGACAAGACCTTTGTCGATCGATCCCGACAGATACTTGCAAACACGGGAAGCCATCTTCCAGTCTTCCTGTGTAGGACTTATCTGATGTCTACATAGAATATTTACCGCATAAGTTATATCCGGTCTAGTAGAGTTGGCCAGATATAGTAACGATCCTACTAATTCGCGAAATATCCTATCGGTAGACGCTTCTACTGCGCAATCTTCATTTTCTCTGCTTTTGCGCGATCGGTCGTTCGCTTATGCAATCGGCAGTGGTGTATCCACTGAGTGCGTTCTTTTGTATCCGAATTTAATCAATAGACTTCGCGCGAATTTTCCCTGAGACAATCTAAGCGTTTTCTTCGCTCGATCGCGATATAACCTAATTCCCAGGAATTCGCGGGGTTCACCGAAGTCTTTAACTTTGAACTCCGCGCCTAATTACGCGGTTATATCGTCGATTTCTTTTCTATCGTTACTGGAGACGAGGATATCATCCACATACAAGAGTACATAACAGACGGTGTCTTCTATTCTTTTTACGAATAAGCACGGATCTACTGAATCGGATGTATATCCAAATTTATTGATAGTTTTAGTAAATTTGACATTCCATCTTTTCGGGCTGATTTTTAAGCCATATAGTGAACGTTTTAGTTTCCATAGTTGTTTGTCGTTTTCATCCGATTTGACTCCCTCTGGTATATGCATGTATATATCCTCTTCGACTTCTCCGTATAAGAAGGCGGTTTCTACATCGAGTTGGCGAATTTCCCAGTCGTAATGATTTGTTATCGCTAAGCACGCTCGAACTAGTGGCAACCTAGAGATTGGCGTGTAAATTTCGCTAATCGAGTATTCGTTTTTGTCTTTAAACCCTCTGATTACAAGACGAGCTTTGTATCTAACCTCGTTTTTATCGTTAAGCTTGGTTTTAAAGACCCACCTCGAATCTAAGACATTTGGATTGCTAACGTTTGACATTAACTCCCTCTTATTCACGGTTTCGAACACATTTTTATCTACTAGTGACTTAATTTCATTCTCTATCGCTTCTATCCAATTTTTGCTCTTCGGTGAGCTGACTGCTTCGCGGTAATTAACGGGATCTTCATTTATTGATGCTATAAGTATATCCCTAGCTTCGTCGCGCAGTTCTACTCTATTATCATTGTTAATATACATGATATCTATCGCTGATCTAACTTTCTTCGGTCTTCCGCGTTTGACTATCGGACTATGTTTAATAGGAGAGTTGTTATTTTCCTCTCCCTCTGAGTCTAGTGACTCTTCCTGATTTTTCGCAAATGATAATTTGTTCTTTTCTTTGTCGAATACGTCTCCGTAGACAATGTGTTCAAGTGATTTGAGGTGTCTTGTTTCATATATTTTTCTTTCCTCAGGTACAAGCAATTTATAACTGGTTTGAGTATATCCTACAACTACACCCCGAATACCCTGTAATCCGAATTTATGATCTAAATTTCGCAGTTTCTTAAAGAAGCCTAAGCTGCCGAATCTTCTAAGCTGTCCTAAATCTAAGCTGAAGCTGTTTCGCAATTTAAACAGCGGTATGTTCATGTCTAACGCTTTGTGCGGGCTTCTATTATAAGTGTAAACTGCCACGTCTACCGCAAGGTCCCAGTTACTGAGAGGTAGACCCGAATCGCACATCATCGCACGTACTTTCATTTCAAGCGTTCTATTAAACCTTTCTGCGACTCCGTTATGTTCCGGAGTATCTGGGCACGCAAGTTGCAATTCTGCACCTAGTTCCGCTAGCCTATCTATAGTTTCCCTGCTAGTGAATTCCGTACCTTGGTCGGTGCGCAGATAACAGAATTTTTCATCCGACCCTATCGCGTTTCTTAATTTTCTAACGCACGAGTCTATGCATTTCCCTGCTTCGGTCTTGCTTTTAACTAGGTACGTACAAGCTACCCTAGAATAATCATCTACTAGGACGATTATGAATTTATACCCTCCTGGATATGACGCTGGTTTAATAGGCCCCATAGTGTCACCGTGCAGTATTTGCAATGGTTTGTCTGCCCGCGTTCGCGTTTTATTAAACGGTAGCTTTACTGTTTTAGTTAGATGACAAACTTCGCAATTATCTATTTCGGTTGTATCTAATAAATCCTTTTCGTTAATTAAATTGTTATTTGTCTTCGCGAACTGTTTAAGATACTTGACCGACGCATGGCCTAGTCTCGTATGCCACAGCATAGCTGCTGATAGTGTCTTGGAGTTTGATACGTTGCGATTTCTATAGATAACTTCCGGTTCTTCCGAACTCCTAACCTCACTTTCTCCCTCTTTCGGAATAACCGTGATTAGTTGATCTCCTAAACCTGTTTCGGAAATGACAGGTGTGTCAGGTAAGTTTGAATTCGCTACGCACGATCTACTACGCGTGTTCATTGATACGCTCGAATTCTCTGCTGCTAGACCACTACCTATTTTAAGTTTCGGAATTTCTAACGAAATCGTCCAGAAGGGAGATTTATAATTACCGGTGAGTATTTTCTCCTTCGTTTTCTTATCAATTACGTCGATTCGTTCGTTGTTAAGGTAAATCTCCATTCCGTTTTCTACAAACTTCCTAAGTGACAATAAGTTTCTGGCGACTTCATTCGAAAGAGTGTATCGGATAGTCTAATAATTTTGCCGTTTACCGTGCGCGCTTCAACCGTTCCTTCAGTGTTAATGCTTAGATATTTATTTTTATTCGCGCAACGCATTTGACAATTGATCGGTTTAACGTTTGTTAATATCAACTTAGATCCAGCTATGTGCTCGGTAGCACCAGAGTCGGCTATGAAATCACACAGTAATAAGTCATTATACTTTGCGTAATTGGTCAACTCACCCTCTGCTCCGCGATTTTCGTCGCTACCGACCTCTTTTTCTAAAGCGTAGGCCGTACGCCCCTTTTTCCTACTACTGAAGGGGTTGTCCTTGCCTCCTTCGTGGCGGTTTTGATCATATGGCCGTTTGGCCGGCTTAGCATCCTTACTGGGGCAGTCTCTGGCGATGTGATTGCCCAGCTCATTACAATTATAACATTGTATGAGCGTAGGAGTTGGACAGTCTTTCAGCATGTGCCCAAGTTTGACGCATGCTCTGCATTTGAGAGCACGGTCGTCCCTACGACCCGCGCTGTCGCCGCTCCTGCGTTTGTTGCTGTAGGGGTTGCGGAAGGACCTCCTGTGTCCGCTTTCAGCAATCAGCTGATCTCCCCTCCGCTCGGCTGTGGGCTTCGTTGCTTCCTTCTGTAAAATAAAATGTTTAAGTGACTCGTACGTCATTTCTTTACCTGTTGACTCGAGGCTTATAACCTCTGCGAGAGTCACTTCAGGCACTGCGTCTGTGATTGCTTGCACAAACATATCTCTCTTTTCGTTATCAGACAGTTTGTCTGCATTAGGCACATTCTCATAAATTCGGACTCTGTCCTCGAATTTATCCCAGAATTCTACAGCACGCTCCTTAGAAGGATTGTACTTTATAGTGTATAACGCTCTCCGAGCCGAAATACGTGTAGTCTTAGTCTCAAGTCGTTTGTGTTCTTTTAACTTTTCGAGTATCTCCCTAGGAGATTTAAGGTTTACAATCTTTTGATAATATGTGATATCAATATGATTGATGATTATATCACGGGCTCTGAACATGTCGTCACGAGCTTTCTCATCAACGACATCGTTCTCCCCTATCGTCAGAACGTAGCTCAACCTTTTCACACGTAATTCCGAGTTAAGATAATCCTCAAATATATCGAAACGCATATCATTTGTAAGTCTGTATTTTCTGAAAGAACTATTCTCTTTATTTGAACAGTTAGTGATTTGATGTAAAACCTTTTCAAGCAAATGACCATCTGAATCATTAAATACAGAATTACTACTATCTACCTTTTCTGTTAATTTATCAGTCACTTCACTGCACTTATCACCTTCAGAACCGATGCGATCAGCAGCCACGCTCGCACTGAGATTATCAGGCAGAGCGTTTGCTGGAAGATTGCTCGACTCTGTTCTCGAGCAATGCAGGTTATCGTGAGACTTATTTACATTTAAATTGGAATCAGAAATAAGAAGATTATTATTATTATTATCAGAGTCTGATGGCCTTACATTATATCTCGAAGCTGCGCCGGGGTTGTATTCATAGTCTCGGTGATCCAGTGACGGCTGCGCTCCCTTCTCCTTGGATGGCGGTGTCGAGCTAGCGTCCATGTGGTTCACCAGAACCTTTATCATCTCGTCCGTCACGTCTTCGTAGGGATTGAAGTCCTTCTCGTTGACGGATCGAGGCAGCTTCCCATGGGCCGGCTGTTCGTCCTCTTGGCGAGATCCTCGAGAGCTGTCCAGAATCTCCACGTCTGGTTCCAATGGCGGAATGTTTGATATCGGCTCCTGCCGACTCGACGATGGCAAGGCAGGCTGAGCAGCAGCTACTTCCAGGATTGCTGGAACCAGCTTCTCCGCCAGTGGCATGACTGCTGTCTCTATCCTTTCGGACGACAGCCATCTCGCCAGGTTGTTCAACTGGCGCTCCTGTAAAATGGAGTTTCGCTCCACCATGCCTTTCATGGTTTCCTCCCACTTGTCCATGCGCTCGGAGGCCTGCTTCGCAACAGTGTGTATGTCACGAAGCACTCCCTCGAGCTTGCTTTCATTTTCTCGTTCTTTCCTCGGAGCGATGGTCTGCTCCGGAAAGAATTCCACCAGCACGTTGCCGGTAGGCCAAGCTCGATCAAGCTCCTCGAGCTCCTCTGGGCGCAACAGGTGCCCAATCCTCACCACCTTCGTGTCAGAAAACACGATCGCCGCGGTCAATGTTCGCTCTTGCGAGCGATAAAGGTATACTCTCTGTCCATGAAAGTATCTCTCGTGGCCGTGCCTCCTCCATACCTTCTCAATCGCCTTCCATACCTTCCTTCCCAAGGTATCACTCACTCACTGCGGCGTCGTTACCTATAGGATTTTATGTAACGTAAGTACTAGCTAGATTTTACGTTTTGTGGCGTGACTAAACCACCTTAAGTAGAGATCTCTTTCCTCACTACACGCGTTCAGTTCCCGTTAGTACGATATCGATTTTTCTTCTTGGAAAAGAACAGTGTTTCGCACTAAGTCCTCGAAACCCTTAAGTATGTATGAAGAGCCCCTGAGAGCGACGTCTCGCTCTATAAAGTCACATTCACGTCGAGAGAATACAGAAATGTATGCACTCCCTCTATCTAGGCGGTATGGATCGGCAGGCAGGCCCTTCAGACTAGTGCGAACGCAGCAGCAACTGCGCTTGACAAACCAGCCAAATCGTATACTGTCCAGCATACGCAGGGGGTTTGCGGTCGCAGCACTGCTACCCCGTACAAATACGGTGCACTACACACTCCCTCTTACTTCTGGTTATATGTAATGATAACCGGCGGATTTATATATATATATATATATATATATATATATACCGCAAGAGGCTCACACGTGCGCGCATATATCGCGACTACACACTGTATGTACCTATCCCGTGTTAGGCATCGGGCCCCTCTGGTATAAGGATACGGTCCTGGCAAGAACCCGGGGCCCCCTCACGTGAGGGCACGGGCCTGGGCGGCACCCAGGACCCCTCTAGCTATAGCGTCGGATTGGACTCTATATGCCGCGGGATAGACTCACGTATATTAAATGCGTACAATGTATCTATATATATACCCGTGCAGTATGTATGCACGACCATATAGCAGACACACACATATAAACCCTCACACCTATATTAAGCGCGTAGCCTACCTCTATATATATACCCGTACAGTATATATGTACGACTATATGGTGGACGCGCACGTATACTACCTCACGTATACCGATACATACTTATACCGTATATGTATACCCGTATAGTCAGTATATACGGATATAGCTCCCATAAGAAATACATTGCGGCGATTTTTCTTATGGACATGCGTGTAAATTGCACGGCGGTTATGGAAAACGCGTCCTCAGCCTCGTAGGAGGCCTCCTTGTGCGTTTTGACGCTCGGACTCCGTCCGGACTAGGCCGCGCGCCCGGGAGAGAGACCGCCGCTGCCGCGCCAGCCCCTCCACGCGCCGCGCGCCCGCTATACCGCGCCCCCCCCTCTACGCCGCACCGCGCGCCCGTGTATACCGGTGCACACGCACTTACTCTTTTCGGTTAAAATTCCTGCTTGAACTTTTGAAATCGAATTCTAGGAAATCTAAAGATTTATCTCGAATTATTATTACAACAAACTCGTTATGTTCGATTCGCGGTAAAATGTTAAAATCTTTCCCGCGCGATTTTTACATTAGCTAATCTCTACGTAAGCTACTTTAGTTTTTAAGAATTCAATAATTATCAAGATGAATTTTAATTATCTGAAACAATTTTAATACATAATTACTATTTGTTTAAACTATTTCGTAAACAAATTGCAATATTAAAACTTATCTTTCTTAAAATCAAATTTCAATAGATTATGAAATTTTACTTTAGCTTTTTACTCTCTTAAAATTTTCATTTAGTTTTCTTAATTATCTAACAATAAAGTATTAATTAACTTTAGCTTAGATGAATTTTCAACTATTAAAATATCAAAATCACTATTTTAGATTTTCAATTCAAACCATAGTGATAATTACACTATAATTTATATGTACAAATCTAAATTCACTTTTAAACTAATTCAATACTTTTGCATTATTGCAATAAATTTAATTATTAATCAATTAAATTTTACTGAACCTTCTCCTTTTGATTTTGAACAAAAACCAAACTTCAACTTACGCTTTCCAGCGTTTGCGCTCGAGGTTGAACTTTTATTGAAGTCCATTTCAATAAATGATTTTTCCCTCTTTTGGAAAATTTCAAGCTGCCGTAAAATAAATCTCCTTCAAGATTTATATCTTCCTTCAAGGCTGGCAAAGGTTTTTCCTCGGCTTTCTTACAGGGAGCAACACGTGCTCGACCTCTCTCTCTTGGACAAAGCACTTTCTCCACGAGCACGCACTTTCGAAACTGTTTTTCACTTTTCACGAAATTTTAAATTCTAAAATATGCTAAAAATGCTCAGTGGACGTGGGCGGGTCCCATAAACTGTTGGAATCTAGATCTAATATATAAAATACAAGCAGAGTGGAAGTAAAAGGAATAACGCAATGACAATGTATTTCGGTTACTCAGAGCTTTATTCACAATCAACTAACTTGCACAACGTTTAGCAGTCTACTAACTGCACTCTCTATAAAGGGCGCTCGCGCAGCGCCGCTCTCGCACACAGCATCTGTACCGCTCGTACAAATGGTACACACACACTATATAAGCACAGCATGGTTGGTGCTCAATCCCAACATATATATATATATATATATATATATATATATATATATATACAGAATTGTAATTAATTAAGAATGCACTTCCAAAACTCTCCTTTTTTTTAAATACAATTACACAAAATCACGCATGAAACATATATATTTAAATAAATATTACATGTTTTCCTATTTAATATAATAGTGAACAAATATACCTTATTGCTAGCTATATTCATTTGCAACTTCCTTGAAAATCGAATGGATATCTTATTAATGGATATCAATTTATACCTTGAAAATCGAATGGATTTCTACCAGGGGATCAGGTATATACAAAGAATAATCAATCTTATTTTTATTTATTATAATTTACAATTACTTAAAATGCTTTATTGGAAAATTAATAGTAAATTAGATAGGGTACTGCCCAGGATTCCTGATCGGAATTCGCTCAAAAAAAGGGACATATCTGTTAGGGATCCGGCCACGATTCACGATCGGAAACTGATTAAATCAAGGGATTCCCTGGCAGTATCCGACGATGATTACTAATAAATTTCTTCACGGGTAGTATAATTACAATTAGGGTCAAACAGTTGGCTTCGATCATAATCATCTCCGTAGATTCTTAAATATAAAAATTAGTACTAACAGTAAAAAAATATTCTATTCATAGCAAAGACCATTTGGTTAGGGTAGGTTATATACAATGTGTACCAAAAGTTTTAAGAATGGCGGTATAAAAGACGCATTAAATGTATAAAATTTTTTTTAGAACTCCATTAGAAGTAATACACAAGTTGCTACAATCTTCCCATTTCTTTATGCCAATTAAAAAATTCCTCTTTTGGAATACTTTTTACTTTCCTTGTTACAGCTTCTTTTATTTCGTCTACCAACGCAAACCAAGAAGTAATCAGGAGGATTCAAATTTAGCGAGTATGGTGAGAAGCTGGGTACAGGAACTATTTTTTTGGCCAAATGTTGAGTGTTAGTTGCGGCGCTAAGTGCATTATCGTGCAAGGGGTAGGAAATGTGTGCACATCTGTGGCAGATTTTGATATTCTAGTAAGTTCCTCAATCAACCTGCAACTAGTGTTTTATGTTTGGTATTTTTATTCATCTTAAACAATGAGGTAGAGGAAGGTTGTAGTAACTAGTGGCCAAAGTTTTATGATGATGGCATAAGTAGTACGGATTTTATGCCTGCAATCTTACTACTTTTGGAACATACTATCTAGATAATTTCATTAATAAATATTAGTTCAGTCTCTAATAATGAGCAACAGTGGTAAAATGTTTCCCAACCTTAGAGGAAGCAAATAGATGTATTCGTTATATTTTATGATACTAGGAATCAGATTTTCTATGGCTACAATCGTGTATTGATTTTTTTTATTTTTTAGTAGTATTTTTATTGATCATTATCACATAATTTGAGGAACAATAATAACAAATATAAAAGTCATTTATTTTACTTTATTTACTAATTCATTTTTGAATGAGTTCATTTAATTATTTATTTAAAATACCTTTAAATTAAAACATCTAATTTAAAATAGGATAATATATTTAGGAACATCATGAATTTTATGCAGTTAAGATTGAAATAGAGAGAGAACATACAATTTTTAAACGAAAGAGTATTTGGTATAATGATGAAATGTAAACTTGTTATTTTATACAGTATTTATTACAACAGAATCACTAAGCTTACAGTGTATTAGACAGGCAGTAATTTTGAATTGAAATATTTTAAAACAGGATTAAATTTTAGTATCTATGCAATTCACATACTTCTAGACGCGATGTAAAACATCGACAATATTTATCTCCACAGTGATTAAGCCAAATATGAGATTTACATTCTAAGAGCTATGCAAGAAATAATTTTTAATTTGGAAGCAAATAAGTTAAAATTATTAGCTGAAATACTATTTGTATGTTTCACCCACAATTTCCTGTTGGACTCGTTAATAGCACGGCAAGTAACCAATCTCTAGACGTATGATGCTTGCTAAAATTATTGAAAACTTATAATATAAAGATAATAAAATTAAGTTAAACTAACTTTTTTCTTATTCAGCTATTAAATAAATGAGAAATTCGGCTTCATGGCAATATCGCTATAATATCGCTATAGTATCATCAATAATTTTACAACTTATATATAGTATTTGTATGGCCAAGAATCATTCCCTATAGTAATGTTTGACTAAAAATCTGTTTTATATTATAACCTTGTTTTTGAGAGGAGATTATCTTACCTTAGTGTAAATGCTGGCGGTGTCGCCGCGATGCTTTTGCGAACGCTATCGCTGTTTCTTGGTTAGAGAGAGAAGGATGCAGAGGAAAAAGGGGAATAAAATATGACCTTGTAGCAAGTACTGTACACTATTCACATTTATTGGCACGCGTATAATATTTACACATGTTTACAGATATTTCGTGCTACATCTTACTTGATCTAGCTAAACTCTATATGTTGGCGTGAATGCGTGACTCTAAAATCCCGAGCGGGTTCTACTGCGGGGATATATATATATATATATATATATATATATATATACGTGCTTCACGCATCCTACGCGCGGATATTTTGCGCGACGATAGGCGCGGGAGTGAGCAAATAGGGAACGATAGGGGATTAGATTAGGGGATATAGATAGATCGCATAAGGGAACCAGAAGGATGCGAGGAATAGATCGTGCACACGACGAGGGTGGCTGGAACAGTCATTTCTCTTCTTCCCTCCAGGATAGTTTTGATACACTGGTCTGTATGGGCGTGTATGTAACCTGGGATGTCTATCTGCGACATGTACTCGGGGAGTGGTTTCTAGTGTGCATACTCGACGAAACCCGGAGCAAATTTCGCGCTCGATATCGATATTCGCTTATTCCAAACTGTGATCGTCGAAAAAGACGATTACAATACATAAAGACACGTATGCCATATGCAAAATAATCAAAAAAATACCCTTTCCATTGTTTATAGTTATAGTAAAGTATAACACACACACACACACACACACACACACACACCAGTGTGGAGTTTTGTTGCTTTCTCCCATCTGGCGCCTCCCCAGGTTGCGGATAGGGGATGGCTCGCTACAATTTGTAGAGGGCACTGAGGAAATAAAATACTCAGGGCGGACAGAAAAAGCTAATAGGGAGGGCCTCCCGAACGTAAGGCCAATTATGACTAATGTTTGGTATAAACAAAGATATACCCCAGGGAGTAACTCCGGCAACACCGGTCAATCTCCTCACCGATTCCGATAGAGTGCAAGCCTCTATGGTCGGTGGTAGCCCCTCGGATTCTGGGGAGGGTAAATCAAACATAATCATAGATAGTACACTGGGTACTAAAGGAGATGTCATGATGGATCAAGAAACAACGGATCGAGAAATCTCCATCACGCGCAGAAACAATCACTTGGAGCGACTTGGTGAGAAGATCAGCCAATTGTTGGATTTTGTCAAAGATAGGCATAACGTACACAAGACCATTAAGGATCTTGCTCGTTCCATTAATGCCTCATATAAATGCATTAGTATGGCAGAGGATGATCTATTACAGTATCAACGTCCTGGTACACATGAAGTGGTGACTCAGACTACGCCGAGTCTACGCTCTGACACCAAACGAAGCGCAGCAGAAGCGATGGTTTCCACTCCTAAAACCATAGGTGGCAAAAGGACGAAAGAACCACCATTGGGCTCAAGGAGACCACTAGAGTCGGTCGGAGTACCTACAGGCAAGTCTGAAGCCAAAGAAAATCAATGGCAGACCATCAAGCGTAAGAAGCCCAAAGGCAAAGATAAAGAATTATCTAGTACACGCAGGCTTAATGGACGAAATAGGCCTAACTCCATTTTGATTAAGGCCAATGAAGGAGTTACATACGCGGAGGTACTGCGACAAATAAAGAATGACCCGGAGTTATCTCATGTCAAGAATGAGGTTAACAGGATACGTAGAAATGCAAGCGGTGCCCTTGTACTTCAGTTGGAACGGACAGCCAAAGATGCACATGAGTTGGCACGCATTGTTGAATCTAAGGTTAGCCATAGCGCATCCACTTCGGTCCTGAGTAATCTCATTACATTGGAGATTAAAGATATAGATGAGGTCACTTCAAAGGATGAAGTATTAGAGGCTCTGAGAACACACCTCGAGCTAAAGGAGACTAACCTACTAATTGCTCGTTCCTTGCGGCAAGCTTATGGGGGTACTCAGACGGCGGTGGTGTCTGTACCATATAGCCACGCAGCTGAGCTACTACGTGTAGGGCATGTTCGAATCGGATGGGTCAGCTGCAGAGTTCGAAAAAAAACAGAAATAAAGCGCTGCTTCAGGTGTTGGCAGATTGGCCATTTAGCGTCCGTGTGCTCGGGCCCTGACAGAACTAACTAAACTTTGCAGGCACTGCGGTGGAAAAGACCATCTATCCAAGCTGTGTGTAAACGGGCCCTGTTGTTTACTCTGTAAATGTGAAGGAAAAAAGGAGATTAACCATCCAGCATACAGCTATAAGTGCCCGATTACCGTGGAGTTTTTAAACAGACATAAAACATGAAAATACTCCAACTGAATACCAACCATTGCGTAGCAGCTCATGACCAGCTGAAACAGACAATAAAGGAGCTAAGAATAGACATTGCTGTAATCTCCGAACCATATTGTGACAGGGTCAGACCACACCGCTGGATAAGTGACACAAGCAATAGAGCTGCCCTCTGGATTGGTCAAAATAGGCAGGTACTAAAGCAGTCGAGTCATCGGAGCGAATTGATATCCTGGGCTAAAATACAAGAAATATACGTCTTTAGTGTATATGCTCCTCCAAGCTTGACGGACAAGCAGTTTGAAATCCTTGTAGCTAAATTAGTTGATGAAGCCATGGACAAGAAACCATTATTAATCGGTGGCGATTTTAACGCGTGGTCCACAGCCTGGGGAAGTGCTTCAACAAATAACAGAGGTAGTATGCTGCTTGATGGCCTTAATTCTCTTCAACTCCACGTGGTTAATAAGGGATCTGAATCCACTTTCATTAGGGGTGATAAACAATCAGTCATTGATGTAACATTCGCCAGTGATGACTTGATTCAGCGGATCCTTAATTGGAGAGTAAGCGACCTTTACACCCACAGTGATCACAGGGCGATCTTGTATGAGATTGCAGAGAAGAAAATAAAGAACAAGTGCAATGAGTGGATGCCCACACGGAAATGGAACATCAGATCGCTAGACTGTGAAGTGTTCGCCACTATAATATCAGAAGAGCGTTTAGAATATGGTGCACCAGGCCATCTGGCAAATGCACTCATGAAGCATATCTCTGAAGCATGTGATGCATCGATGACTAGGACTAAGAGCGGATTTAAACATCGTCAATCTGTCTACTGGTGGACAAATGAAATTGCAGAATTGCGCAAACGATGTCATCGCGCACGTAGACTTGCCCAGAGAGCCCGCACCCATCGTGATACGTTTAATAGTTTATTTAAAGAAGCACAGAGAGTGCTTGTCAAGGCCATTAAGGCAAGCAAGCGTCGATGCTGGCTTGAACTGTGTGCAGAGGCCAACAATGACTTATGGGGACGACCATACAAAACAGTCATGGCACGATTGAGTAGGGCACCAATACAACCCAATAGCACGGTATTGATTGATAAGATTGTTTCCGCTCTCTTTCCCAATGACATTCATGGGACTGTACTGCGCACGCAACACTCGGACGATATACCTCCTATAACAGAAATGGAGCTACATAATGCTTACGCTAAGACTAGAGACAATGCTGCCCCTGGCCCTGATGGTATCCCTAATGCGGCAGTTAAGTTGGCGATTCAGAAGAATCCAGCTATATTTCTAAAAGTATATAATGCTTGTCTTCTTGAGGGTATTTTTCCTGATTGCTGGAAAACTCAAAGGTTAGTCCTGTTACCTAAGGGCAATAAGCCACTTGATGATCCTTCATCATACAGGCCATTGTGTATGCTCGACACGGTAGGTAAAATATTTGAAAAAATAATATGTAGCCGACTGGAAGCATTCACTGAAGGATTGCACGGCTTATCCTCACGCCAATTTGGATTTCGGAAATCAAAATCAACAGTCGATGCTATTAAACTGGTAGTGTGTACCGCAAGAGATGCAATCAGTGGTAAGAGATGGAAAGGTGGCACTAAACAGTATTGTGCCATTGTCGCTCTAGATGTCAAGAATGCCTTTAATTCAGCGCGCTGGTCTTCTATTATGAGTTCTCTTAAAGAGTTCGGAGTACCTGGTTATTTACAGAATGTCGTGGCCAGCTACTTTGAGAATAGGATAATATTATACTGAACGGATGAAGGCACTGTATCGCATAAGGTTACTGCGGGAGTCCCCCAGGGCTCAGTTATGGGACCTATATTGTGGAATATTATGTATGATGGCGTGTTGAGGATTCCACAACCGCCTGGTTCAATAACAGTAGGGTACGCCGACGATATCGCTCTAGTAGTGACGGCTAAGACCCTTGATGAACTTACTGAAAATGCCAATGAGGCAATCAGCAACATCAGTAGATGGATTAAGACGGCTGGTCTACAATTAGCGGAGCACAAGACAGAAGTAGTCCTTGTCAGCAGTCGTAAGAAGGTAGATAGTATTACTCTTAAAGTTGGTAGCTGCCGCATTAGTTCTGCGCCATCTTTACGATACTTGGGTGTCCAGCTTGATGCCAGGTTAAACTTCAAAGAACATCTAAAGATATCTGGCGAAAAAGCGCAACGAGTTTCAGCTGCCTTGTGTCGGCTCATGCCTAACATTGGTGGCCCTCGTCCACCCCAGAGGAAACTATTAGCTTATGTTGTTAATTCTGTCAGCATGTATGCAGCACCAATCTGGCATCATGCATGCGGAATCAAATCGTATTGTGAGTTGGCCATTGCGACCCGTCGTCGCTCCTGTATACGTATTATTAGTGGTTACAGGACGGTATCCACCGACGCAGCTGAGGTACTTGCCGGAATTCTTCCTTTCGATTTAGCTGCAGATGAACTGGCTAGGCTGCATAACATATGTAAGACCGCAGTGGATTCCCTACAAGGTGCTAAAAATGTGGAACGTCATCGTTCTATAGAAATATGGCAAAAGCGATGGACCGATTCTAGCAAAGGCCGATGGACTTATCGTATCCTCCCAGACATACACAGATGGATCAACAGGAAACACGGGGAATTAGATTTCCACCTAACTCAGTTGTTGACTGGACATGGTTGTTTTAGGTCCTATTTCCACCGCTTTCACCTGGATAATAATGATCTCTGCCCCATCTGTCCGACTTTGGTTGAGGATGCTGAGCATATATTGGTGAGCTGCCCTCGTTTTAGAACACAACGTGAGCACTTGATGAACATCATCAATAAGCCAATAAGACCAGAGAGCATCCTATCAATAATGCTGGAATCTTCTGAAAACTGGAAGGCAGTAGCCAGTTTCGCAAAAGAGGTGATGACCAAACTTAGATATGCCGATAGAACTAGGCGAATGGCCCAGGATGAACCAGGCCAACTGATCCTATTTTAAGATACAGAAGACGAACACCGAACCCCTGATCACCTGTGTGGATGGGGGACGTAGGATAGTGTCATAAGAAGATGAGTCGTATAGGCTAATTAACAGCCCCGCCGAAGTAATATTCCCGGATAGTTCCGGCGGGATGCTGGTTTCGAGAGGCCTCTAGTGCAGAGCTTGCTCTGCCTACGCCTAATAAAAAAAAAAAAAAAAAAAAAAACACACACACACACACACACACACGAGGTTAGACAATTAAGTAATACGACAAAAGTAAGAAATTGAGTATATTTAAAAATTAAGGTACATCACAGTTTTAGTAACAATTCTGGAACACATCTTGTGGGACTTCTCTGAGTCTCCTCGTCACAGATTCTTAGATATCTTCAACAGAGTCAAAATTTCGACCTTTGACCAATTTTTTCAAATAGGGGAATAAGAACTAGTCGCAGCATGTCATAAACTGAGATTTAACTTCAGATGCCATAAACTGAGAGACACTGAAAGTACTGCGACAGTGAGCATTGTCCTGATGCAGAACCCAAATCTTCGCCATCTTTGGACGCCCTTTAAGCAACGTTTTTCGTAATTTTTCGAGCATCGAGGAAATTCAGGAAACACCCACGTTGGCTTTGTCGTTTAGTTTCGGGGTCATATTGAAAGAATCAACTTTCATCACCAACAAGAACAATAGTATCATTTTCAACCTGCTCGAGACAATGCTGAGCGATGTAAATTCGGTAGGGTGTTTGCTCTTCTGAAAGGTTCTTCGCTACCCTATTTTCGCACAGGTTTTTCATGACAAAGTCTTCGGTTCAAATCTTTCTAGCTGTCCTGGTTAATATTCAACACGTCAGCCAACATTCGAATGGTTAGTCGCCAGTCTTGACGAACGAGGGCACGGACGCGTTGCGCATTCGTGTCGGTTCGCACTTAAATTTGCATTCCGTTCCGCGCTTCATCTTTGACGCACTCACGGCCTTTTTTAAAATCGGCAAGCCACCGAAGCACCTAAGTACGACTCAGGGTATCAATGGATATTCATTCATAATAATTACCCAGTAAATCTTATAAAGAAAATGATTGCGGAGAGAATAGACTTAAATAATAGTAGAGAAAAAAATATAAAAGACAAAAGCAATAATAATAAAACCGTAGCCTTAACATATATAAAAGCTACGTGATAAAGAATTAGAAGTATTTTAATAAGAAGCCTATGTAATCATTAAAAAGATAAAGATGATAAATATTCAAAAGCAGGAGTACTATACAAAATGAATTGTAAAGATGGTGACAAATATGACATTGGACAAATGCGTAAATCTAAACAAAGAATGTATGAGAAATCAGTATAGCTTACGAAGCACGAATGGTACATACGGGCTAAAGGAACAAAATTTAGACATGTTATATTCTTTCGATATTGAAAATATAAATATTTGCGACGAGCCATAAGCTCGCATAAATTTATTAACAATAAAATCTATTATTAACTAATTAATAATAAATCATAATAAATATAATAGAATTATGTATAATACAATATATAATTTCTCTAACGTCATCCACCGCGCGAGAAGAATCGCGAAAAGCGAAAGAATAGAGAGAGAGAAAGAAAACTAAGCTAACCTTTTAATACCTCTGACATTTTGCTAGCATCACTTTTCATCGTGTTAAGATGTCAAGTTTTGAGCCAAGTAACCGTTATTTGCAGGAATTGATAATTTACTTCTTTCATTTAAAGCAATCTGCAGCTGAAGCACATCGGCTACTCAGAGAAGCATATGGTGATGTTAATTTGAGTGAAAGAAGTTGTCGGGCGTGGTTCCAAAAATTTAAAAGTGGTGATTTTGACGTGGAGAACAAATCAAGCAGTGGAAGGACCTATGTATATGGTGACACAGAATTAGAAGCTTCACTGGAGGAAGATCCGTGCGAAACGCAAGAAGAACTTGCACAAGAGTTAGGAGTAATTCAGCAAGCTATTTCACAACGTCTCAAAACGCTCGGTATGGTCCAAAAGCAAGGAAATTGGGTTTCTTATGAACTGAAGCGAAGCGACGTCGAACGTCGCTTTTCCGCTTACGAACAATTGCTCAAAAAGCAAAATCGCAAAGGATTTTGCATCGAATCGTGACGAGAGATGAAAAGTGGATTCACTACGACAACCGAAAGCGTAGGAAGTTATGGGGTAAGCCCGACCATGCCTGTACTTCCATGGCCAAGCCAAATATTCATGGAAAGAAGCTAATGCTGTGCATTTGGTGGCATCAGCTTGGAGAAACCTCTTAAGAACTAGTCCAATACAATCACACCGTCACCGGGGAACGTTACCAACAACAGCTGATGTAATTGAGCATTGAAGATTAAACGTCTATAATATGCCAAAAGGCATGGATAAAGTCATTTTTCAGCATGACAACACTCAGCCGCATGTTACAAAAATCGTAAAGGAAACGTTAGCAGCACTGAATTGGGACGTCCTACTCCACCCGCTGTATTCACTAGACATTGCTCCTTCAGACTACCATCTATTCCGGTCTATGACTTATGGTCTCGCTGAACAGTACTTCACTTTTTACGAGGAATTGAAGAAATGGGTCGATTCATCGACCCTCTTGGTCTCAAAACTGCCATTTTGATGGAAAAGCGCAGCTATGGCAGTGTAACATAACATATCCTATAAAATTAGCAACTTTTCCTGTCGCCGAACGAGTTACGACATTCGGATCGTATTTTGATTTTGATAGAAAACAAGTATCAAATAAGTCGATTCTGGATTATACAACCAATCTATGCACACTAATGCAACCCCACAGAAATATTGATACGGTGTTACAATTAGATAATTTATATGAAAATATGAGGGCGGTCCTGCAACTACACGTTTCACGCGAAAATATCCCATCGTTTAGCGATTTTATATGCAAAGTAGAGACAGAACAAAAAAACTGTCAAAAATTGCGAAACAGAAACCACAAAAAAATCGAAAAATTGATTTATGCAAAATCGAATCAAAAACAACATTATGTCAGTAGCAATGCCTTATATACGACAAGAGTGCTTTTGGCGTTGCAAAAAACTAGGATACACGAGGTTTCAATGCCAAAATTTGCCAAGAAAATTCTGCCCCCGATGCGGCAAAAGTAACATTCTGGCAAAAGACTGCCGTTGCTTACAGACGGAAAACGCGCAGGCGCAGCCGGACCAGCGAAGGCCCCGCCGACGACCAATTAGAAAATAGATTTTTTTGCGCGTGAAAATAGGCCGACATACATACTGAAAGTATTCATATTTTGAAAAATAACAATAATGCAAATTTAATGTTGACGTCAAGTAAATTGGAAAGCATTTATCATTATTTATTAATATGATATTATAACGTTTCCCTTTTTCGCTTGCGGTAGCTTACACGGTAGAGCCAGGATCAGTTTGGAAAGAAAGGGAGTTTTTCGGTGAGATCGGGAAAATCACCCAACTCACCTTTTAGTTATAAAAGAAAACGTATATTCACATATATAAATAAACCTATATATAAAAGTATATTTTTAAATTAATATTAGTAATACAGATCATATATTTATACAAGAATGCACGCTTTTACTTATTCAGTTATTTAGTTTAATCCGCGCACTTTTTATAATATTTTCGCGCACTATCTATATATTTATCGGGGATAGAAGACATTTTGATAAAACGAAGTATACTGGTCTATAATGAGTTATTTGATCGTTGATCCGTGCTTGTTACTTCGTGGCTCCCGCTCAATATGATTCGGCCCCTGATTGTTCAATTGGCCACCAGGTTTTTGTGACAAGCACCAAAACACATCAGAGCCCGTGCACCCAGGATCACGACTTCGTACGGAGCCAGGAGTGAGACCGCTGAGTTTTAGTGAACTACCACGCATCCAGAATCAAGTCTCACCAGGAAATAAGAAAGAATTTAGCAAAACCTCTTATCATTAACATATTGCAGTTCAACCGAATCGCAACTCTACTATTCAGGATTTTCAGATGAAGACAGGATTACTAAAGCTCTGGATTTAGGATAGTCCTAAGCAGCTTTTTTCATCCGTAAGGCCGAGAGAACACTGCCTTTGTCGATGAAAAGTCGCCCTTTCATACACGAAAAATTAGTCGATCGAGTGTTTATGCCACTGTTCCACTAATTTTTCATTGAATTGTTCATCATAAGTATAATAATTATAATGCTTATTCACGAGCTTGCCCTTGAGGACGCTCGTATTCCTATAATATAGATTATAATTATAATAATTACGTCAACGTTTCATAATAATAATTCTTAATTTATTTCAAACTTGGATAAAAAATTATTATAACAAATAATAATAATAATAATTACGCAACTAATAATTAATTTGATTTATTGTCCTTAAGTACACTCGCATACGCGTGATGATTTACTTATTTAGAGAAATATTTATGTGCACGTACGCTTCCCTTTTTATATTAAATTACTTTATATTAAATAATAAATAATTTAACATTAAATAATTTATATTAAATATTAAATAATATTAAAGTATCCAAAGCGAAAGTTTTATATTATTTAATTAAAAGAGGGCACCAGAAATGCAGCGGCTAGCGCCTTGACTGATTTCCGAATTATTAACGGTTCGAAAAGTCGGATATCGAACGTAATATTACATTTAAGGTGATGAGGCCAGTAAAGTTCTCTTTTTCTAACATAGAATATTGTTTTTATTATTTTTATTTTATTTATTATTTAATTTTTATTTTATTATTAATTTTATTTTTATATTTATTTTTAATGTTTAATTGTTATTTGAATTTATTGTAGTAAGAAGTTTTATTTCAGATTCTTCGGGGTTGAATATAAACAAGGACAGTCTGACTGTCATTATTTTAGCTAATTTATTATATTAAAAAGACTTTAAGACCGATAAAAACCGATACACATTATAAACGATAATGCAATTCGATCAATAATGTGTCTATTCACTACCGACGTCGATAATTGCCTGGCATCTCCGAGACATGCTTTCTACTAATTTGACAGTGTGTTCTAGTGGCAACCATCTCCAGATTCGACGAATTTGGTAAGACAACTGCTTCAAAGTGTGTGTGCGTCTTCCTCGAAGCTTCTGTTTAATATATACCCACATTTTCAATAGGGTTTGTATTGGGCAACTGCGAAGGCCAATCCAATGTAATGATACCATATTGAGTCTTCCACTTAGTACAGAACTTGTTTCGGTGTGTACGATCGTTGTCCTCCTATAGAATACAATCGTTTAGCAGATGGCAGTAAAGACTTTTTACAAGTTTTTATCATTTTCTCAGCATTGAGGTTATCATTTTGGGACCTTTCAGATCTCGTAGTACGGTACACGCGTACTTAACACTCATCCCTCTATTAGCTTTCATAGGAATTAGAGCGAAATTTTTCATTACCTGTCAGTAAACTCGACCACGTTCTTACTTGACCGACTGTATTTATTTAAAAATCTGTTTCAGAATTTTAGATACATTTGGAAATAGACTATATATGATCTTATTCAAAGGGATTCACATAGAAAGAACCTCGTCATTTAAGTTAATGATTCATTGTTTTAAGCTGTAAATGCGTTGTATAATTTGTTTTTTCTTAATTTATTTCGGAATATTTCAGAAAAAATATTTTGAAAAAATATTATTCTTTTGAACAAATATCATATGAACACTTTATTGTTATACTATAAAAGATTTACTAATTGAATATATTATTATGTTTGTATTTTTATCTACTATACATATTACTGAATTTAGAAAAATCTTTTATAAAAAGCTTTTATAAAATACATAAGTGATTTATAAGTTATAATTTCTTAATATGCTAATAACATTATGTTTCCCTTTATGACAATCAATAGGGCATCTGAGTATATCACTGTACTAATTTTTAATTTAATTATAGAATATTTTTTATGTTAATATATTTTGAACTTTCGGAAAGTATTTTCTATAAATTTTTTAAAAAATATTTGAGAAGACATATGTAAAATTACTCGCCTATGTATTTTATTTTTGTCAAATCTAATATACATTATTGTACATCACTGGAAATATATAATAATTATATTTATTACTTTTACAGTAGGTAAGTTAATTTCAATATACATGATTTGTTTCTCTCTATTTTTATGATTTTTTGGAATATTCTTCTAGAATATTTCTATAATATACATACTAAAGATACATAGTATAGAAGTATTAAGCATTATTCGATATCGAACTAATAAATTAACAAATTTATTAATTTTATAAATTTATAATATTTCTTGTTCAGCTAATCAATAGCCAAATATGGTTAATATATGATTTACATAAGATAAAAAATTTTGTTTTTGAAAATGAATTGTCCGCTTTACACATGTACGGGTGAAGTAGCTCATACAGGTGATTGCTCGGGCGTATTCATAAAATGCCGTGAAAAATGTTTGTTTGAGAGGGGAACGGCACCAAAGACCTCCTGTTTTTGATAAGCTGACTAAAATTGTTCAATTAAAAGTTCATCTCCTTTACATATGACGCTTAATCTATGAATTTTCAAGGATCGCAAGAGCGGACTAGAACAATATGCATTCGGCTGGATTATAATATTTCTTGTTTCTGTATATTTGCTTCTGAAGATCGTAATACTCTCTTCGTCAATGCTGCAAGTGAGTTTTCGTCTCCGTTTTGTAGGTGCAGCTATCGATATTACATACATTCCATTTATATGAAATTATATATGATGACCTACGAGTTCATATTATCAAAAAAGAATGATTAAATTTTTCTTTTTGGCTTTTATTTTAAATTTTTATAAACAACACAGATATTTGCATATAATTGCACTTTATTAATAAAGAATATTTTTAGCTAATATATATTTTATTTCAGATTAATTTACAGGGGTGATTTTAAACAAGAATAGTCGGCTGACTGTCATTATAATTTTCAATTAATTATATATTGATATTTATTAGTATTCAGATAAATGTATTGATATTATTATGTATTAATTTTATTTTATTTAATTGTACTGTAAGGCCAATAGAAATATTTATTAATTTATAAACAACACAGTTTTTTGATTAATGCCGGCGATTCTTAGACACCCAAGCAAATACCATGATAAGATATTCTAAAAACTTAAAAATTAGTAAAAAATTGATGAGTTTTTTTGTCATTTTTATATTTGAAATAAAAATATTGTGTTGCGTCCAGCGATTACGCCGAATAATATATATATATGTATATGGATATATGTACGTATATATATATATATATATATATATATATATATATATATAGATATATATGTATACGTATGTAGGTATATATATATGTATATATCTGTTCAAGGACAAGGAGGGATCGGTCGAATTGCCTCGGCATACCTACCCGTCGAGTTTTCGATGAATTTCAGGCCCGGGAAAGTGAGTAGGAATAAAGAAAGCAAAGGAGACAAGCGTTTGGCAACATCGCCTTCACGATAATATATATATATACAAAGGTAAGGCAAAGTTCGTAGATATTCTCGGAGTAGTGAGAATAAATACGTTTATATTTGTATATATAAACTCTGCGAACCTCAATGCCAAATGCCTGCGCAGCGCGCGCTTTCTAGTAATAAAATCGGACCAGATGTGGCCATAGTAATGCAGCCTAGCCATAGCCTGCCGCGGTCAGCGCGGGCCGAAGTGTTGTCTCTATTCCCGCACCGCTTGTACTTTCCCGCCCCTCTGGAAAATTCGGAACGAAGCGGAGGCGCGCTAATGCGCAGTTTACGACCCTTCCCCCTTTTCTTTGTATACGAAATGCGAAACCCGAGTAACAGCCTAATATACCAATATCCCAAGAGGCTTGAGAAACTGAAATACGTCTGAAATTTTGGCTTCGAATAGAAAGTAGAATTTCTCGAAGCAATCGACGTACGGAAATAATATTATTTCTGAACGTGCATTTCAATTTTTCCAAAATGTTAATATAATGAAAATGTACAAATATTTGTATTAATAAGCACGGTTGACATTATTATTACTAACTTTGAAATTATACTTATTGTTGTGATTAATATTACTCTTATTTTTTTAATATTGATAAATTATTCATATTGTTATTAACACTATTATTATTATTATTATTATTACAAGCACTAATATTCTTATTTTTACTAACATTACCGTTCTAATATATAGTAATGCGATTATTAATATTGCTATTGTTATTATTATTCCAATTAATATCTTCGATATTATTATTATTATTGTAAAGATTACTAATTGTTATTACTAGTTTAAACCATAATTATGTGGCGTTATACGCTAATCGTTATTATTCATTTCGCTATTGTTATTATTATTATTATTATGATTATGTTTAATATTAATTTTCTAATTAGTTTACTCAATAATATTTCTGCGCTATTCGCTGATAGTTTGCTTTTACTACCATTAACATTATTATTACTATTTTTACTATAATTATAAACGATATTAATTACCGTTAAAATTACTATTACTGTTTTTGTTAATGCATCGATTCAATTTTTATTTCTATTATAGTTATTAATTATTATTATTATTAAGTCATACCAATGTATCACTAAATTATGGATTATTTTATATATATAAGAATACGTTTTAAATATAGCTTACTTATACGCAGTTCTAAAATACAGAAATAATAATCATAGTTGTAAGAGATGAACGGACGGCTTTCTCTATGTAGAAAAACGTCCCTTTATCTCCCCCACCACGATGTAATTTCCAGCGGAGAAAATTTCGGCGGCGCAGGGCTCGGACTATAAATACGGGCCCTGAAAACTGCGGAAAGCAGATTGCCGGCCGCGTTTACTCTGTTCGGTTCTTACTTTGCTAAACTCATCGAAAATAAAAGTAAGTCGTTTCAATATTCATTTCCGAATTATATTTTTCTTTCCCTTTTTTCCGCGAAGCACGCGCTAGACTTTGGGTCAGGGGACGCTAGTCTCTGCAGGCAAGGAAATTGCCGCTAGACTCTGCAGCCTCCGCTAAAGTTCAGCGCGGATAGCTAGTAAGGTGGACTGGAGGCCGAGGAAGCTCGCGCCCCTACTACCTCCTAGAGGATATTAGATCCGTCGCCGCTCTAATATCCAACCGATCGTGTTGGAGCTGCCCGAGTGTGGCCCTCACGACCGGCGAAATTACGCGAACGCGCCGCGACGATCGACCTCGCGATCCGCCCCGCGTATCCCTGGCTTCAACGCTAAAGCGTGGCCAAAAAAACAAGGGGGCAACCGGCGGTAACTAACGGCAGTAAATAGCCGTTAGGATTAACCGTGTGGCACCAACTTCGGTTGGACGTCAAAAAAAAAATTGGGGGCTCGTCCGGGATCGTAATAAATAGCTCGCGATAATTATCGTTGCACGCGGCACGCGTTTATTTTTAGACCTAAAGTTTCGTTCAGTTTCGGTGCCATTTTTTTTTTATTTGGTTGTTGTTTTTGATCCAGCTAGGATTCAACATTTTTTTTTGTGAATAAAACCCATATTTTTGTTTTTTTTAGTGGAAGGGTCAGGTGTATCTTACAAACAACGGAAAAACAGGGCTCATAAAAGGGCTCAGAAAGAGAAACGTTTTCTAATTCGCGGCCAAATTTTGGAGGCGGAACAGGTCCGTCGGGAGGAAAAGGGGCTTGAGCGGTTGCCTGATCGCGACCTCGAGGCAACCGTGTGGCGGTTATACCGCCCCCTCCACGACCGTTATATTCGGGGTCTCAGAGCTCAGCGCCCGGTTGAACGGGTAATAACCGAGCTAGAGACCCTAAAGTTCGTGGAACAAGCGGATAAGCCGCGGGTGTATACACCGCAGGTATTTAAGCCGCCGGTGTATACACCGCAAGTGTACAAGCCACGGGCGTATAAGCCGCTGGCTTTAATTAAGCGCCCCAAAATACCTCTGCCGCCCTTAGCAGAATTAATCGGCGAGCGCAGGACTCGCCCATCCACGGCCACCGCTGAGGCCGCCGCCTCACCCATCGCCACACCGCCGCCGCTGCCGCCGGCACCCGCAGTTGCCGAGCCGCCCAGCCCATCGGTCGCCCGTAATATAGAAGAAGGGGTAAAAACCCCCACCCGCTCTCCTGTCGAGCCATCAGCGATATCACCGTTCGGCACGGTGATACCGTTGAACGCGGCAGGTTGCCCGCGGACACCCCGGGGTCCCAGCGACCGCGAGCTCCGCAAGGCGGCGAAAAAACGACAAGGAACGGACGCGGCGATACTAGGAGAGCAGGACGCAGGAGGAAGTGAAAGCACTGCTGCTCTTCCCAACGCTGCCCGTGACCCGCCCGCCCACGACAACGAGAGGAGGCGGGGAAAAATTGCCGCCCGGAAACTATTATTCTTCGGTCCGGACAGCGAGACCGAAGAGTAATAACTCAACCGCCCACGCGCTCACACGACTGGCCAAGAGGGACCGAGTTCAGTGACCCGCCCCCTCCACTGCGCCGCGCCTAGAAGGGCCGCCCCCTCCACTGCGCTGCGCCTAGAAGGGCCGCCCCCTCCACTGCGCCGCGTCTAGCAGGGCCGTCCCCTCCACTGCGCCGCGCCTAACAGGGTCCGCCCCTCCACTGCGCTGCGCCTAGAAGGGCCGCCCCCTCCACTGCGCTGCGTCTAGCAGGGCCGCCCCCTCCACTGCGCCGCGCCTAACAGGGTCCGCCCCCTCCACTGCGCCGCGCCTAACAGGGTCCGCCCCCTCCACTGCGCTGCGCCTAGAAGGGCCGCCCCCTCCACTGCGCTGCGCCTAGAAGGGCCGCCCCCTCCACTGCGCTGCGCCTAACAGGGTCCGCCCCCTCCACTGCGCTGCGCCTAGAAGGGCCGCCCCCTCCACTGCGCTGCGCCTAGAAGGGCCGCCCCCTCCACTGCGCTGCGCCTAGCAGGGCCCGCCCCCTCCACTGCGCTGTGCCCAGAGAAGCAGGGCCGTCCCTCCTCCGCCGTGCCTAGGGAAGTAGGCACGCCATCTTTTCGGCGCTACGCCGGGAGGCTCCGTACAGGACATATATATATTAAATTGTGTCCGAATATATTATATATATATATATATATAGAGATATATAGATATATATATATATATATGTGTGTGTGTAATAACCTTTACCAATAAAAAACATTTCTAATAGTAATACTGGGTTGGGATTATTGCTCCTCGTATCCTACATCCCTTATTTTTAATTATTTATTTATTTTACCTCTCCGTTAAGTACCAACCTTTTCGATATTTTTCGTTTTTTTTTTACTATTTTTTTTTATTTATAAATCTTTAATAATTAATATTTTTTTTTTAACTTTTTAAAATATTCAATAGTTTCTTTTTTATGTTAATTTTAATAATTAATTCAATAATTTATAAGACTTTTAAATATTTTTATTTTAAATAACTATTTTTCAATTTTACTTATAAATTGTTATTAACTAATTTAATTTTTTTTATCTCGTTTTTTATAATTAAGAACTTCTTAAATACTTTTATAATCTCGATATTTCCTGTTTTTTTTTATTATTTTTAGTTACAAATTTGTTTAGTTTAATAATTCGTTTTTGTTATTAAAACCTTTTTATTATAATATTAACTTTAATTCATTTTTGGCCTTTTAAATAATTTTATTTTTAATATCCCTTTTTTACTTTCTTTTTTTTAACCATAATTTTTATTTATTAATTTAATAATTTTAGTTTCGATATTTCCTGTTCCATTATTTTAATAATTAATTTAATAACTCTTTTTATCATTTTTTTTATTTTCTGCCTTTTCATTATCATTTTTATATTGTTTTCTTATTAATTAACTTAATAATTTTTAACCTTTTTATAAGTTCTGGTTTTACTTATTTTCTTTATTCAATAATTTTAATTTCACCATTTTCCATTTTTTTTTATTATTCAGAATTAACTTAATAATTGTTAATTTCATAACCTTAATTTCAATATTCCCTGTTTTTTCTTTATTATTTAGCGATTTATTTATAAATGTTTTTTAACTTTAATAATTTTTAAGGATTTCTCTTCCAATATTCCTTTTTACTTCCGTTTTTTATTAATTAATTTAATCGGTTTTAATTGGGTTCAATATATCCTGCTTTCCTTATTTGATAATTTTTTTTTTTCAATATTTTCCCTTTTCTTTATTTTAATAATTAATTCCAATATTTTCTGTTTTTGATTGTTTTCCTTCTAATTATTTTCAATTTTTCCATTAATAATTTCAATATTTTCTGTTTTTTTTTAATAACTTTTTGCCTCCTCAATAACTTTTTTTTATCTTTTTCCCCAACCGGGAAAATCCCCGGTCCAAATGGTAGGACTGAATAGAGATTACCCCTTACCGAACGAAGAAAGACTTCGTACAATAGAGGAGCGAGTAAGCTCTCATCATAGGGCTCTCTGCACAGTCGGAACGTTATCACGGAATAACCGTACCTATATAGAGGAGCTCCAAGAGGCCTGTGCAGAGACGCACGGAAATACAAACTTCCTATTACAAAAATTAACAAGAGCGGAGGAACGTATAGAGGGGTTGGAAAAGGAAAACCAAGAACTAAAGGCTTGGTTGGAAAAAACCTGGGCGATAACCGCGCGCGCATTTAGAGAGTTAAACCAGAAACAAACCGTCAACGAGGTAGACATAGAATTATTGGAAGAAGCCGTTAGACAATTAAATCTTGAGGATTGAGTAGAGAAGAAACACTCCCAATTTGTTTATATATACGCAAGTAGGTTAGTTAAGCGGTATAGTCATCGGAACCTACCTCGTTCAATTTTATCTTTAACCAATAAGTTACTAATTTAATTGTTCTTTACGCCTTTAATACCGATTTTAACGTAAAAATTTGACACTAGGGCGTATGTCTGAGCAGCGTGTCACTAGAAGTCGGGCAGATAAGAAGAAATTCTGCCGAGACGATATCGACAACGTCTACCCTTTTTCTCCAACTAAAGAGATCCCGAGGGATGTAGAAATAAAACCTCCACCGCGAATGTTACAAACGATTGACGTTTTGGAAGACTCTTTCATAGAACCAATCGTGCAAACGGCAAAATCAGCCGATAGCAAGCAAAAAGAGGTATCTGAAAACCTCACGATATATATTTCAGACAACAAACAAGCCCACGTAACAATGCCTACTCAGGCTGTTCCGTTGAAAGACGCGCTTAAGGTAGTGCCCGTATTTGATGGGCGCAATATTACCTTAAGCGAGTTCTTCGAAGGCTGCGACGAAGCCTTGGAAATTATAGACGCGACCAGCGAATCAAGCTTCGTCAAGTTATTACGGTCACGTATAACCGGGGAGGCGAGACAGGCGATTCGTGGGCAAACATTTGCAACCGTTAGGGCTTTAAAAGATTACTTAGAAACGATATACGCACCTCCTCGAACTATACAACAACTGATCGGTGAATTAGGAATGGAGTTCCAACGGGATGACGAAAACGTTATTTCATTCGCTAATCGAATAAAAGACCTGGGCCGTCGACTTCTAGAAGCAGAGAGAGCTCATGTAGGAGCTGTGACGGAAGCGATGCGCCGCGAAGCTGAAACGACAGTAATTACTTGCTTTCGCAAAGGCCTGAGGAAAGAAATCGATAGAAGTATCGGAACAACGGTGACAGATCTTAATACTATCGTTAATAAAGCGATACAAGAAGAAAGAGACCTTGACGAGCGAAGTTTATTAAGAGATCTTAGTCGCAAACTCACAGTTCGGGGAAGAGAAGACCGCAAAAAAGCATATATATGTCAACTCGAGGAACCCCCTGCTCAGCAACAAATTGAAACCTGCACACGGTGTAGACGATCCGGACATAATACCTTTAATTGCAGAGAACGAATGTCGAATAAAGCATCCATCGAGACATGCCAATTATGCGATAAACCTGGACATACAGCAAGTACGTGTCGCAACCGCATGATTTGCCAACTTTGCAATTTAATTGGCCATACAGCAAAGAACTGCAAACCTATTGAAAGGTGTTTTCGGTGTAGCGAGCCCGGACATAGATCGGCGACGTGTCCGTTGAATATTATAACCGGGGCTCAACAACGCAATAATGCACCCTACCGTCCGGTTTGTAGAAAGTGCAACCGACCAGGACATACGGCTGCATCTTGCCCTACTCCGAAAAGTTGTGCGTATTGCAAAAATACGGGACATGACATTAACGAGTGCAGAAAAAGGATATACAACGAAAAAATGCGAGCGGAAAACTTGAACGGTGCCTCCATGTCCAGAGCGCAGCCAACGGCACCGCTCGTCCCCATGCGCTCAGCCAATATAGCGAGAATGGAGGAGGAAGCCTCAGAATTGCAACCACTGTAAAAAGTGACTCTCTGCCCCACGTAAATCTAAAGTTTGGGAGCAGGAAACTCTCATTTTTGATAGACTCAGGATCACACGGCAATATACTAAAACGCGGGAATCTACCCTTCGGTATAGAAATAGATACAACTGACATAGTAAATCTGAAAGGAATAACCGACAACGTAATTAAATCCCTGGGAACCACCTATATAAAAGGGTTCGGTGAATTAATAAGATTTCACATCGTAGAGGAAAGTTTTAAACTCCCGTATGATGGAATATTAGGAATAAGCTTCTTAGTGCAGCAAAAATCCATAGCAGATTTCAAAAAAAATACATTGAAGATCGGAGAACATGAACTGCCGTTGGGTGGTAAAAATAGTTCTGAACAATCCCCAAGGATACTTAACACTAACTTTGCCGGAAACCACAATAAATTTCTATTTCTAAACTACGAAGGAACATTGATTTTAATTGACACCGGTTGTGAAGCTAGCGTCATTAAAGCAAAAGTATTATCGTCATTGGAAATTGTTGACACGACAAACGAGACTTATTTAAAGGGGATTGATGGATTACTAATGCCTACACTCGGTGCCGCTCCCCTTAATATATTAGGCGTAGAATCATCAATAACAGTAATACCGAATAACAGCGCCATACCATACGATGCGATATTAGGATCTGATTTTTTGTACAGCGCTAAAGCAGTTATTGACTTTGGAGAAAAAACCATTACGATCAAGAATAAGAAAACAGAATTAGAGTTTCTACGCGACGAAGAAGTACTAATGTATAACAATGAGGAATCAGAAACTGATACAATGCAAAACTGGGAGTTCGAGAATCTTAAATCCCTAATGCGATTCGACAATACTAATCTCCAAGAGTTCGACTGGAGTAAAGGAGATTATAAAAATCTTTTCTTGGCATCTGAACGGTACGATGATATACCTGTATCTTCGGACCGACTAACCAAGTTAATCGGACTTACGGAAATCAATAAGCTGCAAAAGGAAGAATACCAGCAAGCCGTGAAATTGTTGAAAAATAACCCGGATCGGTTTTATCTCGAGGGTGATGAACTTACTACAACTAATGTTGTAGCTCATAGGATCCCCACGACCGATGATATTCCGGTGAGCACGCGTCAATACAGATTGCCGCATGCTCTGAAAGACGAGGTGAACCGACAAGTGAATGAATTACTGCAGAAGGGCGTAATCAGACACTCTAGAAGTAGCTATTCGTCAGCGCTTTGGGTCGTACCAAAAAAGCAATTAACTGATAATAAACCACGTTGGCGAGTTGTAGTAGATTTCCGTCCTCTGAACGAGAAAACAGTAGCAATGGCATACCCGCTACCTAATATTGTCGAAATACTCGACACCGTTGGTGCTGCTAAATACTACACTGTCATGGATTGCGTCTCCGGATTCCATCAAATACCGATGAGTCCGGAAGACATGCATAAAACTGCTTTTTCAACACCTGACGGGCATTTTGAATTCGTTCGCATGCCATTCGGTTTGAAGAACGCAGGCGTGGAATATCAGCGCGCGATGAACTTTACGCTCGAGGGCCTTATTGGCAAGGGCGTGTTTGTCTATATGGACGACATAGTAATCTATGCCAAAACTTTGGAAGAACACGAAAAATTGTTCATTGAAGTAATGGAAAGATTACGTAAAGCGAACTGGAAGCTCGAACCCGGAAAGTGCAAAATTCTACAACGAAAAGTAGCATATTTAGGACACGTTCTTAGCGAAGACGGGTTAACACCCGACCCGAAGAACCTAGAAGCGGTAGAGCGATTCCCGCGTCCTAAGCACGTTAAAAATGTTCGACAATTTTTGGGTTTAGCCGGATACTACCGTAGATTTATTAAGGACTTTGCCAAAATTTCTAAACCCCTCACCAAGCTTCTGCAAAGCAATGAACCTTTTGTCTGGGGAGAAAACGCGGAAAATGCGTTTGCATGCCTAAAAAGCGCTCTATGCACAGCGCCTGTGTTGCGATTCCCTGATATGGATCAACCATTCATTATCACGACGGACGCGTCGGGTTATGCGATTGGGGGCATCCTATCACAAGGAAAACTCGGTAGGGATCAACCGATCGCCTATACGTCGCGAGTTCTGCGCGGACCCGAGTTGCGCTATGAGGTATACGAGAAAGAAGCACTTGCTATGCTTCATTCCGTGCAGACCTTTAGGCCGTACGTATTCGGACGTACGTTTACCCTCGTGACTGACCACCAACCGCTCGTATGGTTCAAAACAGCTGATTTGAACACGCGTGTGATAAAGTGGAGGTTCAAGCTTTCAGAATACGACTATAAAGTCGTTTACAACCCAGGAAAGACGAATGTACACGCTGATGCGTTGTCGCGTAACCCTGTCGAGAATGTAAACGTAGTCACTCGAGGGCAAAGAAAAAGGCAACTTAACCTTGATAAACCGGTGGCGAGTCCTAAAAATCCGGATTCTCATTGTGTTGAGACTCCCAAAGTTCCGAAGGCACGTAAAAAGAATACTAAGTTAATAGGGATTAGAAATACTGTCCCAAATCACCGAGTTACCAGATCCAAAGTCCGACGAGAAAATGGTGAGGATAACACGCAGAACGTTTCTAATTTTTCAAGAGTTAAAGATTTTCCAAGTTTAAGTAAAGATGAAAGAAACCGTGCTAATTTTTCTAAGTCGGGAGTTGATAGCACTAAGAATGGCGCGGATAAGATGCCGTATATTTCTAATTTTTCAGAAGGAGATTTTCCATGTTTAAACAAAGACGAGAGAAGTCGTACTAATTTTTCTAAGTCAGGAGTTGAGGGCATTACCAAAGAATCGAATAGGAAGATTTTAACGAAAAATGTTCGTCCGCAACGACGTAAAACTAGGAAACAAACCGAAGAACGCAACGAGAAGATGCAAGGAACTTCTATTTCTAGACAGGAGAATATAGATGCCCCGAATCTGCAACAGATAGAGATAGGGACTAATAATGATCAAACAGGTATTCGTAGACGACGAGGACGACCGCGAGTTACAGAAATTCACGATCAAAGAAAACCAAACGATGTTATAAAGAGTAAAAATCCCAAATTAGCGAACACGCAGCAAAATAATGTAACGAATACTTTGCAGACAGGTAGTGAATCTACTAGCGAATCAGGCAGCGAATCATCATATGTACCGCAAAGGCCCAAACGGAAAGGTAGAAAACCTAAACAGAAATTACTTCCTCTAACATCCGAAAATAATAGTAATCAAAGCAGTAACGATTCGGATACCTCTAGCAACGAAAGCTCAGTAACAACGGATCGAAGTAACCGTTCAAGTCACGAAAACGGTAATGTTAAAAAGAGCACGGCTGACGATAGGAGGACAAATCCAAGGAGGGACAAAAATAACTTCGTGGAAACCAAGAATTGATTCAGTTCCGCAATGATCATATTGTCTATTTCGTCAATAATAGAGGTGAACCTTGCGATGTAGCAGCACGGAAGCTCGCCGAATCAAATAAAATTCCGCAGCGGCAATACATAGAGGAAACTAGAATAAGCTCGTATAAACGAAGCAATCGCAAATTTCTAATTGCCCTAAGTATCAGAGGCGATAAGCCCGAGTCATTATCAAGAATAAAAGAAAACATTCAGAAAGTATGTAAAGAATTAAGAGCATTTAGTTTAGAAAAGAAAATTGAGGAATTCAGTATAGCTCACTCGCCAGACATAGAAGGGTTAGAATGGCGCGAGGTTATGAGTATATTCTTAAACGAATTTAAAGATACAGATATAAAGATAATAATTTGTAAAGGGAGTTTAAAATTTGTCCCACCTGATCGCCGTGATGAGATATTCTACGAGTATCATAACTCACCTGTCGGTGGTCATAGAGGCGTTTCGAAAACGTACAACCGTATTAGACAAGATTATTATTGGGATAATTTAAAGGCAGATGTACAAAGGCGCGTCCAGCAATGCATAGACTGTCAGTTGAAGAAACTTGTACGCGTTAAAACAAGGCAACCCATGGTAATTACTGACACTCCAGGTACTACATTTGAGAAGATAGCCCTCGATATAGTGGGTCCATTACCTAAAACAAGAAGCGGAAACGAATATATCCTAACAATGCAGGATCAATTATCCAAGTATTGTATAGCTGTCCCGCTGCCCAACGCGGTAGCATCAACAATTGCCGATGCATTTATAAAGAAGTGTATTTGCATCTATGGAGCTCCGAAAGTAATACTTACGGATCAAGGTAGAAATTTTTTAAGTAGCCTCATGCAACGAATTGCAAAGAGATTCAGAATAAAAAAGGTCAGGACAACGGCTTTCCACCCTCAATCTAACGGGTCTTTAGAACGGTCCCATTACGCGTTAGGAGAATTTTTGAAACAATATACAGAGAAAGACTCCGAATGGGACGAATGGGTAGAAATAGCGATGCTGAATTATAATACGTGTGTACAAGAGAGTACGAAGCATACGCCGTTTGAAGTAGTCTTCGGCAGATTAGCTAGGCTCCCCTCCAACGATCCACTACGTGAAGCGGATCTGATCCCAACATACCAGGGTTACGTTAAGGAATTAGTGGTTAGGTTAACTGGGATAAAGAGATTAGTATACGATAACCTTATCCAGTCGAAAGAGAAATCAAAACTATTATACGACCGACATGTGAAAGAAGTAAAATTTAGAGTAGGTGATTATGTTTTCTTACTGAGTGGCCCGAAACCCGCGAAACTATCGAACCAGTATTCCGGTCCGTTTCGTGTATTAGAAATCATCGGGAAAAATAACGTAAAAATTCAGTATAAAAAGGGCGGAAAAATTGTTCACGCGAACAGACTACGGATATCCTATATTGATAACGACGCGAGAAACATTAAAACTAAGCAATAAACCCGAGTATACGCATATCTGGCAATCTAACTAAAGACTATGTAGATATATGAGTATATATACGTATATATATAGGTATATATGTATATGTAAGCATATCTGTACATATTCGTCAAAAAAAAAAAAAACAAAAAAAAAATTCGAAAAACATACAAAATACAAAAAAAAACGGATTACTTACTAGAGCGTCAATATGTCAAATATTTTTAAGAAAGAGCATATTATGTAACAATCCGTCTGATAGATTTAAATATTCGATGCTAAATTGTTAAGCTATACAAACATTTGCGAAGGAGACCATGTATATGTTAGGGAACTTTATAATTAGTTTTTGTACTTCTTTTTTTTCACGTTCTTACCTAGTTTTTAACTGCGTACTTGTAAACCTAAAAATATATAATAACATGCAAGTTTAAAAAGGGAAGAAGACCAGAGATGAATTAGACTGACACAGCCAGCTATACAACTTCAAGAAAACAACGACGACCAACCAAGAGTGACATCTATAACGGAAAATACCAAGGCGACCTGAAGAAACGGAAGCCGATACTTTTACCAAAGGAACTCAGCGTGATGGTTGATTGGGTTCATTTCAATCCCCAACCAACCATTTAAGGTTGCGGGTGTTGCGTCCAGCGATTACGCCGAATAATATATATATATATGTATATGGATATATGTACGTATATATATATATATATATATATATATATATAGATATATATGTATACGTATGTAGGTATATATATATGTATATATCTGTTCAAGGACAAGGAGGGATCGGTTCGAATTGCCTCGGCATGCCTACCCGTCGAGTTTTCGATGAATTTCAGGCCCGGGAAAGTGAGTAGGAATAAAGAAAGCAAAGGAGACAAGCGTTTGGCAACATCGCCTTCACGATAATATATATATATACAAAGGTAAGGCAAAGTTCGTAGATATTCTCGGAGTAGTGAGAATAAATACGTTTATATTTGTATATATAAACTCTGCGAACCTCAATGCCAAATGCCTGCGCAGCGCGCGCTTTCTAGTAATAAAATCGGACCAGATGTGGCCATAGTAATGCAGCCTAGCCATAGCCTGCCGCGGTCAGCGCGGGCCGAAGTGTTGTCTCTATTCCCGCACCGCTTGTACTTTCCCGCCCCTCTGGAAAATTCGGAACGAAGCGGAGGCGCGCTAATGCGCAGTTTACGACCCTTCCCCCTTTTCTTTGTATACGAAATGCGAAACCCGAGTAACAGCCTAATATACCAATATCCCAAGAGGCTTGAGAAACTGAAATACGTCTGAAATTTTGGCTTCGAATAGAAAGTAGAATTTCTCGAAGCAATCGACGTACGGAAATAATATTATTTCTGAACGTGCA